>JACEEZ010004848.1:162500-325000 GCA_016584305.1 Chionoecetes opilio | reverse complement strand
TGCACACGTATCAGACCAATAGGACCACGAGAAATGTGTAGAAAAGGTTGGTGCGTAGGACGAGGGCAGATTGAAATGGAGAGCCATCGCAATGGGGTGAAGGTGGAGAAACGGGTGTGGGTGTTGGTGATAGAGAAGGGTGGGTGTTAGTGGTGGGGATGTGGGTGGGGGAACAGGGATGGGTATTGGTGGTGGGGAAAAGGGATGGGTGTTGGTGGTGGGGAAACGGGGATGGGTGTTGGTGGCGGGGAAACGGGGATGGGCGTTGGTGGTGGGGGAAGGGGATGTGTGTTAGTGGTGGGGGTAGGGGATGGACGTTGGTAGTGGGGAAGGGGGTGGGTGTTGGTGGTGGGGGCGTAGTGAGGAAACGGGGATGGGTGTTGGTGGAGGGGAAACGGGGATGGGTGTTGGTGGTGGTGACATAGCGGTGGATGGATGTTGGTTGGATCGACAGCTGTCACAAATGCAGACGTTTGTTATTTACATGGTGTCGCCTCTCGTTACATCATCAGAAATACACATATTTGTGCAGCGGCTGGAACAATTCAGGGTTTTTTCCCGCGCTTTTTATAAAAATTGTTTTTTTAACAAAAATAAGGCGTGGAAATTTATTATTTTTCGTGGATTAGTTGATTTGAATGAGCATTCAACATATCGCAGCAAAGAAAAGATGGTCTGGACGATTACTTTCTAACCTGACATAACCTGACCCTAGCCTAACAGGGGAAAGCTTTGTCCCCTCGACCCAACCATAAATTTGGTTGAAAAAATATATGACAGCATCTACTATATGCAAATGGTAACTTGTATATCACATAGATGTCCTTCATGGTGAGACAGGTGTTCGGTAATAACACTGAATTTTTCCATTTTCCCAGACTTCCAATGCCCGAGGAGAGAGACTTTTACCACTGACTGTTGAGAGGGTGAGTCTGGATGACTGCCAAACCTTTAATGATTGGATTTAGATTAACAAGACACAACACTAACATCGGCTGTGTCTAAAGGCCCTGTCACACGATGAAACTTTTCACCAGGGGCGGTGAGGTGAGGGTGGCCAGGCATGCCTGACACCCCTGACATCATGTGGTCACACTGCAGGATATTTGAGGCGCGTCTTGTCGAGGCTCCCGGGATACTACCAATAAGAACCGGGGAATTTTTTCATTTCCAAAGTAATTTGCCCCTTACGAAATACGTTTATCAATATATATGATATACAGTACAGGGATGTCCCGTTATACGAGCATTCGGTATACGAGAATCCGATGATACGAGATGTGTAAATTAGGGTCTATTTTCAATATACGAGATCGAAAATCCAATGATACGACATTCAAACTGGGGTGAATAAAATTATCAAGTTCAAAATGCGCGCCCTACCACTCCCTGGCTGGACAAAGGAGGATTCGGTTGACCCCAGTGAGGTCACCCCTAGCAAGCCTTGACCTGAAGGGTAATTAAGCATATGGCGCGGCCTGACATTTAGAGGTAATTAGCAGGTGTGCGGCCCCAACCTTGGGACCGCAGTCAGGTCACCCCTAGCAAGGCGTGACCTGAAGGGTAATTAAGCATATGGCGCGGCCTGACCTTTAGGGGTAATTAGCAGGTGTGCAGCCCCAACCTTGGGACCGCTACACTACCTTCTCTTGTATCACGCGGCGTCCCCTACATTACAACGTCTTTTTTGCTTGTTATGCATGTTTTATGTTTAATTAATGTGCAGTTATGTTAGTTTGTTTGCTATTTTCTCTTCAGAATGTTTTTTTCTATAGAATAGGTAGTACAGTGTGGTAATATAGACGCTGTGTGTTTGTTGTGTTTGCTATAGTTTATTTTAGCTTGAAAAATATATATATATTATTTTTTAATTGATGGGGTCCTGGAACCAAACCTATATTTTACTATTAGTTATGTGTTTCGTTATACGAGATTTCGCTTTACGAGTATGCCAGGTGGAACCTAACTGCTCGTATCTTCGGGACCTCCCTGTACCCTCCTGAGTCTGGCGCTTGCTTTCTTCACAAGGCATAGCGCTAAACTCGAGGATCGCGAAACCCAGGTATTGAAAGCACTGTAAAAATGCTTATTTAGTCACTTTCTCCCCCCAAAAATACCTGAAAATGCCACGAGCTCCTGTCCACCCAGCAGTGAATGGGTACCGGGTGTTAGCCAGGGGTTTGTGACCCGCCTCCCGGGGTGGTCGGCCAAAACTAGAGGACAGGAGAGGAGAGGACCTACGAGCTTGAGCTTGAGTTGGGAGTCACTCAGCTGATGCTGTCGGTGAAGCCTTTGGTCCGGCGTTCTCCCACACACGTAATATTCTGTTGGGCGAGAAGCAAAAGGGGGAAGCAAAACTAGGTGTTTAATTTTCCCCTCATTCCTCTCTCTGCATCACATTCATACGGGGTCCCCCCTCACTGAGGGGCCCCCCGCCTCTCATTCTCTCTCATGCGTGCTCTCCAAGACTTCTCCAAGAATTATTTTACACTTTCAGCCACACGACTGTCACTCCTCCAATCAGCACACAACCCCAGCAGGTACTCCATCTGCCTATTCCACACTCCTGTCTCTCATCTCTCGCCATTCTTCCACTCCGACTTCTCCTACCACTACCTCCAACATCTTTGTTCTAGCATACTCATACCGTTCACATTCCAGCATCAAGTGCTCCACAGTTTCATGCACTCCTGTTTCACACATCACACACGTCTTGCTGCCACCATTCTTCCATCTGTACATATGACTATTTACCTCTTTAGCGATACTTGATCTTGATATTAACGTAAGGTATAAAATCTTTCTCTGCACCGTCGAGTGGCCTAACAACACCCACATGCTGCCCATTAACACTACCTACGATTGCGAGTGCATCGGAGGACACAGGTGGGCGACATGAACCTCTAACCACAAGCGTCACTATAAAAATCCTGCCTGCGCCACCACGGGCGAGGGCCAACCATCACAGCCCTCGAGGGAACCTCCAGGGCCTACCATCCCACCCCTGGAGGTCACTGCCTAACGGCGCTGTAGGCAAACGCACTCACACACACACACACACACACACAAAGTCAAGATGTGAGAAAAGCCCCGGGTCCAGATGGAGTGTCGAATTGGATAATGAAAGAGTGCAGTAACCAAATAACAGGAAAGTTACATAGTGTAATTGAGAGTTCACTGAAGGAAAGCAGAGTCCCGCTTGATTGGAAAAGAGCAAATATTGTGCCAATTCAGACAGGACGAGACAAAGAAGAACCATTAAATTACAGGCCAGTATCATTCATTAACAAGTGTAGTGGCAAAAATGTGTGAAAAAATTGTGAAGGACAGATGGTTGAAATATTTGGAAGAGACAAACACTCACAGGTGGCCAGTTTGGATTTAGAGGAGGAATGTCATGTACAACGAATTTATTAAGCTTTTACTTGAGTGATCGATGTGACACAGGAAAGAGAGGGGTGGGTCGATTGCATTTACTTGGACCTAAAGAAGGCATTTGACAAGGTACCTCATAAGAGACTGCTCTGGAAGCTAGAACATGTAGGAGGATTGAAGGGTGGTTTGCTGAAGTGGATGGAAGACTTTTTGAGCAACAGAGAGATGAGAACAGTAATAAAAGATCAGAAGTCAGAATGGTGCAGTGTGATAAGTGGAGTTCCTCAAGGATCAGTATTGGCCCCAGTGATGTTCTTGGTCTATGTAAATGATATGACAGAGGGAGTGAACAGTTATATGAGTTTATTCGCTGATGATGCTAAATTACTAAGAAAAGTAGAAAGTAAAGAGGACTGTGAGGATTTACAAAAGGATCTAGATAAGATTTTTGGATGGAGTCAAATATGGGAAATGGAGTTTAATGCTAAAAAGTGTGAAGTGATGGAAATGGGCAGTAGCAAAATGAGACAGAGAGGAAAGTATTCGATGGGAAATGAATGGATAATCAAAACAAAGGTCGAAAAAGATCTGGGAGTGTGGATTACGGATAATTTGTCACCTGAGAAGCATATAAACAAGATCACAGGAGATACATACCAGTTGCTGAGGAATATAAGAATGGCATTCAAATATCTGGATAAAGAGATGATTAAGAAATTGATAACATCTTTGATTCGACCAAGGTTGGAATATGTGGCAGTGATTTGGTCACCACATAAAAAGAAGGATATAAGGAAGATTGAGAGAATACAAAGAGCAGCCACAAAAATGGCTCCAAGCCTGAGAGATTTAACATATGAGGAAAGACTTTCAAGACTAAAACTCCCAACTCTCGAGAAAAGAAGAGAAAGGGGAGATTTTATAGCAATGTATAGAGCATCAATGGGTCTGGAAAAAATTGATAGAGAAGATCTGTTTGTGTGGGACGACAGAAGTACAAGAGGTCATGAGAAGAAATTGAAAAGGACAACATGCACGAGGGACAAAAAAAAAATACAGCTTCCCGTATAGAAGCATAGAAGCCTGGAACAACCTTGATGCAAAAGTGATTAATGCAAGAAGTATTCAGGACTTCAAAGGCAAGCTGGATAATAGTAGATTTGGAGGCGGGACAGTACGAGCATAGCTCTTTTCCTGTATGTTACAACTACGTAAATACAACTAGGTAAATACACACACACACACAAACACACACACTAGGTAAATACACACACACACACACACACACAACACAAAAAAAAAAAAAAACATGTACGAAGCAGCACAAAAGTCGAGGAGATAATGAGCGAAAGTCGGGATGATAAGAATTTAGGACTCAGCGCGAAAGTCGCGGATCACGAAACTCACATAGCGTGAAACTCGGGTGGATACTGTAGTTTAATATAGTTTAAAGCTAACTTATAGCTCAAAGCTTTTTGCCTTTAAGCTTTCACTAGCTTTCACTATTAGGTCCCACGGTGGCTTAGGGATTAAAAAAAATAGAAGAAATAATGCACAACACAAGAAAAATTGATCAAAGAACAGTTCGGAGCAGACGTTCTCTGAGCGAGGGCCGCGGCGTGACTGACACGTGTTCGGCAACCGAGTTATCGTACGGCAACCGGTGCAATTATGAGTTTGAAATTCTGTTCGTGAACCAATTTGTTCAAAAAGCAGACGTTCGAAACCCGAGATTTGACTGTACTATAACGGTCATGTAAGTGACAAACATCCTCACACGCCACTGGAACTTAATAACTTGAGACATGATGACACTTGGTGGCGGGGGTATTGCGTGGCTGTCTTTGTTACCCAACATTGCTGGGGGTGACAAAACGTGACCAGCACAGATTTTATGTATTCCGGAACGGCCCGTGGCTGTCCCAAGTTGAACAGTTGCATCGTGTGACGGGGCCTTAAGTCTCCTGTCATTGAGACACAAGACATGTATATGTTATGTTTGGAGCATTCTTTTAAATAAGAGCGCAGAAACTTCCGAGCCCGGTTAACAAAAGACCGCGCAATTGGTCTAGTTTGTTGCGGTCAATTTCTGACACGTTTTGTCTGCGATGTTTTAGTCAGCATGAACCGGCCTTTAAAGGGCCAGCAACAGTATCATGTTATCATTGAAGCCTATTCAATACTTTACATCCCATGTGCAGTCTAACAAAACTAGTAATTTATTCAAATATAACTAATTAACACCATATTCCCAGCTTGAACTTCCATAACAATACTTATGCCCCCTGCAGACTTACTTGACCAAACTACACCAAGATGACGGCTTACCTGGACACAATCACTTTCCATGTATTAAAATCAAAATGACAATAACCTAACAGGTAAAGATTGGTCTATAAGATACAGCAACATAGGTAATCCTCACAGCTACAGTTTTCTGCCCCATGGCATCATATACACTTACCTCTTGCTGTACTCGCAGTGACAGGCACTTCTACTTTTAATTCAGGCTGCTGCTGCTGCTGCTGCTGCTGCTGCTGCTGCTGCTGCTGCGTGGTTTCATCAGCTGTACAAGGAAAGATATACCGTAAATGGCGGCGTACAAGTCAACTCTTGGAGCCTGAAAAAATCTCTCCATAACTAGGGTCGACTTATATGGCAATGATAAAATGCGAACCTTTACCACCGAGTGATAAACAAGTGGATCAGCACTACTAACAATCGCTGTACACCACTTACCGTAACTCCAGTCAGACAACTACAATATGCGCCACTTCCAGAGCAACAGCGAAAACTGGAGAAGACGTTTAGCAGCAGTTCCACTCACAGCTGTTTCCAACAGCTGATGGAAACAGCTGATACACAAAGTGTAAACACTGGCAAATGCAAATGGCGGAGGACACCGGGAAGTGCAGTCCAGTCATATAAAAAGAAGCATGTGGAAAAGTTGGAGAGGATACAGAGAATGGCAACAAAGATGGTACCAGAGCTAGAAGAACTTTCTTATGATGAAAGGTTGAAGGAAATAAAGTTACCAACACTCGAGCAGAGAAGAGAAAGAGGAGACTTAACCCTTTCACGTACAAATGACGTCTTTGAGCGTCATCTGGTACGTGTAGGCCATACGTACAAATGACGTCTTTGAGGGTCATCCGGTACGTGTAGGCCATACGTACAAATGACGTCTTTGAGGGTCATCCGGTACGTGTAGGCCATACGTACAAATGACGTCTTTGAGCGGCATCTGGTACGTGTAGGCCATACGTACAAATGACGTCTTTGAGGGTCATCCGGTACGTGTAGGCCATACGTACAAATGACGTCTTGAGGGTCAATCCGGTACGTGTAGGCCATAGTACAAATGACGTCTTTGAGGGTCATCCAAAAATAATATTTAAAATATTTATTAAAATCTTAAAAAGCGCGCGGTTGAGCGTGAGATTTACTTGACCGTTGGAGGGAATTACAATATATTATATTAAAATATATTTTGTATAATATAATATTGTATAATATATATTACAATATATTTATTAAAAAAAAAAAACTTACACTATCTTTCACTTCGTTGTATGGCTTTATTTTGAGCGAATTAAAATATTATACTCATTGGAAGGAAATTTTTCAGCTATGTCATGGATGTTAGAAAAATCCTCTATGATGATAAGTTGATTTTTGGCATATTATTTTTGCCGCAAGGTGTTTTTTTTTTTTTTTTTTCACTTCTAACTCGAGGTTTTGTAAGTTATTTTCACGCTAGCGTATTTTTTTAACATTGTATGATATAGGAAATGATCTTAGCTTAAAAATGAAACATAATTGAACTCGATACCTTTGATAGTTTAGTTTCTAGACGCGGTGGAAGTACAACTTTTTTCCCGCGTGTGACATTTCGGGTGACAGTGGGTTTACGCGGGACAACAAAAGTTAATGCCAATGGTGACGTGAAAGGGTTAAAAACAATTTTTAAGCTGACAACTAAGATGGAAGAAACAGACAATGAGAGACTACTGACTCGGAAACAAAGAGAAGGTCGCTACACAAGAGGACATACAAAACAACTAGGAAAAGGGAGATGCCTGAACAACATAAAGAAGTACAGCTTCCAAGAAATGTAGAAGTTTGGAATGGACTAAATGAGGAGGTGATATCGGCACATAATGTGAAATATAGACACATAATGATTGAAATATAGACTGGATAAATGTAGATACGGAGACGGGACCACACGAGTGTAGCTCAGGCCCTGTAAAACACAACTAGGTAAATACAACTACACTACCCTCCCGAGTTTCACGCTATGCGAGTTTCGCGATCCTCGAGTTTCGCGCTGAGTCCTAAATTCTTATCATCCCGACTTTCACGCATTATATCCCCGAGTTTCGCTTTTTTTTCTTTTTTTTTTTTTTTCTTTTTTTCTTTCTTTGGTGTGTGTGCCTACAGCGCCGTTAGGCAGTGACCTCCAGGAGTGGGATGGTAGGCCCTGGAGATTAACTTGATGGCTGTGATGGTTGGCCCTCGCCCGTGGTGGCGCAGACAGAATTTCTATAGTGACGCCTGTGATTAGAGGCTCATGCCGCCCCCTGTGTCCTCCGATGCCTCGCAATCAAGGTAGAGTTAATGGGCAGCGTTGTGGGTGTCTTAGGCCACTCAACAGTGCAGAGAAAGATTTTAAGTGGATTTTACAGCCCTCATCAAGGATCGAACTCGGATCACCGAGAACGCCACTTGGAGACTTCTTCTTCTTGTGACCTTTTCTGCTTAGTATCACTTTGTAGGTCGTCTGTCAAGCTCGTGCTCGAGCTTGACATATATCTTGACGCTACCCACTCTGCTACCGCCTCCCATAAGAGACGTACGGGACACGTCTTCCTTCCTTCCTGCTTAGTATAGTATTATAATAGGCTTAGTATAGCTGTATGTAGTTTTGCTTTGTTTTTTTCCATTTGTTTGTGTTTTTCTCTACAGGAACAGCCGGTGTCGCATAAGATATGTAACACCTCGAAATAAGTAGCACCTTACCTTACACCCCCGCCGTTCCTTACTTATTTACCACAAAATACTCCTTTATAAGTGATTAACCATGACGTGTGTGGTACTGTGGTTTCTGGAGGTACTGGAGGAGACAGGAGAGAAGAGAGGAAGGCATTGTGACAGTGTTATTGCTGTATAACAGTGTCACACAACCATCAGCTGACAAGATATGTGTCAGGCTCACTCACTCAGACCAAAACAGCATCCGCTGGGTGACTCCCAACTCAAGCTGCTCTCCTCCTTCCTCTTCTCTACGTAGTGTTGGCCGAAGCCACCACCCCGGGAAGCGGGTCACAAACCCTAGGCTAACACCCAGGACCCATTCACTGCTGGGTGGACAGGGGCTTGGGGCATTTTGAGGATATTTTTTGGGGGAAAAAGTGAGTTATAAGCTGTAAAATACGGTAGGTACACAGCCCTCAAGTTAACCTCCAGGGCCTGCCATCCCATCCCTGGAGGTCACTGCCTAACGGCGCTGTAGGCACACACACACACACACACAAAAAAAAAAAAAAAAAAAAAAAAAAAAAAAAAAAAAAAAAAAAAAAAAAAAAAAAAAAAAAAAAACCGGACTAAATAAGCATTTTTACAGGGTTTATAATACCCGAGTTTCGCGATCCGCGAGTTTCGCGCTATGCCTCTGGAAGAAAGCAAGCGCGAAACTCGGGAGGGTAGTGTAGGTAAATACACCAGCTTTTGGGGTTAGCGGAGGACTGCATTATGATGCAAATGTCGGGACGAATCATACCACATATTTCAACATAGACACCACATGTGCGGTGGAATCTACCCCCCTTTAGTGTAAATTATATCTACAGGGCAAGAGGTTGCTGTAGAGTCCTACATTGGGCCAAAATCATGAATACGCACCAGTACGTCACCCACCCAGCTCACCCACCCTACTCAGGATGTACCAGTACGTCACCAACCCAGCTCACCCTCCCTACTCAGGACGTACCAGTACATCACCCACCCTACTCATGATGTACCAGTACGTCACCCACCCTACTCATGACGTACCAGTACATCACCCACCCTACTCAGGACGTACCAGTACATCACCCACCCTACTCATGACGTACCAGTACATCACCCACCCTACTCATGATGTACCAGTACGTCACCCACCCAGCTCACCCACCCTACTCATGACGTACCAGTGCGTCACCCACCCTATCAGGACGTACCAGTGCGTCACCCACCCAGCTCACCCACCCTACTCATGACGCACCAGTACGTCACCCACCCTACTCAGGACGCACCAGTACGTCACCCACCCAGCTCACCCTCCCTACTCATGACGCACCAGTACGTCACCCACCCAGCTCACCCACCCTACTCATGACGCACCAGTACGTCACCCACCCAGCTCACCCTCCCTACTCAGGACGCACCAGTACGTCACCCACCCAGCTCACCCTCCCTACTCATGACGCACCAGTACGTCACCACCCAGCTCACCCTCCTCTACTCAGGACGCACCAGTACGTCACCCACCCAGCTCACCCTCCTACTCATGATGCACCAGTACGTCACCCACCCAGCTCACCCTCCCTACTCATGATGCACCAGTACGTCACCACCCAGCTCACCCTCCCTACTCATGATGCACCAGTACGTCACCACCCAGCTCACCTCCCTACTCATGATGCACCAGTACGTCACCCACCCAGCTCACCCTCCTACTCATGACGCACCAGTACGTCACCCACCCAGCTCACCCTCCTACTCATGATGCACCATAAAAGTCACCCACCCAGCTCACCCTCCCTACTCAGGACGCACCAGTACGTCACCCACCCAGCTCACCCTCCCTACTCATGACGCACCAGTACGTCACCCACCCAGCTCACCCACCTACTCATGACGCACCAGTACGTCACCCACCCAGCTCACCACACCCTACTCAGGACGCACCAGTACGTCACCACCCAGCTCACCCACCCTACTCATGACGCACCAGTACGTCACCCACCCAGCTCACCCTCCCTACTCATGACGCACCAGTACGTCACCCACCCAGCTCACCCTCCCTACTCATGATGCACCAGTACGTCACCCACCCAGCTCACCCTCCCTACTCATGATGCACCAGTACGTCACCCACCCAGCTCACCCTCCCTACTCATGATGCACCAGTACGTCACCCACCCAGCTCACCCTCCCTACTCATGATGCACCAGTACGTCACCCACCCAGCTCACCCTCCCTACTCATGACGCACCAGTAACGTCACCCACCCAGCTCACCCACCCTACTCAGGACGCACCAGTACGTCACCCACCCGGCTCACCCTCCTACTCATGATGCACCAGTACGTCACCCCCCAGACTCACCCTCCCTACTCATGATGCACCAGTACGTCACCCACCCAGCTCACCCTCCCTACTCATGATGCACCAGTACGTCACCCACCCAGCTCACCCTCCCTACTCATGATGCACCAGTACGTCACCCACCCAGCTCACCCTCCCTACTCATGATGCACCAGTACGTCACCCGCCACGTAGGGGTTAGGCCTCATAGATAAAGCCTGAAGGGAAGTCTCTTATAGGAACATGAACTCTGCCTGGAGGAAATTATGGCCACATGCTGTAGCAAAAAGGGACTTTGAGCCTATGGTGGAGGAGAGATATTGTGTTTCACGGCAAGTACATGGGCTCGGAGGTCAGTGATGATGTGGAGGAGTTAGTGGAGGAGCACAAAGCAGAGCTCACCACGGAAGAATGCAGGACCTTCAGGGGGAGCAGCAACATACGGCAGCTGAGGAAATGTCTTCAGAGGAAGAGGGAAGGATGTCCCTAGTTCTCTTATAAAAGAAATGTGTGCAAAATGGGGAGAACTTCAAAGTTTTCTTGAAAAATATCACTCAGACAAAGCTGTAGCAAACTGTTATAAGCCTGCTGAGTGACAATGCTATATCTCACTTCAGAAACCTTTTAAAATGCAGGCAAAAGCAAATTTCATTTGACAGGTTTCTAGTGAGACACAGACCCAGTGAGTCTCAGGAAGAAACCACAAGGAGACAGTAAAGAGAAAAGACCCCGGAAGCACAGTTACCTGCCGTTTTATGGAAGGGGATTCACCTTCCAGACAATAACATCTCTCTTCCTCACCTTGCTCCCCGCCCTCCACACACACACGCCATAACTCTCCACAGTTACAGGCAAAGGCAGAATACATTTGCATTTATTTCATCTATTTTTTGTGTTTAGTCTTTTTTTATGATTTATTCACGCAAAGCTTGTAAACATTGTGTTAAATTAGAGTTCAAATGCTTTTGTAAGTGTATTTTTCAGAGTCTGGAGCAGATTAATTCAATTACTCTATTCCTTACTTTAATTCCCTTATTCCTTAAAGAATAGTTCAACCCCCGAACCAATGGGCTCTCCAACAGCCTTCTGAACCTAATGAAGTTCAAGTACCGAGTCCCCACTGTAAATATAATGTACCTACCTGCAAGACAGATCTCCATATCACACGAGATGACAGCAGGCTCACTTGCCATGTCATCCATAACCTCAAAATAAAGGCCACTGCCTTTCAAACTCCTCGTCCATTTACAGCTTGGCGTCTGTTCTTGATGATCTTGTACCTGAGAAAAGTACAGTTTGACATTTTCAATACTACCTAAAGATAGGTAAGGCTTTGTGAGAATAATTACATATTTATATCTTATAACTACACACAACTTCGTTTTCCCGGACTAAGTAGGGGGGGAGCACTGGCTGGTCGGGAACGGCAAAAGTCCGTGAATCGCAACAGGTCCGAGCCATTACCCACAGCCGGACGTTTTCTCTACTCTAGTATTTTACTGTCCCGGCAATCCGCCATATCAACTACCCTGCCTGCAGACTTTTACGTCCGCTGAGGCATGCTGGCCGACTGGCGGGAGGCAGCAGAAAGTGTTCAATGTCTCATTAGATTTTTCTGCCCAGAGGCAGTGGGAGTCAGGGGCCTGAAAGAGCTTTTCAACGGTGACCATGAGTATCGTGTGTCCAAATTGTAAACAGACGACTGCTGAGGCTGCTGCCACCTGGCGGGAGGCACGGACACGTACCTGGTTGACAGTTAGACGCTCGGACGCCGCCCCACTTTGTCATTTACGGCAACCGGCATTTCAACGTAAAAAATTGTCCTGGACTGACATATCCCCGAACCTCGGATTTTGTCTCGGCAAATCCGATATCCGGAAATGGAGGTCCGGGCAACGAGGGTTGTGTGTACTTGCTTCTGTTCATGCTACATGCCCTGAACGCCACTACCATAATAATATACAACATCCATTGTGAATACAATAACTACGTATCTAAATATGGGATACAGTTTTTGCACCGAATGGTGTAAAGACTGTACTATTAGTCTACAATAAGAACATAAGAAACATAAGAAATAAGGAAGCTACAAGACGCCGCGAGGGCCCTACACGTCGTAGGTCCTGTCGCCTAACACTACCTACATCCACCTTTTCATCCCCATCCATGAACCTATCCCAGCTCCTCTTTAAAGCTCCCGAATGACTGCACTACTACCTGTCTACTGAGACGCATTCCATTCATATCACCACCCTATTTGTGAACCAGTTTTTCCCTATTTCCTTTCTAATTCTACGCTTTTCCAGCTTGATGCCGTTACTTCTTGTTCTAACCCTGTTAAAGCCCGTAAGAACTTTTCCTACCTCTCCTTTATTAATCCCTTTAATCGCACTTAAAAACTTCTATCAGATCGCCCCTTACTCTGCGTCTCTCGAGTGAGTGTATTTTAATAACTTTCCACTCTCCTCTCTACTAAAGTTACGCATCCCTTGTCTCAATTTTGGTCATCCTTCTCTGGGCACTTTTTCTAACAAGGCTATATCCTTCCTGTAATAGGAGACCAAAACTAACCGATCGTATAGGTGGAGGCCTGACTAGAGCCAGATAAAGCTTAGAATAACTTCACACTTTCTACTTTTAAACACTTCTGGTAATGATTCCTATACTCTATTAGCTCTATTTTCCTGGCCTCATACATTGATTCCTAGGTCGAGGGAGGTCTGGGCTCAACCCTCACTCTAGATCTTTTTTTTTTCGCCTTCTGATCTTTTCGCGATACTTGCTTATGGTGTATCTATTACCATGTTTTTTTCTACCAACATTCATACGCTGCATTTATCAATATTAATTCATCTGTCCATCTACTGCCCAACTCCGTTAAGTTTATCTAGAGTCTCCCTGCAATCAATGTTTATATCAGACACTGTGATCCATAATCCTACCTCCTACTTAGTATCATCAGCAAACTTTGCTGATATCACTGCTAATCCCACTATCCAAGTCGTTGATGTAAATCAAAAATGTAATGGACCCAAACAGACCCTGTGGAACCACACTTGGTCACCAGTTCCCATTCCGATTTTAGAACCATTCATTGTAACCCTTTGTTGCCTATTTTTTAGCCAAGCTCTGGATCCAAGAAGAACCTTCCACTATTCCATGAGCCCTAACCTTATTTAAAAAGAGTCCGCTCGTGTGGTACTTTGTCAATGCCTTACTAAAGTCCAGATAGATTTATCTTATATCATATCCTTATCATTATCTGCCGTCTCATAACTTTCCTATAAAAACTCAATAAATTGTGAGACCTGACCTACCCTTGTGAACCCATGTTGTGATCATTGATCAAAACTACGTTTTATCTAAGTGCTCTCTAATGTTTTTTTGCAATAATGATTCCAATAATTTTACCCCCCATGATGTTAGACTTACGGGTCGATAATTTGACTTTAGTCCTCTGTCTCCCTTCTTAAATATGTGAACATAAACATTTCCTTTCCTCCACAATTAATGGCACATTGCCTATTCAACCGATTTCCTAAAATGTTGCACTAACGACTCACTAACAACCTCCTTGCATTCCTTAATACCCTGGGATACACTTCATCTGTCCTGGGCGATTTAAAAATTTCATTTTATCTATACCTCTCCACCATTTTCCCTAGTTTATCACATATCTTTGAGTTTTCCTCATGCGCTTCCTTGAACATCTGTTCACCTATCAGGTATGTTCCTGTGTATCCTCCTCCGTAAAAACACTTAAGAAATAATAATTTAGACTCTTACTATATCCTCATCCGTATTTAAGACCTCCCCCTGTCCTGACCTTAAGCGGCTCCAACCTTATTCCCTTGTCTTGTTTTATATACCTTGATAGAACCCCTTTGGGTCCCTTTTCACCTGTCCTGCTACTTTACTCTCATAATTGTTCTTAGCAACTCGAGTTATTTCTTCACTGTTCCTTGCCATCACGTTTACTGTTCTTTGCTTTACATCCTGCCTTGAACTTAAATTAAATGTGTCTTTTAACTCCAATGTTGTGTTTTAAATTTGTGTCATCCATTTTGGATCACTCTTCTGGACCTATTTCCCTATAAGGAATATTTTCTTTTCTGTCCGTCAAATTACCTTCCTTACAAATGAGGTATATCATCCTCAGCCCCATCCTCACTTCCCATTTCTAACCTCTCTACTTACCTCCTCAGCCGCTGACACTCACTTCCCTTCTAACCACTCTAATTAACCTCATCGCCATGACCTCACTTCCATATCTACCGCACCAAATTACCTCCAGTTCCTTCTAATCCTTCATATTGGCCTTTCCAGCTGTCATCCCCCTGTCGTTATCCTGGGAAACTTTCTTCCCCTCCATCCCACACCTCTTATTAATAACCTCCAGGTGTCTTCTTAATCCTGCATAATTGGCCTTGCTGAAATTAGGTATTCGATGCTTATTGCCACTTAATTTTTTCCAACTTCCATTTTAAGCTAAATCTGATCTCATAATGTCGCTATTATCTAAATTCCCACCGACCTCCACATTTGTAACTAAATTGTCTCTATTTGTCAGCAATAGATCTAGAATATTATCTCCTCTAGTAGGCTCCTTGATTGCTTGACTTAGGAAGTTATCCTGGATTATATTTAACAATTCATCTGCGTCTCTGTCACCTATGATTAAATCCCAGTCTATATTCCTAAGATTAAAATCTCCCACCACGCATAGTCGATTATATCTGCAGGCCTTGTTTATTTCTTACCATATAGGAGCTGAATCCTCTTTACACAAGTTTGGAGGCCTATGCACTACACCCAAAACCATTTTCTCAGTTCCCTCCGTAACCTCTACCCATATAGACTCTATGCTGTCATCTGCTTTTATAACATTATTAACACAACACTGCAATGCATCTCTTGCATAAAGCACAACTCCTCCACCTCGTCTGCCTACTCTGTCCTTGTGAAATAACTTATAACCAGCTATCTCGACTTACGGATCAAATACCTTTCCTGACATATCCAACCATGTTTCTGTTAATGCTATTATATCAAAATCCTCTACACTATTTATTCCTCTCAAGAAATCTATCTTTTTTTAAATACTCCTACAGTTTGTATAGTAAACCTTCAAGCAACTCCTCTTCTTTTTGTCAATTTTCCCTTTATCTTTAACTAAACCCCTCCTCTCTCTCTTCTTACGAATCACTTTAGTTCCCTGCCTTCCAATACTCCTCCTAGTGTCGCAAGTTTCCTTTACCCCGACCCCAGTGTCTAAACCCCGGTTCTCTGTCTTAAAAAAACCTGCAGTGCACCTACCTCCCTTTCAAGGGATTCACACAAGATCTGAACTCCTTTCCTCGAAAAGTGCACCCCATCCCTGCGGTAGAGGTGGTTATGCCCGAAATAACATACCTTTGCTTCAAACCACGCATCTTCGCATCACACATGTCCCCATTGACAGTGTAACCCGCATTGCTCACTATTGCTGCAATCTCATTCCACACCTTATACTTTTTCTTGGAGCTGTTGGAAAAGTCATCTTTCTTTGCCTTGTAGCTTCTAATCAAAAGAAGCACTGCTTCGTGTGGCCACACTCCTGTAAGGCAAACAAAACCATCAAATGCATGACCTATTAAAGGAGCAGCTTAACCTGTTAGAAGTTACATTATGTAACATCTAGGGTACCCCACAGGTTATGGAAACAAATAAATGTAACTCCAAACAACTCAAAATCATCCCGAAAAAACAAATAAAACTCACCATTAAAAAGAGCAACTCACCATTTTTAAATCCCACGCGGGCGTGCCAGTTACGGAAATCCTCCACTAATGCCAGACATTCTCCCTCCGCCCGCTTCATGTGCTATTTACACTGAGTCTTCCAGCCATATTGTTTACACAGAGTCATAATTTTCACACGTACTAATATATATATGAACTGAATAAACTAACTTTTCCACACATAATCATATACAGTATATGAAATAAACACATGCTGTGTTATTATCACAAAGGCAAGTTGCCAAGGCCAGGCAATGCCACAATATTTACAGACACGGAACATATTATTGCTCCAGCCTAGTGACAGGAGAAATGTGTACACACAAACAGCGTTTTCCCGGACTAATAGGGGGGAGCACTAGTCTGTATTCTGGGACTGAGAGTGCTGTGAAGTGTGGGGCAGGTGTATCCAGCTTCTTTCCTGTGAATACAGGAGTGAGGCAAGGGTGCGTCCTTGCCCCATCACTTTTCAACGCTTGTATGGACTGGGTATTGGACAAGGTTGTAGATCAAAGTGATTGTGGAGCATCCGTCGGCAACACCAAGATCACTGATCTTGTTTTTGCCGATGATGCAGTAATCTTTGCTGAGTCACTGGAGGTCCTGGTGATGGCTCTCGAGGCGCTGCACGAGGAGGCAAAGCCTTTGGGACTTGAGGTCTCCTGGCTCAAGACCAAGGTCCAGGTGTTTGGAGACTTACTAGATGAAGCAGTACAGTCTGTTCATGCGTGTGGCGAGGACATTGAGATCTTGGAAAATTTTACATACCTTGGTAGCGCAATCCATAATGACGGCGGGTCACTTCAAGAAGCCTTACGGCGGATTGGCATAGCCCACGGTGTTATGGACTCGCTCAGCGGGAGTATTTGGCGTTGTCGGTACCTGTGCAGGAGGACAAAGATCCGGATCTTCAAGTCGCTTGTGATCCCTGTCTTACTCTATGGTTGTGAGACATGGACACTAAATAGTGACTTGAAGAGACGAATCAATGCCTTTGGTAATAAGTGTCTTCGCAGAATCATGGGGTATCGCTGGGATGATTACGTGTCAAATCAGCGATTGCACCGTGAGACTGAATCGAGGCCTATTACCTGCATAGTCCGTCAGCGCCAACTTCGGCTATATGGGCATGTGGCACACTACCCTGAAACCGATCCTTCCCATCGGGTTGTATCTGTAAGAGACAATCCGGCATGGAGGAGGCCAAGGGGGCGCCCACAAGGCTTGTGGCTGGGGCAAGTTGATGTTTCTTGTCGAGAGCTGCTTGGTATGGGAAAGGAGCCTGCATGGGAACTCGCGCGTGGTGACCCCCGGGAGTGGAGTCGTAGGGTGGGCGAGGCGAAGCGCCCCCCGGCGTATGCCCCCAATGATTGATTGACTGGTCCGGGAACCGCAAACGTCCGGGAATCGCAAAAGTCCGAGGCCATTACCCACCCCCGGACGTTTATCCTACTCTAGTATTTACTGTCCGGCAACCGCCAATATCAACTACCCCGCCGCGGACATTTACATCACTTTGTTGTTGTTTTTAGGGCTGCGAGGATCCCTTGGGGAACACTTTGAGACCTGGTTATATCCTATGATGCTATCACAGGCGCTGTAGTTGACTTGTCTTCCTCAGGAAGGCACGGGTGAGGCGGATGACAGCGTGTTGCTGGGGGGGGTGGACGCCAGCCCCCACCGACGTTCAGGGTGAGGAGTTGAGAGCGTAGCACTACACGGTGGGAGTGGAAGCGCTGACACTGCAGCAAAAAGTGTTCAATAGTCTCAGAGACGTTCCTAAAAAGCTGAGGCAGTGGGGTCGGGGGACTAACGAGGCGGGGGCAGATGAACCGTGAGTGTCGTTTGCCCATATGTAAAAAATACGACCGCTGTGCATGCTGCCACATGGCGGGAGGACAGTCCTACCAGCAGGGTGGGCTGGTCAAAGTGGCGACGTTCAGGGGAAAGGGGTTTTAGAGCGTAGCACTACAAGGTGGGAGTGGAAGCACGGGCACTGCAGCAGAAAGTGTTCAATAATCTCGAGATGTTCCCGCACAGGGGCAGTGGGGTCAGGGGTCTGACGGAGGCGGTGCAGGTGATATCGTGAGTGTTTCTTGGGGCCCAATGTGCTGCCACCTAGCAGGGGGCGCGGACCCTGACCAGGGGTGACAGGGGATGCTCGGACCGCCGGAAACTTTGTCGATTTACGGACTGGACCAGCATTTTGTCCGAACTCTGACATATCCCCGGACCTCGGATTTTGTCTGGCAAATCCGATATCCGGGAAATGGAGGTCCGGGAAAATGAGGGTTGTGTGTATTTGAACATCACATCATGGGATGTGAGTAACCTCTAACGGATTAATATCGTAAGAAATTTGATAAAACTTTGTATACAGTACCCTTCCGAGTTTCGCGCTTGCTTTCTTCCGGAGTCATAGCGCTTAACTCGAGGATCGCGAAACTCAGGTATTGAAAACATTGAAAAAAAGCTTATTTATTCCGGTGCGAGGTGTAGTACCGTATTTTACGGCTTTTAAGACTCACTTTTTCCCCCCAAAATACCCTGAAAAATACTCATGCGTCTTCCAAGACGAATGTTGTTGTACTTCCTCAGTACTCAATACCTCAGTACTTACCTGTTACAAGTATTTCAAATACCACAAGACATTCAAATCAACTAATTTGTCCTCACGCTGTGATGTTTACGTTCCGCGTCTGAGGCTCGGCAGACTGCCGCCAACAGCGCCATCTATCATCTGCTATCGATCCCCAGGCAGAGCAGAGCAGAAATAGATGGGCTGTTTCCTTAAAAAAAACCGAGCCCCTATCCACCCAGCAGTGAATGGGTACCAGGTGTTACCATAGGGTTTATGACCCGCCTCCCGGGGTGGTGGCTTAGGCCAACACTAGAGGTGAGGAGAGGAGAGGATAAGGAGGAAGAGGATGAAAGAAGACGACCTATACGAAGTGATACTAAGCAGTAGAGGTCACAAGAAGAAGAAGCTTACCGAGAAAATCTGTAGATTTTACTAGAAAATCTGTTTTTTTTTCTTTTTTTTTCTTAGAAATTTCTTTCCAAAATCAGGGTGCGTCTTCCAAAATGCAGCATCTTATAAGCCGTAAAATACTGCTATTCGAGGTATTCGAGAGGCAGGTCTGGCAACCTGGTCTAAGGCAGCGTGCATGACGCTAGCGGTAGGAAGACGTGTCCCGTTCGTCTCTTAAAGGAGGCGGTAGCAGAGTGGTTAGCGTCTCCGAGTGGTGTTCTCGGTGACCCGAGTTCGATCTGATGAGGGCTATAAAATCCACTTAAAATCTTTCTCTGCACCGACGAAGCCAAAGAACACATCAGGCTGCCCATTAACCCCTTCACTGCTGATATCAAATTATTAGGCCTACCCCCCTGTGTGGCAGGTTTAATTAAAATTAAAAATAATTACTTATCATATTTGAAGTGCCTAAATGAATAGGATGCTCATTCCATACCAGAAAATCTATGTTTCGTCTTTGTGGAGGCTACCAGCTAAGTGAAGAGTTACGTCAAAGTGCAGCAACAGGGCCGTGACCGTGCTGGTCACAATGAAACTACTTACTACTCAACATAATACAGCTTATTTTGGTACATAAATGCTTCATTCATGCATTCATTCATTCATTCATACTTCTGTTTTATATCCATCAAGAATATGTTGAATATCTTGACTATTTAGCCTCGCCATTGAAGTAGAGGGCGCGGCAGCGTCAACACGTCGTACTGCACCGCTTGACCTTATTAGTCACACTAATTCACGCAAGCAGAAAAAGAGGTTCTATTGTATTGCAACACTTGACACTGTTGCCATACAAGCCTATCACAATGAATATTTACCCACAACATCATTGAGCGCGCAGTTTAAATACAGAAACCATATATGTACCAGCCGCAGTGAACCCTTAGATGGCTGAGAGACCGTATTTGTACCAGCCGCAGTGAAGGGGTTAACTCTACCTTCGATTGCGGGTGCATCGGAGGACACGGGGGCGGCATGAGCCTCTAATCACAGTCGTCACTATAACAATCCCTGCCTGCGACACCACGTGCGAGGGCCAACCATCACAGCCCTCGAGTGAACCTCCAGGGCCTGCTATCCTGCCCCTGGAGGTCACTGCCTAATGGCTCTTTAGGCCTTTTTTTTTTTTTTTTTTTTTTTTTCTTTTTTAAACATGTACGAAGAAGCGCGAAACTCAAGGAGATAATGCGCGAAAGTCAGGATGGTAAGAATTTAAGACTCAGCGCGAAACTAGAGGATCGCGAAACTCTGATAGCGTGAAAATCTAGAGGGCACTGTACAGGGAGGTCCCGAAGATACGAGCAGTTAGGTTCCATCTGGCATACTCGTAAAGCAAAGTCTCGTATAACGAAACACATAACTAATGGTAAAATTAGGTTTGGTTCCAGGACCCCATCAATTTAAAAAAAAAAAAAAAAAAGACATGTTTTTCAAGCTAATATAAACTATAGCAAACACAACAAAAACACACAGCGTCTATATTACCCACCTGTACTACCTATTCTGTAGAAAAAGCATTCTGAAACAGAAAATAGCACACACAAATAACATAACTGCACATTAATTAAACATAAAACATGCATAACACTCACAAGTGGTAATGTGTGTGGGGGAGACAGGAAGCTGGCAAGTAGCCAGCTGAGAGTCCCTGTTTTCTCTCTCCGAGGCTCGAGAGAAACAGGGGTGACTGCGTTTGCAGGGATGACTGGGTTAGAGTTCTTCCTCCTCCCCTTGATCACTTGGGGAAAGCCCCTTCACACATTCCATAATGGAACCACGAACGCGCCCACAATGCAATGCGCAGCGCCGTCATGGTCCGGGTTATGGATCCATCGTGACCGATCGTGACGCGCTCGGCCGAGGCCACGAAAAGTTAGTGCGTGCACTAAAAATCGGAAGCTCCCCGATTTTTTACCCACGCAGCCATATCGTCAGTCTATCGTGATGCTATCGTTATCTATGTAGCAGCTTCGTGACACTACCGTGATCGTCTTATGCCCTATCGTGACGATAAGAACCTTACGCGCGACTTCAATCCTACCGGCCCCTCCCCCCTTTTTTTGCACCCCTTCTGCCTTCTCCCCCCTTTCTCATTCACCTCCCCCCATCCTCTACTCCCTTCCCCCTATTTCCCATGACCACGTGGTGATGCACCCACCCCTACTCCCATGACCACGTGGTGATGCCACCCACCCCCTACTTCCATGCCCCACGGGGTGATGGGGGAAGGGGTAGGGAGTAGGGGGTGGGGTGGTGGACCCACCCCCGTTTTAACCACTCACACCCCCAACAACCCCTTCTCCATCCCCCCCTCCGTTTCCCCACCAACACTACACCCCCTTCTTTATTACAACCCCCCTCCCCCGTTTCCCCCCTTCTCCATTCCCAACAAAACCCTGTTTCTTTCTCCCACCTTCATCTCTAGCCCTGGCCCCTTCCTTCCCCATCACCATGGCAAACACACCACACGTGTGAGGCATGTTGCATGAGGCATGGCTCTTGTCGCTATCGTGATACGTTCATGGCACGTCATGGCACTGTCGGGTTATCGTAACTCTATCGTGACGACAAAATGCCCTTTGATTTTCCATTCGTAAACATTGTCTTACAGCTGTCACGACCCATCGTGACCATCTTACGACCATCATGACACATATTTACAGGTAGCGTGACATTGTTGTGAGGCTACCGTGGTCTGCGTTTATCGTGGGCAAATTTCACGATAGCGTCAATAATCAAAATTTGGGGGTGCTATCATGGCTCGACTATGGGAATGTTTGAAGGGAGCTGAGAGGAAAGATCCTCGTTTCTGCTGCATGATACAATAGACTCGAGAGGGTAGGGTAGGTAAGGGACAAGGGAGGGGTGCACAGACCTCTTCCACTGCCCACAAATTCGTCTCTGTGCATCTGAATCATTGTACATCGTCCAGGGATGTGAATCTTTGTAGGCCACATTCTCGTACTGAGCCACCAGAATTATCATATTTTCAGATTGATTATCGTACAACCTTAGGTAAAATCATATACACTACCCTCCCGAGTTTTGCGCTTGCTTTCTTCCGGAGGCATAGCGCGAAACTCGTGGATCGCGAAACTCGGGTATGAAAAACACTGTAAAAATGCTTATTTAGTCAGTTTTTTTTTTTTTTTTGTGTGTGTGTGTGTGTGTGTGTGTGTGTGTGCCTACAGCGCCGTTAGGCAGTGACCTCCAAGGGTGGGATGGTAGGCTCTGGAGGTTAACTTGAGGCCTGTGTACCTACCGTATTTTACATTTATAAGACTCACTTTTTCCCAAAAAAAATATCCTGAAAATGCCCCAAGCCCCTGTCCACCCAGCAGTGAATGGGTCCTGGGTGTTAGCCTAGGGTTTGTGACCCGCTTCCCGGGGTGGTGGCTTCGGCCAACACTACGTAGAGAAGAGGAAGGAGGAGAGCAGCTTGAGTTGGGAGTCACCCAGCGGATGCTGTTTTGGTCTGAGTGAGTGACCTTGACACATATCTTGTCAGCTGATGGTTGTGTGACAGTGTTATACAGCAATAACACTGTCACAATGCCTTCCTCTCTTCTCTCCTGTCTCCTCCAGTACCTCCAGAAACCACAGTACCACACACGTCATGGTTAATCACTTACAAAGGAGTATTTTGTGGTAAATAAGTAAGGAACGGCGGGGGTGTAAGGTTTAAAGGTGCTACTTATTTCGAGGTGTTACCTATCTTATGCGACACCGGCTGTTCCTGTAGAGAAAAACACAAACAAATGGAAAAAACAAAGCAAAACTACAAGCTATACTAAGCCTATTATAATACTATACTAAGCAGGAAGGCAGGAAGACATGTCCCGTACTTCTCTTATGGGAGGCGGTAGCAGAGTGGTTAGCGTCAAGATATATGCCAAGCTCGAGTACGAGCTTGACAGATGACCTACAAAGTGATACTAAGCAGAAAGGGTCACAAGAAGAAGAAGAAGTCTCCATGTGGCGTTCTCGGTGATCCAAGTTCGATCCTTGATGAGGGCTGTAAAATCCACTTAAAATCTTTCTCTGCACTGTTGAGTGGCCTAAGAACACCCACATGCTGCCCATTAACTCTACCTTCTATTGCAAGTGCATCGGAGGACACAGGGGGCGGCATGAGCCTCTAATCCGTCACTATAGAAATTCTGTCTGCACCACCACGGGCAAGGGCCAACCATCACAGCCCTCAAGTTAACCTCCAGCGCCTACAATCCCACTCCTGGAGGTCACTGCCTAACGGCGCTGTAGGTACACACACACACACACACACACACACACACACACACACACACACACACACACACACACACACACAAAAAAAAAAAAAAGCGAAACTCTGGGCTATAATGCGCGCAAGTCGGGATGGTAAGAATTTAGGACTCAGCGCGAAACTCGAGGATCGCGAAACTCGCATAGCATGAAACTCGGGAGGGTAGTGTAGTCAGTATATGACTTTATAATTTTAGTAAATAACTTGTAATTTACTTTAGTAAATAACTTGGTAATTTTACTCACTTCAGTTTGAATGTCGTATCATTGGATTTTCGATCTAGTATATTGAAAATAGACCCTAATTTACACATCTCGTATCATCGGATTCTTGTATACCGAATGTTCGTATAACGGGACCTCCCTGTACAGGGAGGTCCCGAAGATACGAGCAGTTAGGTTCCACCTGGCATACTCGTAAAGCGAAATCTCGTATAATGAAACACATAACTAATGGTAAAATATAGGTTTGGTTCCAGGACCCCATTAATTAAAAAGAAAAAAGAAAAAAATAGACATGTTTTTCAAGGTAAAATAAACTCTAGCAAACACAACAAACACACAGCGTCTATATTACCCACACTGTACTACCTATTCTGTAGAAAAAGCATTCTGAAAGAGAAAATAGCACACAAAATAACATAACTGCACATTAATTAAACATAAAACATGCATAACAAGCAAAAAAGACGTTGTAATGTAGGGGACGCCGCGTGATACAAGAGAAGGTAGTGTAGGGGTCCCAAGGTTGGGGCCGCACACCTGCTAATTACCCCTAAAGGTTAGGCCGCGCCATATGCTTAATTACCTTTCAGGTCACGCCTTGCCAAGGGTGGCCTGACTGCGGTCCCAAGGTTAGCGCCGCACACCTGCTAATTACCCCTAAATGTCAGGCCGCGCCATATGCTTAATTAACTCAAGCAGTGACCTCTTCAGGTCACGGCTTGCTAGGGTTGACCTCACTGGGGTCAACCAAATCCCCTTTTGTCCAGCCCGGGAGGGGTAGGGCACGCATTTTTTACTTGATAATTTTACTCACCCCAGTTTGAATGTCGTATCATTGGATTTTTGATCTCGTATATTGAAAATAGACCCTAATTTACACTTCTCGTATCATCGGATTCTCGTATACCGAATGCTCGTATAACGGGACCTCCCTGTACATGTAAATTTGTTTCCTACATGTAAATGGTGAAAAAAGAAAAAACACTCATGGTACAGGAGAACCTCGTTTATCCGGCACCCTCGGGGGGGAGCGCATGCCGGATAACTCATTTTGCCGTTGTTTTGAGAGTTACTCTTATGGAATCGCCCAAAATCCCAATAAATACTGTGGTCTCTGGAGGTTGTTGTTGTTGTTGTTGTTGTTGTTTTAGGGCTGCGAGGATCCCTTAGGGAACACTATGAGCCCTGGTGATGTCCTATGATGCTATCACAGGTGCGGTAGTTGACCTGTCTTCCTCAGGAAGGCACAGGTGAGGCGGATGACGGCGTGTTGCCGAGAGGGGGGTACGCCAGCCGCCGCCAGCAGGGTGGGCAGGTCAAAGGTGGTGACGTTCAGGGCGAGGAGTTGAGACTGTAGCACTACACGGTGTGAGTGGAAGTGCGGACACTGCAGCAGAAAGTGTTCAATAGTCTCCGGAAAATTCATGCACCAAGGGCAGTGGGGGTCAGGGGACAAACGGAGGCGATGCAGGTGAGCCGTGAGTGTCGTGTGCCCCAGGCGGAGGCGGGTGAGAGTGATATCCAGGACGCGGGACTTTTTCCGTATCCAAGGCTGGGGGGAAGAGTCACTGCGGTATTGGCCCATGGAGGTGATGCGGAGGGCATCGCCGAGTGTGTTATTCCAGGTGGAGCGGCAGACCCGGGAGACCCTTTTGGCCGCGGAGAGCAGCAGAGGGAAGGTGTCGTGTTTACATCTGTTAAGGCCATCCTGGCAGCAGAATCAGCCACCTCGTTGCCTGGGATACCAGCGTGGGAGGGAACCCACTTGAAGGGAATCTCCCACCCCTCGTTTGGTAAGGTGAAGGGCCCTCTGGATGGTGTGGACGAGGGACGTAGAGGATCGTGGATGGCGGGAGAGGAGGAGGTAGAGTGAGGAGGGAGTCTGTGTAGACCACAACTTGCCAACTAAAATTCTGCCGATTTTCTCAGTTTTTGAAATAATTATATTTAAATTAATGCCTGGGTCGATATTTGCCGTTGTTTTGAGGCTGCCGTTGTTTTAAATGCCGGTTAAATGAGGTTCTCCTGTATATAGATACACTAAACCCTCCCGAGTTTCACGCTATGCGAGTTTCGCGATCCTCGAGTTTCACGTTGATTCCTAAATTTTTACCATCCCACTTTCACGCATTATATCCCCGAGTTTCTCGCTGCCTTTGTAAAAATTTTTTTTTTTTTTTTTGGGTGTGTGGTGTGTTGTGCCTCAGCACCGTTAGGCAGTGCCCTTTCCAGGGTGGGATGGAAAGGCCATGGAGGTTTCCTTGAGGGCTGTGATGGTTGGCCCTTGCCCGTGGTGGCGCAGGCAGGATTGTTATAGTGACGCCTGTGATTAGAAGCTCATGCCGCCCCCTGTGTCCTCCGATGGACTCGCAATCGAAGGTAGAGTTAATGGGCAGGGGTTTGGGTGTTCTTAGGCCACTCAAGGGTTTGCGAGAAAGATTTTAATGGATTTTACAGCCCTCATCAAGGATCGAACTCTGGTCACCGAAAGCCACTCGGAGACTTCTTCTTGTGACCTTTTCTGCTTAGTATCGTTTTGTAGGTCGTCTGGTCAAGCTCGTACTCGAGCTTGGCACATATCTTGACGCAAACCACTCTGCTACCGCCTCCCATAAGAGAAGTACGGGACATGTCTTCCCTGCCTTCCTGCTTAGTATAGATTATAATAGGCTTAGTTATAGCTTGTAGTTTTGCTTTGTTTTTTTCCTTTTGTTTGGTTTTTCCTCTACGGAGCAGCCGGTGTCGCATAAGATAGGTAACACCTCGAAAATAAGTAGCACCTTACCTTACACCCCCCGCCGTTCCTTACTTATTTCCACAAAATACTCCTTTATAAGTGATTAACCATGACGTGTGTGGTACTGTGGTTTCTGTGTAGTTTCTGGAGGTACTGGAGGAGACAGGAGAGAAAAAGGGGAAAGGCATTGTGACAGTGTTTTGCCGTATAAACACTGTCACACAACCATCAGCTGACAAGATATGTGTCAAGCTCACTCACTCAGACCAAAACAGAATCCGCTGGGTGACTCCCAACTCAAGCTCAAACTTAAGCTCCTCTCCTCCCTCCTCTTCTCTACGTAGTGTTGGCCGAAGCCACCACCCCGGGAGGCGGGTCACATACCCTAGGCTAACACCCATTACCCATTCACTGCTGGGTGGACAGGGGCTTGGGGCATTTTCAGGATATTTTTTGGGGAAAATGTGAGTCTTATAACTGTAAATACGGTAGGTACACAGCCCTAAAATTAACCTCCAGGGCCTACCATCCCACCCTTGGAGGTCACTGCCTAACGGCGCTGTAGGCACATACACACACACACAAGAGATACAAGCAAATGTTTAAAGAATACGATGGAAAATTGTGAGAACAAAATTTTGATGTGAGATTTTAACTGCAAAGAAGTTTGCTGGGAAGAATGGTATACTGAAGGAGGAGAAAAGTCATGGGGTGGTATATTGTTGGATTTGGTAATGAATAACATCATGACTCCGTGGATTAAAGAGAACACAAGATTCAGAGGTAGCGAAGAACCATCAAGACTAGACCTACTATTGACGAAAGAACTGGAAGAAATTAGTAAAGTAATTATCATGCCCATTTGGGAAAAAGAGCGACCATGTACTTTTTGAATTTGAAATAAATGATAGCAAAAAAGAGGGAGAAGAGAAGAACACAAGAAAGGAAGATACAATTTAGGGGAAAAGCAGACTTTGACGGATTAAGAACATTCTTGGGAGAGACAGACTGGAGTAACTTCCATGCAGCAAGGAGTCCCCAGAAAAAATGGGGACGAGTTCATCCAATATACAACCGGAGGAATAAATAGTTATGTTCCAAGGATAGTTTCAGAGAAAAGAAAAAAATGAATGGTTTTAAAACAGAAATTTGTGAATTAGAAAGACTAGAAAGAGAAAAACATGGAATAGTTGGAGGAAAAAGGAGGCAGCAACCTTTGGGAGAAGTACAAAACAACTAAAATGAATATGAAAGAATCCGAAGAGAAGAAGAAAGTAACTATGAGAGGAATATAATAGAAAAATGTATGAATGAACCGAAAACTTTTCTATAGATATATAAATGGAAAATGAAAAACAAGGAAGGAATAGATAAGCTGAAGGTAGATGGCATAGTGTACAAAGATGCATTACAACAGGCTGAGGTGATGAATAAATGCTTACAGACTGTATTTACAAAAGAAAAGTTAATTAAAAAACGAAAAATATAATAGCAAAAGAAAAATATAAGGAAGACATAAAAATAGACGTAATAGAAGTAAAAAGGCTAATGGAAAGTCAAGATGTGAGAAAAGCCCCGGGTCCAGATGGGTGTCGAACTGGATAATGAAAGAGTGCAGTAACCAACTAGCAGGAAAGGTACATAGTGTAATTGAGGTTCACTCAAGGGGAGCAGAGTCCCGCTTGATTGGAAAAGAGCAAATATTGTGCCAATTCACAAAGGAGGAACAAAGAAGAACCACTAAATTACAGGCCAGTATATTAACAAGTGTAGTGGGAAAATGTGGGGAAAAAATTGTGAAGAACAGATGGTTGAAATATTTGGAAGAGACAAACACTCGCAGGTGGCCAGTTTGGATTTAGAGGAGGAATGTCATGTTTCAACGAATTTATTAAGCTTTTACTTGAGTGATCGATGTGACACAGGAAAGAGAGGGGTGGTCGATTGCATTTACTTGACCTAAAGAAGGCATTTGACAAGGTACCTCATAAGAGACTGCTCTGGAAGCTAGAACATGTAGGAGGATTGAAGGGTGGTTTGCTGAAGTGGAAAGGAAGACTTTTTGAGCAACCCGAGAGATGAGAATCAGTAATTAAAGATCAAAGTCGAATGGTGCAGTGTGATAAGTGGAGTTCCTCAAGGATCAGTATTGGCCTCAGTGATGTTCTTGGTGTAGTAATGATATGACAGAGGGAGTGAACAGTTATATGAGATTTTTTCGCTGATGTGCTAAATTACTAAGAAAAGTTTGAAAGTAAAAAGGACTGTGAGGATTTACAAAAGGATCTGGGTAAGATTTTCAGATGGAGTCACTATGGGGAAAAGGAGTTTAATGTTAAATGTGTAAAGTGATGGAAATGGGCAGTAGCAAAAAGAGACAGAGAGGAAAGTATTCGATGGGAAATGAATGGATAATCAAAACAAAGGTCGAAAAAGATCTGGGAGTATGGATTACGGACAATTTGTCCCCCTGAGAAGCATATAACCCGATCATAGGAGATACATATCAGTTGCTGAGGAATATAAGGGAAAGGCATTCAAATATCGGATGAAGAATATTAAGAAATTGATAACATCTTTGATTCGACCAAGGTTGGAATATGCGGGAGTGATTTGGTCACCACATAAAAAGAAGGATATAAGGAAGATTGAGAGAATACAAAGAGCAGCCACAAAAATGGCTCCAAGCCTGAGAGATTTCCATATGAGGAAGACTTTTCAAGACTAAAATTCCGAACTCTTGAGAAAAGAAGAGAAAAGGGGGATTTTATAGCAGTGTATAGAGCATCATGGGTCTGGAAAAAATTGATAGAGAAGATCTGTTTGTGTGGGACGACAGAAATACAAGAGGTCATGAGAAAAATTGAAAAGGACAACATCAAAAGGGACATAAAAAAAAACAGCTTCCCGTATAGAAGCATCGAACCTGGAACAACCTTGATGCAAAAGTGATTAATGCAAGAAGTATTCAGGACTTCAAAGGCAAACTGGATAATAGTAGATTTGAAGACGGGATAGTACGAGCATAGCTCTTTTCCTGTACAGTCAGCGCAAAAAAACTTAGGATGCCAAAAAACTTAGGGCTGGAATAACGGCCTTAGCTGTTTTGACAAATTTGGTGAGAGCGATTTTTTTTTTTTACTTCTTTTGTATATTTGGCAGTGTGTTAGGGTGTCTGCTGTAGATTCCTCGCTGCTGCTCGCTCTGTATCTTCCAAGTCATCATTGGAAGAGGTTGTTGTGTTTGGTTCTCCAACATTCCTACACCCCCTTTCGCCCCTCCATCTTCTACCGCCTCCTCCAGGTCTACTGATGCATTATGCCGGGCAAATCTCTATCCATTGTGAAGAAGACACATTTAGTAATCTTGTATCGAAGTGGAAAAACAATTGGCCAGATAGCGAGGGAGATATGTGTTTCCAAACATACCGTCTCGGTGTGGTGCAGGCGGGCGCAAGATGGTGAGTTAGAGACTTTTTTGGCGTGGAAAAAAGGATCAGGGCGACCAAGAAAACTTCAAAGAAGACTGATCAACTGCTCAAAAGGATTGTTGATGTCAATAATCATTTTGAGCAGTTGGTCAGTCTTTTTTTAAGTTTTTCTTGGTCGCATTGACCCTTTTTTCCAAACCAAAACAGTCTCTAACTCACCATCTTGCACCCGCCTGCACCACACTGAGAAGGTATGTTTGGAAACACACATCTCCTTCGCTATCTGGCCAATTGTTTTCCCACTTCGATACAAGATTACTATATGTGTCTTCTTCACAATGGATAGATATTTGCCCGGCATAATGCTTTAGTAACCTGGAGGAGGCGGTAGAAGATGGAGGGGCGAATGGGGGTGTAGGAAGATTGGAGAACCAAACACAACAACCTCTTCCAATGATGACTTGGAAGATACAGAGCGAGCAGCAGCGAGGAATCTACAGTAGACACCCTAACACACTGCCAAATATACAAAAAAAGTAAAAAAATTCAATCGCTCCCACCGAAATTGTCAAAACAGCTAAGAACATTATTCCCATCCTAGGTTCTTTGGCGTCCTAAGTTTTTTTGCGCCGACTGTATGTTACAACTAGGTTAATACAACTAGGTAAATACACACACACATACACACACACACACAAAAAAAAAACGTACCAGACTACAGTAAAAACCCTTATAACTCGGCACTGTATAACTCGGAATTTGATATAACTCGGCATGGCAGAGACAAAGTTTTTTTTTTTTTTTTTACACCTATACCTATAGCGCATGTAGGCAGTGAGCTCCAGGGGTGGGATGGTAGGCCCTGGAGGCTCACTCGAGGGCTGTGATGGTTGGCCCTCGCCCGTGGTGGCGCAGGCAGGATTCTTATAGTGACGCCTGTGATTAGAGGCTCATGCCGCCCCCCTGTGTCCTCCCATGCACTCGCAGTCGAAGGTAGAGTTAATGGACAGGGCATGTGGGTGTTCTTAGGCCACTCGACGGTGCAGAAAGATTTCAAGTGGATTTATGGGTCTCACTCGGGATCGAACTCTGGTCTTCGAGAATGCCACCCGGTGACGCTAGCCACTCTGCTACCGCCTCACCTAAACTGCATCTCTTGGTTTTCACTCGGCATAACACTATCATGCCCTCACAACCTCTTGTGTGAACATGTAAACAGAAAGTCGGCAAAAAATAATGCATCTCGGCATATTGATGTTATAACTGCATCTCTTCGCTTACACTCGGCATATCGTCAGTCTCATAAAGTCGTGTTTTTGTCCTTTTGACCCTTTCCTGCAGGCTCAGGCACTTCAATTTCATTCCCTTCCTACTGGAGACACCCTTGCGTGATGGAGCTGACATCTTGAAATACAGTACTGTATGATGTAATCCCAAAACACGTAAAATAGGTGGCAAAGTAAAGCAAAGGTCAGGAACCAGCGCGTAGGCTGAGCCGTGTTTTTGTCGTCCAAGCACCGTCTTGGATTACGAATCCCAATCCAATAACACTTGCTGAAATGTGTGTTATACTACTTTGTGATATTGTTTGCAATGTTTTGCATTGCTTATTATTTTGGCTCCTACCAAGCTTGTTGTGTTTTTGAAGCAGAAACCAATCCTTTTTCAATTTCGACAAAAAACAGAATTCGTATCCAAGACGGTGCTTTGACAACATAAACACGGCTCAGCTGACAGCCTACACGCTGGTTCCCGACCTTTGCTTTACTTTGCCACCTATTTTACGTGTTTTGGGATTACATCATACAGTACTGTATATCAAGATGTCAGCTCCATCATGCAAGGGTGTCTCCAGCAGGAAGGGAATGAAATTGAAGAGCCTGAGCCTGCAGGAAAAGGTGAAAGTGCTGGCAAGGATGGATGCAGGTGCGTCCATGTGTGCTATTTGTGCTGAGTTTGATATCAAATCCAGCACATTCTACCCGTTCACTGGTAAGTGTAGTTTTTATGCTTTTACAGTACTGTATTTACTTCTTTTTTTTTTTTTTTTTCTTTTTTTTTTTTTTTTCTTTTTTTTTTTCCCCCCCATATCAGAGGACATTGCATAACTCAGCATATTGAATAACTCGGCAAGGGCCAGAGCCCCTATCGTGCCGAGTTATAAGGCTTTTACTGTAAATAAGCATTTTTACAGTGTTTTCAATACCAGAGTTTCGCGATCCGCGAGTTTCGCGCTATGCCTCCGAAAGAAAGCGAAACTCGGGAGTGTAGTGTATACAGTAATCTCCCGTTTATCCTGCGCCCATGCCGGATAACATCGAAAGCCGGATAATGCATCACTACCCCCCTAGGCCCCTCCGGCACCCACGAACCCAATAATAACTAGCGAAAACGATGATGGCAGCAATAATAATAATAATAATAATAATGTCTAGAACAGTATAACTAACAATATTAAAAACATTAATACCTGTATTAATAATAATAATAATAATAATAATAATAATAATAATAATAATAATAATAATAATAATAATAATAATAATAGGCAGGCGATGGCTACTTGTTGCGTTGGCACAACACATAGCAGACACACGTGTTTTGGAAAGCTTGCGGACAGGTACCGACTTCTCCTCCTCATCCAGGGGCGTATCTAGGGAAAATAGCGCCTAGGGCAAGCACTGGGAATTGCACCCCTGGTTGTGAGGGTGGGAGCCGAGCACAGCAAATCAACATAGGTACGGTGAGTTGGGGAGGAACCGTACATGAGGACGTAATGTACAGACATGGCCACATTTATAGGTTTAGAATGGTCTCCCTCTAAGAGGTATTAGGGAAAACGGGTGTGCACGGCGGAGTCTTAGCGCTCCCCGTGGCTGCATTTTGAGAGGGTTTTTTTTTTCTTTTTTTCGATAGAATATTTCGCAACCAATTACCTAATGATTTTTGGTGTCCATGAATACACCAAGAGTGTGCTGGTAAGGCACAGAATACTGAGATATGTCTAGATATGATGAAATGAAGTGATGAAAGTGAACTCATACGTCACAGGATTATTCTTTTTTTCTACATCACAAAGAACTGGCCAAGGGCACAACAAAAATGGGTAACACAAAGCCCGCTTAGTTGCCAGTCCCTATAAAGAAGACAGTAAGAGAATTCAATAAAAAAGAGGGGTGAGCCAATTTAGTTCATCAAAAGGATGACCTGAGTGGTTGTTTACATAATAATGAGGTCGTGTGGATGATGCGTACAGTGTGATTTTAAATGTACGGAATGTCCACAATATAAACAAACGATATTTGCTTATTGTATCTGTGTATGTGTAGATACTTATATGGGTATACTTATATGGGTATACTTATATGGGTATACTTATATAGGTATAATTATATGGGTATACTTATATGGGTATACCTATAATGGATACACATAATGGATAATGCTCTTTTAGTTTAATTTGGCGCTGCAAACTAAACATTTTACAAGTACACGGCCACCTCGATTTACGAATGGGTTACGTTCCTGAAAAACTGTTTGTAAATCGAAAATTTGTAAATTGAATGTATTTTTTCCCTTTAACCCCATTATTTAATTTGAGATACATTCCTACGAACAATAATCACATCCATAGAGTGTCATAAACTGCTATAAAAACATATATTTGTGGCTTTAGGCATACATACAATTATATAAGACTATTTATTGAAAATTGAAGCGGTTCTTGAACCGTTCCAACCGGCCCTTACTTGCTATAAAACTTGGGTGTGGCACAGGTACACTTGAAGTACTGGTACTAGGTCCTGCTTCTTCACTATCCTTCAAATCTTCATATATCAATAGAGCTTTTTCAGTCATGGCGAGGTTGGTCATCGGCGTATTATCACGACTACACATGTCGTCAACACACAAAGCTAACCGCCTTTCCATGTCTTCCATAATAAGTGGACGATGTTTCGTTACTAGCTTGGCACTCAGAGGGGTAGCACTTTTAGCATTTGACATAATCTTCTCCTTGTCCTTCTTAATAGTTATGACAGTCAACGGGGAAAGGCTAAACCAATTAGCCATGTCCTTCACTCGCACGTCTTCGTCAAATTTCTTGAGAATCGCTATCTTAGTCTCTAGTGTTATGGCTTTTCTGGCTTTCTTGGGCTTAGGACCACCCACACTAGCACAGGCACCATGCTTGGGAGGCATTATTCACTGAAATAATCACTGAAATGTCTGATTATACACAATAATGTTCATAAACACAGCACGACCGGTCGGAGAATATGTAAACAAACAATCTTGAGCGTCCCCGCGTGTGGATGTGCTGAGCCAATGGTTCTGTTTACTGAACTTTTTACAATATTTAGGTGTTATAAATATTCTTACTATTTATGTATAATTTTTTTTTTTTTATTTTGTTTATGAATTTACGAACTTTTGTTCGTAACTTCGAATTATGCGTGTGTAAACCGAATTTTAGGACACTATAATTTTGTTCGTATCTTCGAAAATTCGTAAATAGTGTTCGTAAATTGCGGTATGAGTGTAGGTGAAACATAGGCCTAAAACAAATTCTCAAATTGTAAGGATCGTGCACAGGTGTGTTGATCCATACACACACAGATATCACGAAGAAAAAAACCATAAAATTTTAAATGAAGGCAAACTTCCTTAATAGCAACATATTTCATTAACTGGACCCAAAATATAATTTTAAGATAATTTTCATTTTGAATTCCTTGCTTAGTTATCACAATTTAACATTTTTTGCATTAAATGACTGTTAAGTTATGCTTCCCTCCTGGAAAGGTACAGGAGCAATACAATAACATAACACAGTATGCAGGACAAATAGATCATTAATGTTATGGCATTTGTTTTGGGGAAAAAAACTAGCACTTCTAAATGTAAATCATATTTCATTTTTTTTCCTTTCACTTTGAAATTCATAATTTTAGCTTAAACAGGATCATTATTAATTAAAATTATCTTAAAATCATATTTAGGGTCCAGTTAATTAAATATGTTTTCATTAAGGAAGTTTGCCTTCATTTAAAATTTTATAAGATTTTTGTAATTTTTTATATCTATTTGTATGGATCATCCACACCTGTGGACGATCCGTACAATTATATAATTTTTTTTAGGCCAATTTTTCACCTACACACAAACCTAGTTTTCCCGGACCTCCATTTCCCAGATATTGGATTTGCCGGACAAAATCCGAGGTCCGGGGATATGTCAGAGTCCCAGACAAATGCCTGGTCCAGTCCGTAAATCGACAAATATGTCCGGCGGTCCTAGCGTCTCCTTTTCACCCCTGGTCAGTGTCCGCGCCTCCCGCCAGCTGGCAGCATGCTCAGCGGTCGTATTGTTTACATTTGGGCACAAGACACTAACTGTTCACCTGCACCGCCTCCGTCAGTCCCCTGACCCCCACTGCCTCTGGTGCAGGAACATCTCTGAGACTATTGAAAACTTTCTGCTGCAGTGTCCACGCTTCCACTCCCACCGTGTAGTGCTACGCCCTCAACTCCTCACCCTGAACGTTGCCACCTGTGACCTGCCCACCCTACTGGCGGCGGCTGGAGTCCACCCCTCCCGGTAACACGCTGTCATCCGCCTCACCTGTGCCCTCCTGAGGAAGACAGGTCAACTACAGCGCCTGTGATAGCATCATAGGACATCACCAGGGCTCATAGTGTTCCCCAAGGGATCCTCGCAGCCCTAAAAACAACAACAAAGTGACGTAAAAGTCCGCGGCGGGGTAGTTGATATTGGCGGTTGCCGGACAGTAAATACTTGAGTAGGATAAACGTCCGGGGGTGGGTAATGGCCTCGGACTGTTGCAATTCCCGGACGTTTGCGGTTCCCGGACCAGTGCTCCCCCCAATTAGTCCGGGAAAACGAGGGTTGTGTGTACTTGTAAAATGTTCCCAGAGTTGTGCCTTATGCACATTGTAGTCCAAGGGTTATATTTTGTCATACATAATAAAGTTTTCAAGTTTTGACTCCATTTTTTTTTTACAAATTTTTGAAGAAAAAAGAAAAAAATTGTATGGATCCCCAACTCATCCTAATCCTCACAGCTATAGTTTTCTGCCCCATGGCATGCTATACACTTACCTCTTGCTGTCCCCACAGTACCAGGCACTTCTACTCTTAATTCAGGCTGCTGCTGCTGCTGCTGCTGCTGCTGCTGCTGCTGCGCCGTGGTTTCAGGATCAGCTGTACAAGGAAAGGAAATAATAACCAACATTATTATAGTAAAACCAAGAAGAAATTTCAGTGTGATAGTAATTTGGCTGCATGAACTACTGATCCTACAACTCGGGAATTAGTGCATTGCTCTTGATGACGTTGAATGTCTGTGCTAATGAAGTAAAATGGCAATAACAAAAGCCTCACTGAAAAGTAACTTGAGGATTGCCCGCCATCTTTGCCTTTTGTTTAGAAACATGCGTGGGCACGCGCACACAAGACTTCTCATCTTACTTCTCTTTTTAAGTAGTCTACCCTAACACTCTGTCCCTACAACTTGTAAGGGGTTACATTCCAACCCATCCAGTGTATGAACTCTCTCTCTCTCTCTCTCTCTCTCTCTCTCTCTCTCTCTCTCTCTCTCTCTCTCTCTCTCTCGATATCAAGACAAATGCAACCAAAAAGAATAAGGATAATACATGAGGGCATTTTCTAATACAATATAATGTACCTGCAAGACAGATCTCCATATCACACGAGATGACAGCAGGCTCACTTGCCATGTCATCCATAACCTCAAAATAAGGCCACTGCCCTTCACTCCCTCGTCCATACAGCTTGGCGTTGTTCTTGATGATCTTGTACCTGAGAAAAGTACAGTATTGACATTTTCACTACTACCTAAGGGAGGTAAGGCTTGTGAGGTAATTACAATATTTATACTTATACTTGCTTCTGTTTCATGACTACATGCCTGACCAAAGACTACTGTACTCAGTTTGGGCTATTTCCAGTGGAGGCCAATGCCGCGATTCCTGACATTTTCGAACATCACTCCCATTTCCCTTCCTATGGTTTATCAGTATAAATGATATACTGTTATCTTCATAAATGTTTGTTCTATAATATTATTAAATAAAAAACTGTAAAACACACTAAAGAAAAGCCATTATGAGACTGAAGAAATATGCATGAACTTTATATTCATTTAAACTCTTCGCCATTTAATATTTTGCGAGAAAACATTTTACATGAAACATATCAATAGAAGTGGAATTTTATTAGCTTACCATTGATATATTTAGTTTTCTGATAAATGAATTAGCACCATGCATAGATTAGCATATGCATAGTTTATGCATATTTCTTGAGAGTCTCATAATGGCCTTTCTTTAGTGTGTTTTACTGTTTTTTATTTGATAATATTATAGAACAAACATTTACGAAGATAACAGTATACCATTTATACTGATAAACCATAGGAAGGGAAATGGGAGTGATGTTCAGAACACTTTTTTACCTTGCCGATCGGCCTCCACTGGTCATGGGTGGGTTGGCGCGGAGGGCGAGTAACAAGTGCAGTATACAGTAGTCTTTGGCCTGACACCACTACCATAATAATATACAACATCCATTGTGAATACAATAACTACGTATATAGTAAGGGATACAGTTTTGCAGCCAATGGTGTAAAGACTGTACTATTAGTCATACAATAACACACCTTTGCTTCAAACCTCGCATCTTTGCATCACACACGTCCCCATTGACAGTGTAACCCCCATTGCTCACTATTGCTGCAATCTCATTCCACACCTTATGCTTTTTCTTGGAGCCGTTGGAAAAGTCATCTTTCTTTCCCCTGTAGACTCTAATCAAAAGAAGCACTGCTTCATGTGGCCACACTCCTGTAAGGCAAACAAAACCATCAAATGCATGACCTATTAAGGGAGCAACTTAATATCCTAAGAACTCTGACTAAACTTTGTATACATGTACACGTGTATAGCCTATATGTTTCCTACATGTACATGGTGAAAACCCCCCCACTTATGGTATAATTATATATACACACAAACCTCGTTTTCCCGGACTAATAGGGGGGAGCACTGGTCCGGGAACCGCAAAAGTACGGGAATCGCAACAGTCCAGGAATTATCCTCCTTAAAAAAAATTAACAAAAATTCCGATGCCATTACCCACCCCTGGACGTTTATCCTACTCTAGTATTTACTGTCCGGCAACAGCCAATATCAACTACCCCGCCGCGGACTTTTATGTCCGCTGAGCATGCTGCCACCTGGCGGGAGGCAACAGAAAGTGTTCAATAGTCTCAAGAGACGTTCCTGCACCAGGGGCAGTGGGGGTCAGGGGACTAACGGAGGCTGTGCAGGTGAACCGTGAGTGTCGTGTGCCCAAATGTAAACAATACGACCGCTGAGCATGCTGCCACCTGGCGGGAGGTGCGGACACTGACCAGGGGTGACAGGAGACGCTCGGACCGCCGGACAACTTTGTCAATGTACGACCAGCACCAGGCATTTCAACGTGTAAAAAAAAAAAAAAAAAAAAAAGATAAAATAAAATTAAATAAAAAAATTTAAAAAAATGGACTGACATATCCCCGGACCTCAGATTTTGTCCGGCAAATCCAATATCCGGGAAATGGAGGTCCGGGAAATCGAGGTTTGTGTGTATAATATATATATATATTATATATATATATATATTATATATATATATATATATATATATTATATATATATATATATATATATATATGTAATATATATATATATATATATATGTATATATATATATATATATATATATATGTATTGTATATATATATATATATATATATATATATATATATATAATATATATATATATATATATATATAATATATGTATATATATATATATATATATATGTATATATATATAATATATATATATATATATATATATATGTATATATATATATATATATATATATATATATATATATATATATATATATATATATATATATATATATATATATTTTATTATATATATGTATGTATATATATATATTTTATATATATATGTATATATATATATATATATATCATATATATATTTATTTATTTATTTATATATATATATATATATATATATATATATATATATATATATATATAAAATATATATATATATATATATTATATATATATATATATATATATATATATATATATATATATATATATATATATATATATATTATATATAATATATATATATGAGGCGCCGCGTGTAGAAAGGGAGCTAAGCGCCATTTTCTTGAAAATTGCTTTTTTGGTACCAATCGACGCGTTGTCACATGCTCAATCCATTGGTGTCCCTTAGCACCTCATAGCTCCAAAGCTGTAAGGCTGAGAATTGAATCTTTCAGAACATTCATTTAGCATGGCACTCTTTTTTCCAGCCTCTTTGCAAGGGTGTTATGTCCGCGTCTGCATGAATTCAAGCCGCTTTGCAAGGGTGTTATGTCCGCGTCTGCATGAATTCACTTTCTAGCTTGCGAGCTGCGGCCCCAGCCAATGAGAATGCAGCGTTTTTGCGCCGCGGCGTTCTCATTGGCTCGCGCTGCCACCCTCACCACCCACGCGCCGCAATATGGCAGCTTGTAAACAGATGTGTGAGGTTCGGACGTCTCCTGCTATACTTGCGCTAATTTCTCCAAATTTCTCCCAAAGAAGTAAGTAAATCTGCATAATCCTTTTTATAATAATAGACATCGGCAGGAAGGTTTTTGGTATAAGTTTTCATATGGTATTAGTGCATATTGATGGGGAAAAGTGGTGGTGTGTCGGTTTGACGCTAAGGCGCATGACCATAATAGACCACAATAGACCACAATATACCACACATGACCAATACTAGAGGGGACATGGGGCCTGTGTGGAGTAGGGGGAGGCCCGAGGAGTGCTGCTTGCAAGTTTCATCAATGCGTAGGTGCGTAGCTGAAGCTCATCTTGGAAAAGCGTCACCCTCATTAATGTCCAAGAATTGTGCTTTACTGTCTATTACCGAGGTGAAATCTATGATTTTTTTTATTAAACACAGTGTACTGGGACGTTTTGGAAACTTTTATGAGACGGTAAGTGGTTTACTGGGTGGTAAAGTGTTCGTAAAATGCCTTCGGCGATGGCCCTGTGATTCATCTTATGGTAAGAAAATAGGTTAACCCTTTCACGCACGAAAAGTTTAATAAGTTTTTTCGGCCACTGCGACATCAGTCTGGGCTCTCTACGAGGCTGCGCGTAATAGCCGACTCGGGCGGCAAATGTTTTGGTTATGTTATCAATTTCAACCACGATTATTCTTTTTTCCTGGCATTATTATAAAATTATATCGTTGGTTTCGCAAGATATTATTCTGCCTTATGAAAGACAAAAATAACAAGAAATACATGTAAATAGCGGAGTTTAACGACTTAGAAAAAACATTGAGTAAAGAGAAATAAGAAATATTTACGTTCACCACTTCGTAGCTCGATATTTCCTGAGTCAACTTTGTATGGCTTATATGCCAATAAGAGCGGAATTTTATGAGGATTCCAACGCTACCATTAGAATTTTCATATGGCCAGTAGTTCTTGAGAAAATCTTAGAAAGATTCTGATGAGATGAGAAAGATGAGAAAGGTCTTATAAAATGTTTTACACCGTTACTGTTACACTTTTTTTTACTTACCTGAAGTAGGACCAATGGTTCTGGAATATTGGGAAATGGTATGAATTACTTGAAACACTAAAATTTTGACATTTTTATTGGTTTATTTGGTGTTTTGGGTACCTTTTGGTCATTTTTGCAACTTTTGAAGTGGATATTTTTGCTGAAGTGCACTTAACACTTAAAGGAGCACTTTTAAAATTATTGCTGTATTACCCACTGTTATACCACTGTTTGAATATGCTTTGGTGAAAGTTTCATGAAAATCTATCGAACCGTTTTGAAATGGCACTGTTTTGAAAATCGCCAAACTTTGAAGGCAATTTTCTCAGCTTTTTGAAAATGGCGCTTAGCCCCCTTTCTACACGCGGCGCCTCATATATGCTTTGTCCAAGAGTCCCTCACCTACAACTAACTCAAATTAAATTGTTATCAAACCAAACGCATGTGCTGTAATTCCAAGTTCAAGATGAACACAAACCAAGGTTATCATCACAGCTATAGCTATTAAGGAAGCACCGGATGTTCACATGGAATGTTACAGATAGTCAGAGAGAATAATATTACATTTACAAACTTACGCCCATCTCACTCTGGTGGACAATATTATTTTTTTCAGGAAAGTTTTGTTGTTGTAACCGTTGAATACTTTTCAAAAATGTATAACCTCCAATGCCAAACGAATTGATAGCACATAAATGAAAAACACACCAAACTGATAAGAAAAAAAAGTTCCGGCCTCCCAAGCTATTAAAAGAACTTAAGTCATCGTCCAGACCATTTCATAATTCCTGATTTTATGTAGTTAAACCATAGCCATTCTCGAGTATATCAACAATACGTTGTCACATTTTGCATCCAGTCACCCGTTTTAAATAATCCACAATCAAAATCTGTAAATTCCCCGAGGTTCCAAAACGCTTCTGACAACTAGCAGATGGCACACCACGGCTCGGTGATGTCACCGAAGGCAACTCCTCCCTCCCGCGGCAAGTCAAAAGCACGTAAACACAGGCAATAAACATAGTACTTGATGAATTTTGGGTGTTTCTGATTGATTATTTTTGCGAAATGGTATACACATGCATCCTTGATGGGTGCAGCAAGAAAGCTGTGCCTTTCCAGAGAAGTTTGCACACGTATCCGACCAATAGGACCACGAGAAATGTGTAAGAGATAAGATACTTTGATCCTATCTAGACACTTTGCAACACTCTGTCATCCGCCTCACCTGTGCCCTCCTGAGGAAGACAGGTCAACTACAGCGCCTGTGATAGCATCATAGGACATCACCAGGGCTCATAGTGTTCCCCAAGGGATCCTCGCAGCCCTAAAAACAACAACAAAGTGATGTAAAAGTCCGCGGCGGGGTAGTTGATATTGGCGGTTGCCGGACAGTAAATACTAGAGTAGGATAAACGTCAGGGGGTGGGTAATGGCCCCGGACTGTTGCAATTCCCGGACGTTTGCGGTTCCCGGACCAGTGCTCCCCCCTATTAGTCCGGGAAAACGAGGGTTGTGTGTACTTGTAAAATGTTCCCAGAGTTGTGCCTTATGCACATTGTAGTCCAAGGGTTATATTTTGTCATACATAATAAAGTTTTCAAGTTTTGACTCCATTTTATTTTTACAAATTTTTGAAGAAAAAAGAAAAAAATTGTATGGATCCCCAACTCATCCTAATCCTCACAGCTATAGTTTTCTGCCCCATGGCATGCTATACACTTACCTCTTGCTGTCCCCACAGTGACAGGCATTTCTACTCTTAATTCAGGCTGCTGCTGCTGCTGCTGCTGCTGCTGCTGCTGCTGCTGCTGCTGCTGCGCCGTGGTTTCAGGATCAGCTGTACAAGGAAAGGAAATAATAACCAAAATTATTATAGTAAAACCAAGAAGAAATATCAGTGTGATAGTAATTTGGCTGCATGAACTACTGATCCTACAACTCGGGAATTAGTGCATTGCTCTTGATGACGTTGAATGTCTGTGCTAATGAAGTAAAATGGCAATAACAAAAGCCTCACTGAAAAGTAACTTGAGGATTGCCCGCCATCTTTGCCTTTTGTTTAGAAACATGCGTGGGCACGCGCACACAAGACTTCTCATCTTACTTCTCTTTTTAAGTAGTCTACCCTAACACTCTGTCCCTACAACTTGTAAGGGGTTACATTCCAACCCATCCAGTGTATGAACTCTCTCTCTCTCTCTCTCTCTCTCTCCTCTCTCTCTCTCCTCTCTCTCTTCTCTCTCTCTCTCTCTCTCTCTCTCTCTCTAAAAAATTGTATGGATCCCCAACTCATCCTAATCCTCACAGCTATAGTTTTCTGCCCCATGGCATGCTATACACTTACCTCTTGCTGTCCCCACAGTGACAGGCATTTCTACTCTTAATTCAGGCTGCTGCTGCTGCTGCTGCTGCTGCTGCTGCTGCTGCTGCTGCGTGGTTTCAGGATCAGCTGTACAAGGAAAGAAAATAATAACCAAATATAAATATCACTGTGATAGTAATTTACCTGCATGAACTACTTATCCTACAACTCTCTCTCAATATCAAGACAATGCAGCCAGGAAGACTAAGGACAATACATTAGGCTCCCGCCTAGAACGTGTTCACTTACAGAACGAACAACCTAAAATATTATTCCAAACTTTTTGTTAGGAACGAATGTGATCATATAGAACGAGTCCGCCATCAAAGTAGGGCAAATCCGAGTAGTTCTCATATAGAGCGCCGAAATATCGTACACCAACAACACTAACTCACACTAAACTGACGCACAACTGTTAAAGTAATACTAGTAACTGTAGAAGTAGTAGTACAGTAAAACCCTTATAACTCGGCACTTTATAACTCGGAATTTGATATAACTCGGCATGACAAAGACTAATGTTTTTTTTTTTTTTTTTTTTTTTTTTTACACACACACACACACACACACACACACACACACACACACACACACACACACACACACACACCCACACCCACACACACACACACCTATGCCCATAGCACATGTAGGCAGTGAGCTCCAGGGGTGGAATGATAGGCCCTGGAGGCTCACTCGAGGACTGTGATGGTTGGCCCTCGCCCGTGGTGGCGCAGGCAGGATTGTTATAGTGACGCCTGTGATTAGAGGCTCATGCCGCCCCGTGTCCTCCCATGCACTCACAGTCGAAGGTAGAGTTAATGGACAGGGCATGTGGGTGTTCTTAGGCCACTCGACGGTGCTAAAAGATTTCAAGTGGATTTATGGGTCTCACTCGGGATCGAACTCGGGTCTTCGAGAACGCCACTCGGTGACGCTAACCACTCTGCTACCGCCTCACCTAAACTGCATCTCATGGTTTTCACTCGGCATATCATGCCCTCACAACCTCTTCTGTGAACATGTAAACAGAAAGTTGGCAAAAAATAATGTATCTCGGCATATTGATGTTATAACTGCATCTCTTCGCTTACACTCTGCATATCGTCAGTCGCATAAAGTCGTATTTTTGTCCTTTTGATCTTTTCCTACAAGCTCAGGCTCTTCAATTTCATTCCCTTCCTGCTGGAGACACCCTTGCGTGATGGAGCCGACATCTTGAAATACAGTACTGTATGATGTAATCCCAAAACACGTAAAATAGGTGGCAAAGTAAAGCAAAGGTCGGGAACCAGCGTGTAGGCTGTTAGCTGCTGAGCCGTGTTTATGTCGTCAAAGCACCGTCTTTGATAAGAATTCCGTTTTTTGTCGAAATTGAAAAAGGATTGGTTTCTGCTTCAAAAACACAACAAGCTTGGTAGGAGCCGAAATAATAATCAATGCAAAACATTGCAAACAATATCACAGAGTAGTATAACACACATTTCAGCAAGTGTTATTGGATTGGGTTTCGTAATCCAAGACGGTGCTTGGACGACAAAAACACGGCTCAGCCTACGCACTGGTTCCCGACCTTTGCTTTACTTTGCCACCTATTTTACGTGTTTTGGGATTACATCATACAGTGCTGTATATCAAGATGTCAGCTCCATCACGCAAGAGTGTCTCCAGCAGGAAGGGAATGAAATTGAAGAGCCTGAGCCTGCAGGAAAAGGTGAAAGTGCTGGCAAGGATGGATGCAGGTGCGTCCATGTGTGCTATTTGTGCTGAGTTTGATATCAAATCCAGCACATTCTACCCGTTCATTGGTAAGTGTAGTTTTTATGCTTTTACAGTACTGTATTTCCTTTTTTTTCTTTTTTTTTTTCTTTTTCTTATATAACCCATATCAGAGGAGGACATTGAATAACTCGGCACATTGAATAACTCGGCAAGGGCCAGAGCCCCTATCGTGCCGAGTTATAAGGGTTTTACTGTAGTAGTAGTAGTAATAGTAGTAGTAGTAGTAGTAGTAGTAGTAGTAGTAGTAGTAGTAGTAGTCTAACCTTTCACTACGTCTGTTCCTCCTCTTCTTCCAACCACCACCACCACCACACATCTATCCTCATATCTCCTCATTTATCACATCCACCACACCTCCCTCCTTCGCTACACAGGCCAGGATAACTAACACATAATTCAAGGCCAAAGAGTGCATGGAATGATGGAATAAAGGAGAAATAAGGGTAAATAAGAGAGCAAGAGAGTGAGGCAGCCTAGCTGATATAACATTAAGCAGCTGACGTGTAGGTAAAAGGGATCATTCATATAAATGTTTATATAATATTTTATAAAATTTACATATTTATTTTACATTATTTAGGCCTATAATTCATCTGTTAATTATATATATACCGTATTTTACGGCTTATAAAACACACTTTTTCCCCTAAAAAATATCCTGAGAAATACTCGTGCATCTTCCAAGACAAATTTTATAAGAGGTTAGCTTTGGTAGCTATTCAATTCAGCCTCTTATAAGATGTTACCTCAGTACTTAACTGTTCAGAGCATTTCCAATACCATAAGACATCCAAATCAACTGATCTGTCCTCACCCTGTATTGTTTACTATGGTGCTGGCGGGAGCCTATCCGCCTCGGCAGATTAGCGCCAACACAAGAACATAAGGAAGCTACAAGAGGCCGTGAGAGCTACACGTGGTAGTTCCTGTTACTTAACACCACCTACATCCACCTTTCATCCCCATCCATAAATTTATCCAGACTCCTTTTAAAGATCCCTATCGACTCTGCACTGACCACCTGACGACTCGAGTCCATTCCAACAGCGGCAACTATCGTCTGCTGATTGTTGATTGTTGTTGTTACTGTAACGCGGGAAAATGGGTCAATCCCTTGACTCACGATTGACGGAAAATTTACACAAAGTTGTGAACGTAAGTAATATACAGTAAAAGCCTTATAACTCGCCACTGTATAACTCGGAATTTGATATAACTCGGCAAGGCAGAGACAAATTTTTTTTTTTTTTTTTTTTTTTTTTTTACATCTATGCCTAATAGCGCGTGTAGGCAGTGAGCTCCCCGGGGTGGGATGGTAGGGCCCCGGAGGCTCATTCGAGGGCTGTGATGGTTGCCCTCGCCCCTGGTGGCGCAGGCAGGATTCTTATAGTGACGCCTGTAATTAGAGGCTCATGCCGCCCCCCTGTGTCCTCCCATGCACTCGCAGTCGAAGGTAGAGTTAATGGACAGGGCATGTGGGTGTTCTAGGCCACTTGACGGTGCAGAAAGATTTCAAGTGGATTATGGGTCTCACTCGGGACGAACTCGGGTCTTCGAGAACGCCACCCGGTGACGCTAACCACTCTGCTAACGCCTCACCTAAACGGCACTCTTGGTTTTCCCCTTGGCATATCATGCCCTCACCAAACCCCTTGTGTGAACATGTAAACAGAAAGTCGGCAAAAAATAATGTATCTCGGCATATTGATGTTATAACTGCATATCTTTGCTTACACTCGGCATATCCTCAGTCGCATAAATATATGTTTTTGTACTTTTGACCCTTTACTGCAGGTTCAGGCTCTTCAATTTCATTCTCTTCCTGTTGGAGACACCCTTGCGTGATGGAGCTGACATCTTGAAATACAGTACAGGGAGGTCCCGAAGATACGAGCAGTTAGGTTTAACCTGGCATACTGGTAAAGCAAAATCTCGTATAACGAAACACATATCTAATGGTAAAATATAGGTTTGGTTCCAGGACCCCATCAATTAAAAAAAAAAAGAAAAAAAAAAAGAAATGTTTTTCAAGGTAAAATAAACTATAGCAAACACAACAAAAACACAGCGTCTATATTACCCACACTGTACTACCTATTCTGTAGAAAAAGCATTCTGAAAGAGAAAATAGCACACAAAATAACATAGCTGCACATTAATTAAACATAAAACATGCACAACAAGCAAAAAAGACGTTGTAATGTAGGGGACGCCGCGTGATACAAGAGAAGGTAGTGTAGTGGTCCCAAGGTTAGGGCCGCACACCTGCTAATTACCCCTAAAGGTCAGGCTGCGCCATATGCTTAATTACCCTTCAGGTCACGCCTTGCTAGGGGTGACCTGACTGCGGTCCCAAGGTTGGGGCCGCACACCTGCTAATTACCCCTAAAGGTCAGGCCGCGCCATATGCTTAATTACCCTTCAGGTCATGGCTTGCTAGGGGTGACCTCACTGGGGTCAACCAAATCCCCCTTTGTCCAGCCCGGGAGTGGTAGGGCACGCATTTTGAGCTTGATAATTTTACTCACCCCAGTTTGAATGTCGTATCATTGGATTTTCGATCTCGTATATTGAAAATAGACCCTAATTTACACATCTCGTATCATCGGATTCTCGTATACCAAATGCTTGTATAACGGGACCTCCCTGTACTGTATGATGTAATCCCAAAACACGTAAAATAGGTGGCAAAGTAAAGGAAAGGTCGTGATTCAGTGTGTAGGCTGTCAGCTGCTGAGCCATGTTTATGTCGTCCAAGCACCGTCTTGGATACGAATTTAGTTTTTTGTCGAAATTGAAAAAGGATTGGTTTGGCGGTTTCTACTTCAAAAACACAACAAGCTTGGTAGGAGCCGAAATAATAAGCAATGGAAAACATTGCAAACAATATCACAAAGTAGTATAACACACATTTCAGCAAGTGTTATTGGATTGGGATTCGTAATCCAAGACGGTGCTTGGACGACAAAACATGGTTTCAGCCAAACGCGCTGGTACCCGACCTTTGCTTTACTTTGCCACCTATTTTACGTGTTTTGGGATTACATCATACAGTACTGTATATCAAGATGTCAGCTCCATCACGCAAGGGTGTCTCCAGCAGGAAGGGAATGAAATTGAAGAGCCTGAGCCTGCAGGAAAGGGTGAAAGTGCTGGCAAGGATGGATGCAGGTGCATTCATGCATGCTATTTGTGCTGAGTTTGATATCAAATCCAGCACATTCTACCCGTTCACTGGTAAGTGTAGTTTTTATACTTTTACAGTACTGTATTTTTTTTCTTTTTCTAAACCCATATCAGAGGAGAACATTGAATAACTCGGCAAGGGCCAGAGCCCCTTGTGGAAATTATCCACCGACCACCCTCTTAATATTTGGCAGAGTGGTGGCTTTGTTTCCCCCCTTGTGAGGGAGGTATTGTACGCTCATCATAGGGGGTGCGTAGGGATGTGTCATGTGTATGTATAGTTGTAGTGGTGGTGGGTATTAGTTAAGGTAATTTGAGTAAATGATAAGTACGTACTGGGATAACATAAATTAACATTCCCAGTAATATTAAGCATTTGCACCTTAAATAATTACCAGCTTGGTTGGGGCAGCCGGCCATTGGCTGCCGCCCATTAGATACTAGCCACTGAGATTAAAGTACGTGGCTGGGTATTGGTGGCCGCTGCTTGCCGCCCACCGGAGAGCTCAGTACACTTCCAGCCTCTACCGAGTTAACATCTCTTACTAAATATATACGTGGATTTGTATATATGAGAGAATTTGTATATAGACTCTTTGCACATAGTGTTAAACCAATAGGACGTGTTGAAATCAACACAGATAATATCTCGCCGCGTCGTCAAGTTACTGGTGTGATAACCGATTGACGCTTCAATAACAACTAACGCCTCCGCCTCCGCCCTTCACGGGCGGCCTCAATCACGGCGACCACTTCGGATCACAAGACAGGCAGTATTGATTAAAAGCCTACAGCAATTTCAACCCACTATCCACCGATAAGTATCCTAGTTAGTTGACTAGTTGGGGTATTGTGTAGGGATGAGATGGACGATGGGTTTTGATTAGGTAAGACTTCAAATTAAATACGTATACAGGGTGTAACACGAGTTTCTGCAAATATTGATTGATACAGGTGAAAGAACATGTAATTCTAAGCACAAAATATTCTATAACCATATGCTTTTTGAAGCTTCCTTTAGACGTGAGATGAAGTTAGAAAAATTAGCACGGCCAGTAATTTCACCATGGCAGGCGGCTGCCGCTCGGTGACATTTTGAATGATTTAATCATAATGTTTACTATACATTATGATTATATTAATATTAGCATTAAGAGCATTACATTATCTTATAACAACACAATTGGTATTAATGGACATGTTATTACTAAATAAGCAGTACATGAGAACAGCAGGGCTGTAATAAACAATACTGTAAAAGGGTAAGTGGGCAACGCGTCGGGGCGGGGGAGGAAGGAGGGACTAGGCTGCGAGGCCTCACGCCGATCAGCTGAGTCACGTGTTCCATCCTACCCCTCCCTGACACGATGCCATGTAGCCTTTTACAATATTGTTTATTACAGCCCTGCTGTTCTCATGTACTGCTTATTTAGTAATAACATGTCCATTAATACCAATTGTGTTGTTATAAGATAATGTAATGCTCTTAATGCTAATGATAATATAATCATAATGTATAGTAAACATTATGATTAAATCATTCAAAATGTCACCGAGCGGCAGCCGCCTGCCATGGTGAAATTACTGGCCGTGCTAATTTTTCTAACTTCATCTCACGTCTAAAGGAAGCTTCAAAAAGCATATGGTTATGGAATATTTTGTGCTTAGAATTACATGTTCTTTCATCTGTATCAATAGTTGCATAAACTCGTGTTACACCCTGTATGTATGTGACATAAATTCCCACATTGGTGCCCCGAGTGAGGAATATTGATGTTCATGTGACTTGAAGTGGTCATTGTGAGGCGTAATTATGAGCCTACCACAATTGCTGGTTATGAGAGCGGAGGTGAGGTGTTTTGCGGCGTTGGGAACGATTCAACAGCCGGTCAACTACCATACGCCAGGTAGTAGATGACATCAGAGGTTACGTAGTTAGTTGTGGTGGTTGAAATTATATACGCCTGGCTTTGTGTCTTGACAGACCGAGCAGGCACTACCACCACTTAGGAGATAATAATTACTTATCAACTAACAATTACCGTATTTGCCGGCGCATAAGACGCAGTTTTTTCCCTAAAAAAGGAATGCAAAGTTCACCCTGCGTCTAATGCGGCCATATTAGCGAATGAGAGGTCAGGCAGATAATGCAGAACAGCCGGTGGTGTATTACTAAAGGGGTCTGGAGTGATCTGTGTTGAGCAGTAGTCCACTGAGCGCAAATTTGTAACTGTGTTATCAACAGTGATGCATAATACTAAGAAAAGGTTGGAGTTTAAGAGAAAACATGAGCTGGGGCAACAAGATAGCGATTGTTGCTGCCAAGACGGCCGTGTCAGATGTAAACATCAACCACCCCCCGCTGCTGCTCTCCAATGTAAAACGTCTGATATCTAAGGTCTGCCGCTTCACCTGGGATACTTCACTCGGCGAAGCCCTCCGCGCATCCATCTTGGGTCATTACCGCTCAGACTCCTCCCCGCACCCATGGAAAAGACAAATATCCCGCATATTAGATGTCGCTTTTAACCCGCATTCGACTAGGGCCACACAAGTTGACACAACAGTTGGAAGATGATAGAAGGGAGGCAGAAAATGGTGCTGGAATTTTCGCTGGAATGAGTATTGTTGATAAATGGAATAGTGAAACAAAGAGCGTGTTAAAGTTTTATTTAAAGGAGTGTGAGCGGTGAGAGGGTGGTGTAGATTCTTGGGGAGTCTGTCTATACACACAAGGATGGAGAAAGGGCGTCGTGGCTTTGTAGTTATTGACAGCGAGTCATTATACAACTTGCGGACAAGAGTGGTGCGCGGCGTGTGTATCTTTGTGTGTCCTGTGGCTGACTGAATTACCTGGTTGGGGGTTGCAGTTGTGTCGGCGAGGACAAGTCAGGTCAGCGTCAGGTCACCCTCTAATCTTGGTCCCAGATATGGGGGTGGCCTAAGCCGATGCAGGTGTGTATGTTGCGTGTGTGTGTTAGCACCGCTACAGTGGTAAGCAAGGTGAGATAGGAGACAGCATAGACCTTTATACCACCTCGACCCTTCAATCCTCCCCCCTTTACTTTTCCGGATAAGGAAACTGTATGAAAGTGCTAATAAAAAGGTTGCAACGGTACCTGTAGATGGGACAAAAATCTTCTACACGGTACACCAAGACCAAGACCCATCAGGGCGCCACACCGTCCGACTCAAGGCCGAATCACACCATACCATCATGGTGACACGGCCCCGTCTCATCACATTCGTTAGAATTTCATACATTCAAACAAATAGACGTGTTACACTAAACGGTGCGCCGCCGTCACGGCTCCAATACATCACCGTCCTGTCACGTAACGGTTTCTGGGGAAGAATATTTTAACGTAATGAGACTGTTCCGTGCTGATATTTGTCGTTTTCTCAAGACTTTATGTACCCAAACAGTGTCTTTTAGAGTTCAACTCCTCTTCTTCATCCAACATATCGAAGTGCTATTTAATGCAATTTTTTTCAACCATAGCCTCTGAGGCACCATGTCTGCTTAGAGGGTGAGCAGGAACTGCCGAAAATGACGGAACCTTGACGAATAGTGTGAATACAAGGAACGGCTGACGGAAACGCTACCGTGATTTCAGACTGTGAACCAGCCTTCACCTGTAGCTACCTTCCTGAAGAAGACTAATCAACCCTCGCGACTGTGATAGATTCATAGGTGTAAACAGGGCACATATCGTCGATCCCGACAACGGTGCCCTTCAACAATTACAACAATAACAACAAGGTAGAGATGGTTACCTTACAGTTATCTAAATGTCTTCGTAAATTTTTGTTATTGGGCAACCACCGATTTCGAGGCCAAAACTTAGTCCTCCTGAATAGTTTTGATGTGTTTTGAATTAATCTGGCTCTCGTTTTTGTCGGAAATCAATGTTTGTTTACGTGTGTGTGTGTGGTGTGTGGGGGGGGGGGGCATTCTGCCCCTCCAGGTCTGCCCCACAAACATTGCTACGCTTCACACTGTCATATTATTGGTAATATTCGTTTTTTCTCTATATCATCTGTTACTAAACCAAACCCCACCTCTAACCTAACCTAATCTGATTTAACCTAACTTAACTTTCTGGCTGAAATAACGGTAGATTTTCGGTACTACGTGTAATGCCATTATTATTCAATTACGCAATGGGAAATGGGGTTCAAAATACTCTGAATGAAGAAAGCTACACGATGATTGTAGGTAAGAGTCCTTGGACTTTTGAAAGCCCACTACCAAAATAATACCAATATCTATGCAAATTTTCCACAAGGTCTAAACACATAGCAGAAAAGCAACAAAGGCATACCTACAACATTAAATCTAAGCTATATGTCATAGGTAGCAAAATATGAGAATATCAATTCATAGGGGCATCCTGCAATATATTATGACCGATTTTGGTTACCCTGTCATTCCTTTTACATTTTAACTAGTATAATTTTCTATTCACATTCACTGCACTGTGAATATTGTATTTAGGTACATGCTCATAATCATTTGCTTTCCCCTACAAATCCCTTTTTTTTTTCTTTTTTTTTAATAACTTGATAAATTTACGAAATTTTTGTTTTCCCTCAAAAACACCAATATTTTTTTCTCTCAAAACCTCCTTGTAAAATAGGGGTGCGTCTTATGCGGAGGTGCGTCTTATGCGCCGGCAAATACGGTATATATATATAGTGACGTAATCTTGCATTCAATATTTTATTTGACTTAGTTATTTACTAAATCATGGCGAAATTAGCTAAGCATTCATTATCAGCTAAATTAGCAATGCTCACACGAATATATAATAAGTGTGAGGACGCAATTAAGTCAATTCCTATTGATTATATTAATTTAAAGACAGGTCTGCCATTGTTAAATGAGCAATGGAATAAATATGAGGCAATTTACTTCCAATATGAAGTTCAATTAAGACAAGCTGGGGATAAAGAAATGATTCACCAATGTGTTATCAATTATGAACACGAGTGTCAAAGATATCTCGATAAAGTAATTGAATATGAGGGATTACTGGAGTGTGCTCATATTCCATCAACAGCTAAAGCTTCTTTAACCCAAAATTTGCAAGGTATTGAGCAGGAACCCACAGGGAGATCAAAATTGCTACACTTATGGGTAATCAGCTATATCAGCCACCCTTAGAGATTAAAGATCCCTCGTTAGTGGGTATTTATGTTATTTATGCGCCTGTAAAATTTATGCAAATCAAACAGCCTGTAATTAAGATTCAAACTTCTCAGCCTACCAGTAAACCACTTAGACCTACTCAAATAATAGATACAATCCCTAATTCCAGGGTTACTAATAGTGAAGTACGAAGAATAAATTGTGTCTTATGTGAGGGGGGACATCCACCCTCCACATGTAATATCTATTCAGATTGTTACACGAGAGTTGAAAGGTTAATGCGCCTTGGTAATTGCCTAACCTGTCTCCGTGGTAAACATGCTTCAAATGCATGCCCTATAAGCTAAAGAACTTGTAGGAAATGTAAACAATCTGTTCATAACATCGCTCTTTGTCCTAACAGTGATAAAAACTCAGACCCTACAGTAGTTAAAATGGCAATCACTAAGAGTAGTTCAGCAGCTGTTCCTACTGCAGAATTGAAGGTCAGCCACAATGGTAATGCAGTCAAAGTAAAGACGAAGTTTGACAGTGGTGCACAAAGATCCTTCATAAGTAGGGAGATAGTTGAATTGTTACAACTACCGATAATTAATAAAGTGAATTTAGCCATTTCAGGTTTTCTTGCCAATACAGAGGCTCAAACCTTTGACATAGTTCAACCCCTAGTTCAATTAGGAAGATATAAATGTAAGGTAGCTGCTGTAGTAATTAATAATATTGGTATTAGTTTAACTGTTAATGGACTAAAAGACACAGCTGAAATGCTGAGGGATAATGGTGTTAAACTAGTTAGTAATACCTTCGAAGACGTTGATGGTCCTTTCCAATTAATAATAGGCGCTGATTATTTTGGGCGTTACCTAAGGAAGGTCATCAAAATACATAACGTCTCAATGTTCAGCAGTGGTGGTGGTAAGGTAATAATGGGACCCATCCCACATACCCATACAGCCGAACAAGAGGAGAGTATTCCTAGTCATGCACAGCCCCTATTAATTACCAAAATTGGAACCACTTTCTTGCCCACACCAATTAGTGAGGTAGTAGAGGAAAGTGGTAGTCCAGTTCATAATCAATACATCGCCACTAATGAAAATCCTAACAATAATGTGTCGCGAGGAAACAATAACCTCATATTGAACACAGGATTATGGTTTAAAGGCCCTACCTAGCTGAAAGAGTGTAATATTGATCCTAAACAGGTTTCCACTCAGCCAGACATATCTGTAGATATAATAAGTGAACCTGAATTGATCCCAGATCCTGTGATAGACATCAAAAGATTTTCCTTATTGAGCAAACTATTGAAGACTACTAATTTAGTCTTCAAATTCATAAAAAGGGATAGCTCTGACTCTTTGAAGTTTTGGGTCAGAGCAATACAGAAGCAGGTATTTCCTGAGGAATGTTAGCTCTTGGCCTCAGCCAGCCCCCATAGGAACAAATTGACCAGATTATTAGGTCTGTACCTAGATCATGAGGGCATAATTAGGTGTCGAGGACGAAATTTGAAAGCTGATCTTCCAAATACCACCTGCCATCCCATACTAATTCCCAAACGCCATCATCTTACTAAATTGTTGGTGGAAGAATATCATAGGAACTCATTACAAGGCGGAATGGCTACAATATTAGCCGATATCAGGTGTAAATTTTGGATAAATCATGGTAGACAGGCAGTCAAATATTACCTCAAATCTTTCATTAAATTTAATAGATCTGAAGGTAGACTATAGTCTATTCACTTAAGCTAGATTCCTGGGCTGGGAGCTGGGAGCTGCCTAGCCGAGTTTGTAAGGACGTCGCTGATTGGCTGATAGACTCGGGCTGGGTGGCGATGGTGGTGGTACTTGCCTCGCCGCAACCCAAAACCCTTGCGTTGCCTCAGAAAAATATTCATATTTCTTGGCTTTACTCACCTCTTACACAAGATAGGCCTATTTTGTTTGCATCAGTAAATCAGGCAGTGATTGGTCAACAACAACTAGCCATTCATAACTCAATAGGGTTAAAAATTAAGTCATGACTGACTATCACAAGAGTAGGCGGACTTTTAGGTTTTCAGTGCATTGAAATGTTGTACTCCTACCCGATATAACCAAGCTACCAGATAATATTTATGAAAGCTGAGCCTACCATCGTGTTCATAATACATTGCTGCATATCATGAGCATAAAAAAATTACAGTAAGACTACACTAATATTAAGATAATTAAAGGAAAGTAAAAGAGTGTATAAACATTATTTCTTGCTTATTTTGCTTCAACTCGCTCTAACTCTATAAGTTTTGGTCGCATTCAATTTTCAAGCACTGTTTCAAAATCCTTCTATTTTTCCGCTTCCTGTGGTATGTAGCACGTACCAATAAGGAAAAGAGTAGGTGGTCAAAATGGCTAAGAAAGTTAAACTGTTTCAAACTGGTGCCGTGACGGGTGGAGCCTCTGAAAGCTCTCCCGAAAACAGTCTCTCCTATATAGGGAGCAATGCTCACCCGTCACTGTGCCAGTTTGCAGTAGTAGTTTTAACTTTCTTAGCCATTTTGACCACCTACTCTTTTCCTTATTGGTACGTGCTACATACCACAGGAAGCGGAAAAATAGAAGGATTTTGAAACAGTGCTTGAAAATTGAATGCGACCAAAACTTATAGAGTTAGAGCGAGTTGAAGCAAAATAAGCAAGAAATAATGTTTATACACTCTTTTACTTTCCTTTAATTATCTTAATATTAGTGTAGTCTTACTGTAATTTTTTTATGCTCATGATATGCAGCAATGTATTATGAACACGATGGTAGGCTCAGCTTTCATAAATATTATCTGGTAGCTTGGTTATATCGGGTAGGAGTACAACATTTCAATGCACTGAAAACCTAAAAGTCCGCCTACTCTTGTGATAGTCAGTCATGACTTAATTTTTAACCCTATTGAGTTATGAATGGCGTGTTGTTGTTGACAAATCACTGCCTGATTTACTGATGCAAACAAAATAGGCCTATCTTGTGTAAGAGATGAGTAAAGCCAAGAAATATGAATATTTTTCTGAGGCAACGCAAGGGTTTTGGGTTGCGGCGAGGCAAGTACCACCACCATCGCCACCCAGCCCGAGTCTATCAGCCAATCAGCGACGTCCTTACAAACTCGGCTAGGCAGCGAGCAGCTCCCAAGAATCCAGCTTAAGTGAATAGACTATAGTCTCCTATCTAGGTCCCCCTGAACTTCCCGCTGACAGAGAGATCCTAAAACCAATTGAGGTCAATGGTGATGACTATACTGGGGATACTATAACATCAGGAGATAACTCTCCCCCCGATCAAGTATATGTCTGCATATTCACTGGTACCTCTATCAGGGCTATAAATTTGAAAATAGTCAAGTCAAAGACCAAAGTGCCGAAACCTCTATTAAAATGTTCCGGCGCTATGAGGCCTGGGCTGATGTCACATGAATCGGAACTTCAGTTTTCGCCGGCCCCCAGTTGTGGAAATTATCCACCAACCACCCTCTCAATGTGCGTAGGGATGTGTATATATAGTTGTAGTGGTGGTGGGTATTAATTAGTTAAGGCATAGACCACTGTATGCCTGGCTGCACAGTGCACACGCGACAATGTTTTAAAATTACAAGCTGCATAGTGGCCTGCGGCCCGCCCGACAAAGATATATAGTGGTCTATGGACTATCATATAGACTGGTTTATCAGTATATATGATATACTGTAATCTTCGTAAATGTTTGTTCTATAATATTATCAAATAAAAAACAGTAAAACATGCTAAAGAAATGCCATTACGAGACTATGAAGAAATATGCATGAACTTAATATTCACTTAACTCTTCGCCATTTAAAACTTTGCATGTCAACTTTTATCATGAAGGGTATCAATAGACGCGCAATTTTATTAGCTTTCCATTGCTATATTTCGTTATCTGATAAATGAATTAGAACCATGCATAAATTAGCGTTCTTATAAGCCGTAAAATACAGTACTTATTTTATTGTACGGGCGGGAGGACCGATCGGGCCATATAAATTTTTCCCATAAGTTATGTGTTTCAAATAGAGCGAATTCACATAGAACAACCTCGTTTATCGACCAATTTCTCATTCTATGTGGGACCCTAGTGTACATGAGGGCATTTTCTAATACAATATAATGTACCTGCAAGACAGATCTCCATATCACACGAGATGACAGCAGGCTCACTTGCCATGTCATCCATAACCTCAAAATAAGGCCACTGCCCTTCACTCCCTCGTCCATACAGCTTGGCGTTGTTCTTGATGATCTTGTACCTGAGAAAAGTACAGTATTGACATTTTCACTACTACCTAAGGGAGGTAAGGCTTGTGAGGTAATTACAATATTTATACTTATACTTGCTTCTGTTTCATGACTACATGCCTGACCAAAGACTACTGTACTCAGTTTGGGCTATTTCCAGTGGAGGCCAATGCCGCGATTCCTGACATTTTCGAACATAATTCCCATTTCCCTTCCTATGGTTTATCAGTATAAATGATATACTGTTATCTTCGTAAATGTTTGTTCTATAATATTATCAAATAAAAAACTGTAAAATACACTAAAGAAATGCCATTTTGAGACTGAAGAAATATGCATGAACTTTATATTCACTTAAACTCTTCGCCATTTAATATTTTGCGAGAAAACATTTTACATGAAACATATCAATAGAAGTGGAATTTTATTAGCTTACCATTGATATATTTAGTTTTCTGATAAATGAATTAGCACCATGCATAGATTAGCATATGCATAGTTTATGCATATTTCTTGAGAGTCTCACAATGGCCTTTCTTTAGTGTGTTTTACTGTTTTTTATTTGATAATATTATAGAACAAACATTTACGAAGATAACAGTATACCATTTATACTGATAAACCATAGGAAGGGAAATGGGAGTGATGTTCAGAACACTTTTTTACCTTGCCGATCGGCCTCCACTGGTCATGGGTGGGTTGGCGCGGAGGGCGAGTAACAAGTGCAGTATACAGTAGTCTTTGGCCTGACACCACTACCATAATAATATACAACATCCATTGTGAATACAATAACTACGTATATAGTAAGGGATACAGTTTTGCAGCCAATGGTGTAAAGACTGTACTATTAGTCATACAATAACACACCTTTGCTTCAAACCTCGCATCTTTGCGTCACACACGTCCCCATTGACAGTGTAACCCGCATTGCTCACTATTGCTGCAATCTCATTCCACACCTTATGCTTTTTCTTGGAGCCGTTGGAAAAGTCATCTTTCTTTCCCCTGTAGACTCTAATCAAAAGAAGCACTGCTTCGTGTGGCCACACTCCTGTAAGGCAAACAAAACCATCAAATGCATGAGCTATTAAGGGAGCAACTTACAGTAAACCCCCATGTTTACGGACTTCAATACAGGGAGGTCCCGAAGATACGAGCAGTTAGGTTCCACCTGGCATACTCGTAAAGCGAAATCTCGTATAACGAAACACATAACTAATGGTAAAATATAGGTTTGGTTCCAGGACCCCATCAATTAAAAATAAAAAAAAGAAGCATGTTTTTCAAGCTAAAATAAATTATAGCAAACACAACAAACACACAGCGTCTATATTACCCACACTGTACTACCTATTCTGTAGAAAAACCATTCTGAAAGAGAAAATAGCACACAAAATAGCAACTGCACATTAATTAAACATAAAACATAAATTATGTCATCAAGCTCATCATCAGTCACCAGCCAATGATAAACTGTTTTTAAAACTTCTCGACCAATCACAAGTCAGCGAGACATATTTCCGGGCAAGAATGGCATGCCAGACTGCCTCTCTCCGCCTTCTGTCCCCATCATCTCAAACTAATTCTCGTTTTATTTGGAATGCTTGCATTTTAAGGAGTTTTAATGTATCAGATAGTAAGATATATAAGTAAGGAGCCTGTGTTGCTAGTGTTTTGGTGGTAGAAGGTGTATGTGGGTTGAAATAGTGAATATTTGTGATATGGGGAGGCCCGGCGGCAAGAATTTCTCAGTCACTCACTGCCCCGCCAGCAGTCACCTCCATCATAACATCTTTAAATCACCCTTATTTAAGGTGAAACACGGTGCTACATTGATATAGATAATGACACGTGTATATAACATCTCACCATAATCACTAAGTTGTATAATAACGAGTAATAAGACGTTTAATCCTGCCCAAACCTACCGTGGCGGAGGAGCTGGCAGCAATGGCAGCTGGCAGCTCCAGCGGCGCCGCCACTCAAAACTTTTGAGTAAAAACCCGCCGTCATCCGCCTCACTTGTGCCTTCCTGAAGACAGTCAGCTCCCACGCCTGTGATAGCACCATAGGATATCACCAGGGATCATAGGATTCCTCAAGGGGTTCTCGCTCCCCTACTAAATATTACCAAAGACATCTATCTTCCTTGGTGTTGATATCCACCTCACGGGCTTCATGCTGCTGCTGCTGCTGCCAAAGGCCGCGCTGCCAAACGTGGATGAGTCCCTTGCTTATATTTCATCTCTTTACTCATATATATGAATGATATCCATCCAAAAGCAATCATATGTCTACATTCACCTAGAGAAATGATATTTCATAGCATACCAAACAATAATAAGCGAGTTTGGAGACTTCCTACCTCTGCTAATATCAGTCTCGAGCAATCGTTGGCCAGTCTGCACGTTATTTTCAGATTGATTATCGTACAACCTTAGAAAATCATAGTCAGTAAATGTTTATAATTTTAGTAAATAACTTGTAATTTACTTTAGTAAATAACTTGGTAATTTTACTCACCCCAGTTTGAATGTCGTAACATTGGATTTTTGATCTCGTATATTGAAAATAGACCCTAATTTACGCATCTTGTATCATCGGATTCTCGTATATCGAATGCTCGTATAACGGGACCTCCCTGTATAATGAATTTCGGCTTTACGGAACTTTTTCTGCCAGTCCGATATATGCGGGGATTTACCGAATAAGTTCGGTAAATGCAGGGTTTGGTTCGGTGGTGGACCGGCCAAACATGTACTACAAGCAGCTCGGTCGGTGGCAAAGAAAAAAAACCCTACCGGGCAGTGCGCGGCTGCGCGCCGGTCAGTCTAGCTTTGTCCGCCCGATTGTAAACACCTCTGCTCGCATCCTCCCGTGCCTCACCAGGTTGCCTGCCTCCCATGCCTCACCACATATTGTTTTAATTTCCCTGTATGTATGTAGTATTTGTGATGGCTGCATGTACATATGTATACAAACTTTCATCTAATGTAACAGAGTTCATTATACAGGGAAGTCCCGTTATACGAGCATTCAGTATAAGAGAAATCAATGATACGAGCTGAGTAAATTAATCAAGGTCTAATTTCAATATACGAGATCGAAAATCCAATGCTAAGACATTCAAACTGGGATGAGTAAAATTACCAAGTTCAAAATGCGCACCCTACCCACGTATGCATCTGGGCTGTATCGGGCTGGACAAAGGGGGATTTTGGTTGACCCCAGTCAGGTCACCCCAAGCAAGGCGTGACCTGAAGGGTAATTAGCCAGGTGTGTGGCCTGACCTTTAGGGGTAATTAGCCAGGTGTGCGGCCCCAACCTTGGGACCGCTAGTTTATTTTAGCTTGAAAAACATGTCTTTGATGGGGTCCTGGAACCAAACCTATATTTTACCATTAGTTATGTATTTCGCTATACGAGATTTCGCTTTACGAGTATGCCAGGTGGAACCTAACTGCTCGTATCTTCGGGACTTCCCTGTACAAGGAAATGGTCAGAAACAGCAAACTTTCCCCTCCTATAAGGAACAAGGTTTGTTATATGGGAAAAGTTCTGATCCATCGGATATAACGGACTTTCAGATATAACATCACCCCCTTCTCCCAAATTGGTTCGTTAAGGTGAGGGTTTATTAATATCCTAAGAAATTTGACAAAACTTTGTACACATGTAAATATGTTTCCTATTGTAAATGGTGAAAAAGAAAAACACTCATGGTAGAATATGTTTGGTCCAAGAGTCACCTGACCTACAACTATCAATCATTGGGGGCATACGCCGGGGGGCGCATCGCCTCGCCCACCCAACGACGCCACTCCCGGGGGTCACCACGCGCGAGTCCCCATGCAGGCTCCCTTCCCATACCAAGCAGCTCTCGACAGGAAGCATCAACTTGCCATTGCCACTAACCTTGTGGTCGCCCCCTTGGCCTCCTCCACGCTGAATAGTCTCTTACAGATACAACTCGGTGGGAAGGATCGGTTTCAGGGTAGCGTGCCACATGCCCATATAACCAAAGTTAACTTTGACGGACTATGCAGGTAATAGGCCTCGATTCAGTCTCACGGTGCAATCGATGATTTGACACGTAATCATCCCAGCGATACCCCGTGATTCTGCGAAGACACTTATTACCAAAGGCATCGATTCACCTTTTCAAGTCGCTATTTAGCAGTGTTGTGGTCTCGAGACTGGTCTCGAGACTGGTCTCGAGACCAGTTTGATGTGGTCTTGGTCTTGGTCTTGATCTTGGTCTCGAAGCTTCTGGTCTCGGAGTTTGGCTCGAGACCAGGTCGAGACCAGGATTAAAAAGTGCATCGCGGCGTGGGGAAGGTCGGAATTTATTATCATACACGGAGAAAAATCATGGCCGTTTCGATTTACAGGGCGCCATACAGCATTGCACTGTCTATAGATACTGCCTGACTAGCTCTACCGCAGTGGTTCTTAAACTTTATCGTGCAGCGGACCCCTTGTCTTAAACCTGATCATGTGGCGGACCCTTCATTCTGAGATTTCCCCATTACACTATCTCTTGAGTAAAATTTTTAGAAGGAGTTTGTTCTAGAATATACTAAAATTGTTACTGAGTTATTTATTAATGGCTTAACTTCAACAGAACTATTCAAGTTTTACCTCACATAGTATTATTTATTTCACAATTTTCAATTTACATTTTTACACACAAATTTCACTGAACAACAACCTTTTGTCCTCACATCTCGATCCTAATGGGATGAATGGTTCTGCTTTTGCTGATTCATGATCCAAGAGATATCTTGAGAGAGATATTGCATGTCGGGTTCGACATTGATATTGATCCAGTTGCCCTTTTTTGTTATTAAGATCAACCAGTGTGGAAAATGCAATGTCGCAGTTATATGTTGTTGGGAACGGCATCAAGTGCCTCAAAGCCAGTTCTGCGAGTCTAGGCTAGTCTGGCTGTACTTGAGCCCAAAAATCCGTCAAACTTCTCTCCCTGAATAGTTAATAGATTAAGTGTTCCATTTGTTGCAATTTCAACAAGGTTATCAACCTCTTTTGATGGCAGCTTGACACTGACCTTTTCTATCTCGGCTTGATATGTAGCAAATGGATTTCTAATCTACTCAAAGCTTGGGTCTGGTTCTGGAAAATATTTTCCTAACTCTGAGTGAAGGCCTTGAATATGGGCTATGAAAGCTTGTGTTGTGTCACAATCTAGCTCTTCTTCGACAGTAAGAAGGAAGTCTGCTAAGGTAAGAAAATACTCAAAATCCTTGCGGTCAAGGCGGCCACACCATAAGTCCAGCTTCATTTGTGTGGCCCGTATTTTGTCCTGCACATAAAAGATGGTAGTAGCTTTTCCTTGCAAAGCAAGATTCAATCCATTCAGTGTGCTGAAAATATCAGACAGGTACGCCAGCTTTGAGAGCCATTGAATGTCCGTGTTGTCTCGGTTGTCGTTCTTTTTTTTGTTTAAGTGAGCCTGTCTTAAGCCACCGATCCATAGTCGTGGTACTGAGTAGGCTAGTCTGTCTGTTAACTATCAATTTATCCTGCAAGTAACATAAATTCATATCACTAATATATAAACTTCTGATGTTAAACATATAACGGTAGTATAATTGTGTATAATTATAAAATAATTTAAAAACATACAAATGGGTTACAAAAATGCGTATGTTGTCATTACCAACCGAAATATTTTCTTACCAGTTTAATAAATCTATAAAGAGGAGCACAAGCGACTTTCTTCCTTCAGCAGCCTAACGTCAACTGACTCGCTACTGACTCACTAGCGGCCAGCCGGCCACTACAAAGTTGCCAAATCGCAAATATCGATAATATAATAGTCGTCGGTGAAATTGTTTCTAAATACTATTATATATTTAAGCCGATTCAAATCAGCCTACGGACCCCTCAAAATGTTCTGCGGACCCCTAGGGGTCCGCGGACCACACTTTAAGAAACACTGCTCTACGGTGATGATGCATGAGCTGAGCCCTGCGAGCGCTGATAGAGTGCGTGCGAGTCGAGAGAACATGCATGACGCGGCCATTTTCGCAGTGATAATCTCCGTTTGCACGCACGCATGTTTGCAGCTCTGTTCGCCTCCGTGTACTTCATATATGTGTAGGCCTATGCAATCCCCGCACCCTTCGTACACATACACCACAGGTTTAGCTAGCTCGCTTGGAAAACGTAACCACAATTATTGCTATGTTCCTAAGTTTGTTTCTTCATGCCAACGAAGCAATTCAGGCAGAAATATTTGACCTAGATGTTCAGTTGTTCAATCAATCAATCAATCATTAGGGGCATACGCCGGGGTGCGAGTCGCCTCGCCCACCCTACGACGCCACTCCCGGGGGTCACCACGCGCGAGTTCCCGTGCAGGCTCCTTTCCCATACCAAGCAGCTCTCGACAAGAAACATCAACTTGCCCCAGCCACGAGCCTTGTGGGCGCCCCCTTGGCCTCCTCCACGCCGGATTGTCTCTTACAGATACAACCCGATGGGAAGGATCGGTTTCAGGGTAGCGTGCCACATGCCCATATAGCCGAAGTTGGCGCTGACAGACTATGCAGGTAATAGGCCTCGATTCAGTCTCACGGTGCAATCGCTGATTTGACACATAATCATCCCAGCGATACCCAATGATTCTGCGAAGACACTTATTACCAAAGGCATTGATTTGTCTTTTCAAGTCACTATTTAGTGTCATGTCTCACAACCATAGAGTAAGACAGGGATCACAAGCGACTTGAAGATCCGGATCTTTGTCCTCCTGCACAGGTACCGACAACGCCAAATACTCCCGCTGAGCGAGTCCATAACACCGCGGGCTATGCCAATCCGCCGTAAGACTTCTTGACGTGACCCACCGTCATTATGGACTACGCTACCAAGGTATGTAAAACTTTCCAAGATCTCAATGTCCTCGCCACATGCATGAACAGACTGTACTGCTTCATCTAGTAAGTCTCCAAACACCTGGACCTTGGTCTTAAGCCAGGAGACCTCAAGTCCCAAAGGCTTTGCCTCCTTGTGCAGCGCCTCAAGAGCCATCACCAGGACCTCCAGCGACTCAGCAAAGATTACTGCATCATCGGCAAAAACAAGATCAGTGATCTTGGTGTTGCCGACGGATGCTCCACAATCACTTTGATCTACAACCTTGTCCAATACCCAGTCCATACAAGCGTTGGGGCAAGCACGCACCCTTGCCTCACTCCTGTATTCACAAGAAAGAAGCTGGATACACCTCCCCCACACTTCACAGCACTCTCAGTCCCAGAATACAGACCAGTTGTTCACATATATAAAATTTTGTATATATATTTCCTCCCTTATACGTTACCTTTCTACCAGAGCTCGTTAGTCGTTACATCGAGTACATCTGGCAGCAGGGTTGCCAGGTGCACAAATCACAAAATATACTTTTGGCATTCACACTTTACTTTTTTGGCATTTTCAATTTTTCATCATAAGAAAATGAAATTCAATTGACGAATATTTCTGGCAAATTCCAAAATTTGTTGAGTAATTTCTGGCAAGAAATACAACAATTGGCAGGACCTGGCAACTCTGTCTGGCAGTGTGACATAGGACGTCGGACAGTGAGGTGTACTGGACTAGTCTCGCTTAGTTTCCGTTTGCACACCGGAATGAGAAATCATGTCGGCATCTTCAGCAGTTATCAAGTTTGCATTCAAGGACCACAAGGAGTTTTTTGATAAGAAACACGGAAACCAGAAGCTACCAGCAGTTTGTACTTTCTGCAAGCAAAGCATCACGGACAAGGCTGGCACGACGTCGGCTTTTATCAAGCACTTGCGGCGATCCCATCCGAACAGCTTAGGACAATATAATTTAAAATTTATGCAGCACAGACCAAAAACATTCAGATAATAGTCATATTTATAAAATAAAAAATTATATGCCTGTTCTTGGTCTTTGTCTGCTTTGGAGGGTCTGGTCTTGGTCTTGGTCTCGGAGGGTCTTGGTCTTGGCCTCAGAGGGCTGGTCTTGGTCTCGGAAGGTCTGGTCTTGGTCTTGGTCTCGAAAGGTCTGGTCTTGGTCTTGGTCTTGGGCTTGGCCTCGGAGGGTCTGGTCTTGACTACAACACTGCTATTTAGTGTCCATGTCTCACAACCATATAGTAAGACAGGGATCACAAGCGACTTGAAGAACCAAATCTTTGTCCTCCTGCACAGGTAGTACCGACAACGCCAAATACTCCTGCTAAGCGAGTCCATAACACCAACGCCAATCCTCCGTAAGACTTCTTGACGCGACCCGCCATCATTATGGACTGCGCTACCAAGGTATGTAAAACTTTTCAAGATCTCAATGTCCTCGCCACACGCATGAACAGACTGTACTGTTTCATCTAGTAAGCCTCCAAACACCTGGACCTTGGTCTTAAGCCAGGAGACCTCAAGTCCCAAAGGCTTTGCCTCCTCGTGTAGCGCCTCGAGAGCCATCACCAGGATCTCCAGCGACTCAGCAAAGATTACTGCATCATCGGCAAAAACAAAATCAGTGATCTTGGTGTTGCCGACGGATGCTCCACAATCACTTTGATCTACAACCTTGTCCAATACCCAGTCCATACAAGCGTTGGGGCAAGCACGCACCCTTGCCTCACTCCTGTATTCACAGGAAAAAAAGCTGGATACACCTCCCCCACACTTCACAGCACTCTCAGTCCCAGAGTACAGACCAGTCATCAAACCAATAGTCCTACCTACAACTAACTCAATGTAAATTGCTATCAAACCAAACTCATGTGCTGTAATTCCATGTTAAAAATTAACAAAAAAAAAGGTTATCATCACAGCTACAGCTATTAAGGAAGTACCAGATGTTCACATGGAATGTTACAGATAGTGTACAGCAGAGAATACTGTTACATTTACAAACTTAGGCCCATCCCACTCTGGTGGACAATACTATTTTTCAGGGACGTTTTCTTGTAACCGTTGAATACTTTTCAAAAATTAACATAACCAAACATAACCAAACCAAACCTAAAATCCTCTGCCAAAGGAAATTAAAGCAGATTCATGAAAAACACATCAAAACTAGTAAGAAAAAAGTTCCGTCCTCCAAAGCTATTAAAAGAACTTAAACCTGACATAACCTGCCCTTAACCTAACAGGGGAGAGGTTTACCCCCTCGACCCCACCATTATTTTTTCAATTTTATTTTATGGAAAAGATATACGACAGCATCTATTACATGATCCTCATGGCATCTCCGTCAACAACGGACCGTATCCTAGCGCTTCGTGTCCTGGTGGAATGCCGACGTGAGTTTCGATAGGGGATGCATGCAGCCTATGTTGATCTCAAGAAGGCGTTTGACTCAGTGCATCGTGAGTCACTCTGGGATCTTCTGCGACTTCGCGGGATTCCTGCAAGGACTATTGGTTTGATGACTGGTCTGTACTCTGGGACTGAGAGTGCTGTGAAGTGTGGGGCAGGTGTATCCAGCTTCTTTCCTGTGAATACAGGAGTGAGGCAAGGGTGCGTCCTTGCCCCATCACTTTTCAACACTTGTATGGACTGGGTATTGGGCAAGGTTGTAGATCAAAGTGATTGTGGAGCATCCCTTGGCAATACCAAGATCACTGATCTTGTTTTTGCCGACGATGCAGTAATCTTTGCTGAGTCGTTGGAGGTCCTGGTGATGGCTTTCGAGGCGCTGCACGAGCAGGCAAAGCCTTTGGGACTTGAGGTCTCCTGGCTTAAGACCAAGGTCCAGGTGTTTGGAGGCTTACTAGATGAAACAGGACAGTCTGTTCATGCGTGTGGCGAGGATATTGAGATCTTGGAAAGTTTTACATATGTTGGTAGTGCAGTCCATAATGACGGCGGGTCGCGTCAAGAAGTCTTACAGGGGATTGGCACTAGTTTTGGAGAGATTTTTTCAGGCTCAAAGAGTCGACTTGTACGCCGCCATTTATGACAGTGTCTTCACCACAGCTTTGAAATGGTTTAAGGGAACGAAAACGAAAACCGAAAGGAATGAAATTATGCTCAGAACAAAAACGGAAACGAAAACGTTATCATATTTACTGTTCCGGAGCAAAAATGCTATTTTAAAATCCCTGTGACCAGTTAATAAAGTTTTTTTTTTTCTCTTTTCTTCTGACGTCGACCGAGAGTTATCGAAGAGGAGAGAGAGAGAGAGAGAGGAGAGAGAGAGAGAGAGAGAAGAGAGGAGAGAGAGAGAGAGAGAGAGAGAGAGAGAGGAGAGAGAGAGAGAGAGAGAGAGAGAGAGAAGAGAGAGAGAGAGAGAGAGAGAGAGAGAGAGAAAGATAAGATAAGATATTTTGATCCTATCTAGACACTTTGCAAGTACCAACGACAAGGTTGTTGACAATACAAAGCGCCACCACGCCAGGACGAACCTGGTGGGCTCGAACTGCTGACCGAGTGCAGGGACGCTGTAAGCGAGCCCACAGCTCTACCAACCGAGCCACCCTGACGGAGTCAAGCCAGGTTTATGGCAACTTGCTCACCAAAATTCGCTCCTGATGAAAACCAGAGCTTTTGAGTAAACGAACATAGGCAGACCCTCATGACTCGGTACATTCGCCCTGCCCCTGCCGACGCTGCCCCTGCCAGAGCACCACAGCCTGCCCCTGCCGACGCTGCCACTGCCAGAGCACCACAGCCTGCCCCTGCCGACGCTGCCCCTGCCAGAGCACCACAGCCTGCCCCTGCCAGAGCACCACAGCCTGCCTCTGCCAACGAGCAACAGCCTGGCCCATCAAACGAGCCCCTACCTGGCCCTTCAAATGAACCCCTGCCCAGCCTGTCAAAGTTTGAGGGGTTTATGATGGACGTGGCAGAAATGCAAGGCCAACACTCACTCGCCACACTCCGAACTCTGGGTCACACTGCGTCGTCATCCAGTGATGAATGAGTGACCTTCGAGATGCCTCAGAACCAAGGCTTGGAAACGGTTTAGGGAACGAAAACAAAAACTGAAACGAACAAAATTATACTCGGAACAAAAACGGAAACGAAAACGTTATCATATTTACTGTTCCTGGGCAAAAACGCTATTTTGAAATCCCTGTAACCGGTTAATAACGTTATTTTTTCGTTCCATGCCATATTTGGTCACTAATACATTTTCACTTCCAGTAGCCAAATGATTTCAGTAAATACATCTGTATTTCATACATACATTAATTAAGTCTACTGTATTTGTTCACTTGGCAATTGACGATGTGGTTTTGTTTCAAATAGTATCCTAGGCACCACTCTTCATTTCATTTGTGAAGAATAACTATTTTTTACCTTTTATAATTATGAATTTATGTCTTCGTGATATGCATCACATTCCCTTATTTTATTACACCTTCCAATCGTGCAATCGTTAAACTATTATACTGCAATTTGGTTTAAGAATATGTTTAGATTAATATCCAGTATTCGAAAAGGGATTGTATATCATGAGTATGTGCTTAAATTTTTAACTGTGTTCATAGCCTAATGCTTGGTGCGCCAAATTTCGGTGTGAGTGTCCTAAGTTCGAGTCCTTGGAGTACCACATGTAGTCATTGACTTCATTGATTAGGTTTATTTAATGAGTGGGCTGGTGGTATTACGAATTAATATAGTTTTACCATATATAATATTAATAAATAATTAGTGATTCATGTCTTTACGAGGACTGAGATTGCATACTCCTACACTACGCTTCCTGTATTGTATATGTAAATGTGTTGCCTTAGGCGGGGTTCACACTACACGTATTTGCTGTCCGTGTCTACGTGGGCGTGGCGATCAGTGACGTCACAGTGACGTCGCCCCGCCACTCCCGCAGCCACGTAGAAAGAATTGGGAGCTCAGAATAATGTGAGCTGAGACGCCCGTCTCAAGGTCAGTGACGTCATCACTGCTCCAGCAATGTGGTGGTCGCGGGGAGCCTGTGTTCACATTACACCGGCAGGAGGTAACGTCACTGTGACGTACTGTGAGTCACTGATGACAAGATGCACGTAGACTACGTCCAGCAAAAACGTGCAGTGTGAACCGGGCCTTATTTAAGTCGTATAATAATATAGTTCTTACGACATCTAAGGGTTTGATTTTGTTGGATACTATGCACCATGAAATGTATGGCTTTATTACCACCATAAAAATGTAGTCATGTATAGGCATTATTATTTATTAGGGCTAATGGCATATTCATTACATGGTTTGAGAATAACGTTCTAACTGGTTTTCATTTCGTTCTAACCGGTTCAGGAACGTTATGTTTGGAGGATGAACGAAAAACAAAACGTTAATAATACTGTTTCTGATCGGAACGAACCGTTTGAGAAATTATTTCTTTTTCAAGCCCTGCTCGGAACCCCTCGCCCCCGGTACATAATCCCGATTAGATTTAAGGTAAGCAACAATATGCCTATTTCATCATTTCTATGCATAACTTATCATTTATATATGTTTTGATATGTGAATGAGTATAAATGTACGGGTACGGGCGGGAGGACCGATCGACCAATATCAATTTTTCCCATAGGTTGTGTTTCACATAGAGCGAATTCACATAGAACGACCTCGTTTATTGACCAATTTCTCGTTTTAGGTGGGAACCTAGTGTATAATCACTCCACCCATGTCTACAATTCTTAAAGACTTGTCAATTCGCAGTGCAGTTTAATACACAGCTTAAGCACTGCAAACGTAGTAATAATAATGAGCTGTAGCTACTACTGTGTGCGTGAGAGGAACGGTGACTGTGGTGTGCGGGAACAGAGGCCGGCGGAGAGAACCTCGCCCAGTCGCTCACACAGAGAGTACTGAGGGTGGTGCACTTGCTTTTACCCCGATTGCTAATACAGATCCGCTTCTACTAATGCTGCCCATTAAATCTTATAAAAATCCTGCCTGCGCCACCACGGGCGAGGGCCAACCATCACAGCCCTCGAGTACAGGGCCTACCATCCCACCCCTGGAGGTCGCTGCCTGATGGCGCTATAGGCACACACACACACACACACACACACAAAAAAAAAAAAAAAAAAACGTGTACGAAGCAGTGCAAAACTCGGGGAGATAATGCGTGCAAGTCGGGATGGTAAGTTTTGGACTCAGCGCGAAACTCGCATAGTGTGAAACTCTGGAGGGTGTTGTGGTATAATAGTATAGTTCTTACGCCGTCTAAGGGTTTGATTTTGTTGGACACTGCATCATGAAATGTATGGCTTTATTACCATCTCTAAGAATGTAGTCATGTATAGGCATTATTATTTATTAGGGCTAATAGCATATTCATTACATGGTTTGAGAATAACTTCTAACTGGTTTTAATTTCTTTCTAACTGGTTCAGGAAAGGTATGTTTGGAGGAGGAACGAAAAACGAAACGTTAATAATACAGTTTCTGATCAGAATGAACCGTTTGAAAAATCATTTAGTTTTTAAGCCCTGGTCTTCACAGAATCATGTGGTATCGCTGGGATGACTACGTGTCAAATCAGCAATTGCACCGTGAAACTGAATCGAGGCCTATTACCTGCATAGTCCGTCAGCGCCAACTTCGGCTATATGGGCATGTGGCACGCTATCCTGAAACCGATCCTTCCCATCGGGTTCTATCTGTAAGAGACAATCCGGCATGGAGGAGGCCAAGGGGGCGCCCACAAGGCTCGTGGCTGGGGCAAGTTGATGTTTCCTGTCGAGAGTTGCTTGGTATGGGAAGGGAGCCTGCATGGGGATTTGCGCATGGTGACTCCCGGGAGTGGCGGTGTCGGGTGGGCGAGGCGATGCGTCCTCCAGCGTATGCCCCCAATGATTGCAATGATTGATTTACTACATGCAAAGGGTAACTTGTATATCACATAGATGTCCTTCATGGTGAGACAGGTGTTCGGTAATAACACTGAATTTTTCCATTTTCCCAAACTTCCAATTCCCGAGGAGAGAGACTTTTACCACTGACTGTTGAGAGGGCTGAGTCTGGATGACTCCCAAACCTTTAATGATTGATTCCACCTAACAAGACACAACACTAACACTGGCTGTGTCTAAGTCTCCTGTTATTGAGAAACAAGACATGTATATTATGTTATGTTTGGAGCATTCTTTGAAACTGACGCGCAGAAACTTCCGAGCCCGGTTAACAAAAGACCGCGCAATCGGTCTAGTTTGTTGCGGTCAATTTGTGACATGTTTTGTCTGCGATGTTTTAGTCAGCATGAACCGGCCTTTAAAGGGCCAGCAACAGTATCATGTTATCATTGAAGCCTATTGAATACTTTACATCCCATGTGCAGTCTAACAAAACTAGTCATTTATTCAAATATAACTAATTAACACCATATTCCCAGCTTGAACTTCCATAACAATACTTATGCCCCCTGCAGACTTACTTGACCAAACTACACCAAGATGACGGCTTACCTGGACACAATCACTTTCCATGTATCAAAATCAAAATGACAATAACCTAACAGGTAAAGATTGGTCTATAAGATACACCAACATAGGTAATCCTCACAGCTATACTTTTCTGCCCCATGGCATCATATACACTTACCTCTTGCTGTACTCGCAGTGACAGGCACTTCTGATCTTAGTTCAGGCTGCTGTTGCGTGGTTTCAGGATCAGCTGTACAAGGAAAGATATATTATAACCAAAATTATTATAATACGTATAACCAAGAAGAAATATGACGGCGATAGTGATTTCACAGTTTTAGTCCATGGGCCGGACCAGATATCAGTACCACCCAAGGTGGCAAAACTATACTTGTGACATTTTGTTTGTTGCATCAATAGAAGTAAAATAATGTATGATAGCCTTTCCATGTTGGTAGCTTTACAGTATATTTTTGTGAAAAACCTACTTTCATAGGGTATTTTTTTCATATTTTCCATTTTTATTTATGAAACAGTGCATCGTAGGCATAAAGGGTATATTGACTAAGGATTTAGTAAAGTAAATTCTGCACAGGTTTGTCTCCATGCATTTTTGCTATTTATGTCAAAGTTTTTGTGCAAATGAAGCCGGAAGTTGAAGGCATGTTTTCATCAAAATTGAAAAAATTGCATTTCCCAGCCATATTTCGTTCAATAACTCTAAAACAAGTCATTTCTCGATAAAATGCCATAAAGATGAGATTGTAGGGTGATGATTCATCTTTTAAATGGTACTCTTATTATTCTTCAAATGTTATATATTGACGTCTAAGAGGCTAAAAACAAAAAACTGTATATTCACAGAAATCCGTATCTTGATATCATTTACGTCTTAAGCCTTATATATTACCAGAGTATTTACGTTGAAAGAACTGGAAAAAAATGTTTTCTAATCCATGTTCTTGTCTGTTGCAGATGGACGAGCTGAATAATGGCGGACACTGAGCACCCTTGTACTGATCCGACTCCAAAGCGCCTGCGGCTAGAGTGCATCATTCATTGTTCCGATGACAATGAAAACCTAATTTCACCACAATCAGTCGACTCCTGGAAAACTCTCCTCCGGGCAGCTCAAATACGGCGTCATGAGCCCATATTGGCGTTGGCTGAAGACACTCCCGAATGAGAGATCCCTGCTCTCAATTACCACAGAAAATGTGGCAGCATCTTCACGATGAAGAAAGCACTAGATGGCATCCTTGCTCAAAAAGAGAAGACTACCAATGGCTGTCCTGAGGATAGCAACCCTGCAAGGGCTGGTCGTGCAATCCCTAGCACCTCAAGAACATATGAAACAGAGTGCATATTTTGCCAGAAAACAAACAAGTACGCCAAACGACAGAAGACTCGAGAAGTGTTGGTGAAGTGCAGAGAACTGAGAGCTGATGCTAAGATCAGGAATGCCGCCACAATGAAACTGGACAGCAGAATACTTGGTATTGTAAGCAGAGATATTGTGGCCGCTGAAGCACACTACCACAGGTCCTGCTATAGATTCTACACACGGGGCGAAACTTCACAGCGGAAGATGATGAATATATGAGGCGCGCCGCGGCAGAGGAGTACTAACCGCCACCGCGGCCAAAAATGAGATTTTTACCTCGACAGAGATCTGAATTTCCGCTCTACAGGATGGTGGAGTTAGCATCCTTCTTCCTACATTTCCATAAGGTCGAAATTCCTATTGTTTCCAAAGTTATTTTTTGCCTGGATTACTTGGAACACGTGAAGGCAGGGAGCGCCGTGGCAGAAGGGACCTAACTCCACACGCGCTCAACCAGCCAATGGGAGACGAGACGCACTCCGTGACGTCAGAGAGTTGAGCCAATGAGAGCGTCGGATTGCCACCGCTGCCGCCTAAGCCCCGCCTTCCTTCCCTCCCTCCCTTCCCTCCCAACGCAGAGAAAGCAACGAGTGCTTTCTCTGGATTTACCCATTACTTTCGCCATTATCATGGATTATTCCAGCAGTGACAATAGTGCCAGTAAAAATCCTCCTGTGTTTGGCATTCCGCGAGGGCTACCTACTGAAGTTAGATTACGAGGCTGACAGCGAGAACATCACCGAGGTCAGACTGCAGAAGGGACGGGCGGCCTGGTCCCGTAAGGTGTTTGACCTCTCCGCCCTCCGCCTCCCCAAGCACTACAGCCGCCCCTTAGCCCTCACAAAGGAAAAAGTGTGTGACCTTCAGTACCTCCTCGACCTCATGCCTGTCAACAAACAAACCTTCTACAACAACATAATCGACGCACACACAGTTGGCCTAACCGAAGACGTCCCACCTGACGAGGACACCGATGACCTGGACGAGCTGTTGGAGTACGAGTAAAGGCATGGAGGGTGGGGAGGGTGGGGTGGGAGGGTTGAGGGGAAGGGAGAGGGGCGGGGGAAATGAAAGTGGAAGTCAAGACTCAGCTGTCTACACATGGATGGGTGAATAAAGAAAAAAATTAGTACCAATAATAATTTGTGATTGATTAGATTTTTTTCTACATCAAATGAAAGCAGAGTTCCTCAGCTTTTATTTGATATAAAACACTTCATTCTAACTCAAACAGTTCTTGAGCTAATCATTCCCAAACATTTATAATCTTTAACTGCGTTTTCTGACGAATATTGATTTTGTTGCATAGTACCCTTCTGCCGCGGCGCGTCTCATATATGAGGCGGCTATTAGTCAGTCATACAGTGAGCTTTTTCATTACATCAGAATGGAGCTTTTCGGTACCCCAAAGGTCCTGATGATGACTGATGTTACCTCTAGACTTGTGGCATCCATGAAGAGATTTGGTGTGGACCAAGTGCAGGACTCCACCAAAAAGCACCTGCGGCAAAGGATTGAGAAAGAGTTTGGTGGATTTCTTCACATCATCCAAGATCATAATGGCAAACTTCTCATCTATCCAGACAGCTTAACTGTACAGGAACTTGTCAGGGAAAACCAATCTCTAAAGAAACAGTTGAAGACCCTGTCCAGAGGTGATGCCCAGGAACTCCAAACAAAGGCTGCCAAGCAACTCAGGGCTGACATCAAGACCAAAGCCAAAGATATCAACCAATCCTGGCCACCAGAGATAGAGTGTCAAACCTGATATCATTCCAGAATCACTCTTGTGCTTCTTGCGCACCCTGCTCACAGGGTCCGACGACCCTGACAGCATTGACAGTGTAACCCCAAGAGTTCAGCGTCTCCTGCAATCGTTTGGCCAGGACATTGTGTATGCAGTGACATGTGGCAAAGCCAAGTCACCCAAGCACATTGCCCTGTCCTTCAGTGTCAAGTCTTTGACAGGTAATGTTGAGCTGATAAGCATCCTCAACCGCCTTGGGCATTGTGTTGCGTACTCTGGATGTGACTCTGTAAGCTGCTTTGCCGGTAAAGGCAAGCTAATTGCACTGACGCTACTCAAGAAGGACCCGTCTAACCAGGCATTCAAGCAACTGGGCCAATGCTGGGAATTGAGCAATGAGATCTTTGATAAGCTTGAGCAGTTCACCTGTGCAATGTATGCTGGCAGCAGGAGCAACAAGAGCAGAAGCAGCCATCACCACAGGTCACCAGCACGCCCGTGACGGCACTACAGGTCACCAGCACGCCCGTGACGGTACCACAGGTCACCAGCATGCCCGTGATGGCACCACAGGTCACCAGCACGCCTGTGACGGCACCACAGGTCACCAGCACGCCCGTGACGGCACCACAGGTCACCAGCACGCCCGTGACGGCACCACAGGTCACCAGCACGCCTGTGACGGCACCAGGACATCCCCAGGACTCAGTGTGCTCACCAAGACATAAATTACCTAACCTTGTATAAGCTGAGTGGTCTACCTTGGAGGGTAGTCTTATACGGCGAGTATAGCCCAAAACCTACGTTTTTACTAGAAATTTTGGGGGTCGTCTTAACACAGTCGTCTTATACGCAGCCATATACGGTAATGATTTGCGACGGAAGCTCATAGAGAATGTTTCCTAGAATCCAATAAGGTAAACAGAAACCACACTCCTGTGTAGGGAATTTCGGTCCTAGTGTAAAATAATACCACTTCTTGTTCTACCCTAGTTAATAGCCGTAAGAACTTTTCCTACCTCTCCTTTATTGTATCCCTTTATCCACTTAAAAACTTCTATCAGATCGCCTCTTACTCTACGCCTCTTGAGTGAGTGTAAATTTAATAGCTTCAATCTCTTCTCATAACTAAAGTTATGCATCCCTTGAATAATTTTGGTCATCCTTCTCTGCACTGATTCTAACAAGGCTATATCCATCCTGTAATACGGAGACCAAAACTTAACCGCATAGTCTAGGTGATGTCTGACTACCGTAGATAACACTATAGTCGCCACGGTGCACTAATGTCGCCAGGCACCATATATTACGAATTATAGGATCACTACTGATTTTTATGTGCCACTGAAGATGGTACACAGTAGTTTATATCATGACTGTATAATCTACCGTTTCAGCGTTGTTTTATGCTTTGTGTCTGCATGTATATATGGTTTCAAATTTCGCAACTTGTTTTTTTTTCTTCGGGCGACGACGACGGTGGGAGGACACTCAGAACATAAACACTAGCTGGCGATCTTAGTGTTGGTTGCCACTCGGGTGATATTTTTGTTATTTTTTTATTTAAAGCCATAATATGATACAGTAAAAGCCTTATAACTTGGCACTGTATAACTCGGAATTTTATATAACTCGGCATGGCAAAGACGTTTTTTTTTTTTTTTTTTTTTTTTTTTTTTTCCCCTATAGCGCGTGTAGGCAGTGAGCTCCATGGGTGGGATGGTAGGCCCTGGAGGCTCAATCGAGGGCTGTGATGGTTGGCCCTCGCCTGTGGTGGCACAGGCAGGATTGTTATAGTGACGCCTGTGATTAGAGGCTCATGCCGCCCCCCTGTGTCCTCCCATGCACTCGCAGTCGAAGGTAGAGTTAATGGACAGGGCATAGTGTTGCAGTAATTAAGTGTTCAAGTGATGTAAAATTAAGTTGTACAGGTACAGTACTGTATACAATACAGTACAGAGTTGTGCTTATAAAGTGATTAAAGTGATACCAGTGTTATAATGCGACTGAGTCCCCTAAAATCTTTTACTGTTACAACAAGGTTCCCCTCTCCTTGGATTACATGCCTGCTGCTACCCGTTCATTGGTAAGTGTAGTTTTTATGCTTTTACAGTAGTTTTTTTTTTTTTTTTTTTTTTTTTACCCATATCAGAGGAGGACATTGCATAATTCGGCACATTGAATAACTCGGCAAGGGCCAGAGCCCCTATCATGCCGAGTTATAAGGCTTTTACTGTACAGATAAAGACACAAAATGACACAGACTCTCCAGATAGCCCATTCTAACTTTCCTGAAATCATGGATGTAGAAATGGAAGTATTAACGCCACCAGAGTCTGTATATCGAAAAAAAAACCTTGTCCTGGCGACTTTAGTGTTATCTACGGGGTAACATAGAGGTTCGACGGTTTGCGTTTTTGACGACACCATCGAAACTTCCAACATAGTGCATCGTGGAACCCTCCAAGTCAGCGCCGTCGAACCCTCTCATTCATTCCCTTCATAATATTTTAGACCTTTCATCATGTGGAATTTTACTTAATACGTACATGTAAAGGTGGATGTAAAAATGCATAAAAATATACACAACCCTCGTTTTCCCGGACCTCCATATCCCGGATATCGGATTTGCCGGACAAAATCCGAGGTCCAGGGATATATCAGAGTCCCAGACAAATGCCTGGTCCAGTCCGTAAATCGACAAAGTTGTCCGGCGGTCCGAGCATCTCCTGTCACCCCTGGTCAGTGTCCGCGCCTCCCGCCAGGTGGCAACATGGTCAGCGGTCTTATTGTTTACATTTGGGCACACGACACTCACGGTTCACCTGCACCGCCTCCGTCAGTCCCCAGATCCCCACTGCCCCTGGTGCAGGAACATCTCTGAGACTAGTGAACACTTTATGCTGCAGTGTCCACGCTTCCACTCCCACCATGTAGTGCTACGCTCTCAATTCCTCACCCTGAACGTCGCCACTTTGACCAGCCCACCCTGCTGGCGAAGGCGGGCGTCCACCCAGGTGGCAGCATGCTCAGCGGTCGTATTATTCACATTTGGGCACAAGACACTCACGGTTCACCTGCACCGCCTCCGTTAGTCCCCCGACCCCCACTGCCCCTGGTGCAGGAACGTCTCTGAGACTATTGAACACTTTCTGCTGTAGTGTCAGCGCTTCCACTCCCACCGTGTAGTGCTACACTATCAACTCCTCACCCTGAACATCGGAGGCGGCTGGCGTCCACCCCTCCCGGCAACACACTGTCATCCGCCTCACCTGTGCCTTCCTGAGGAAGACAGGTCAACTACAGTGCCTGTGATAGCATCATAGGACATCACCAGAGCACATAGTGTTCCCCAAGGGATCCTCGCAGCCCTAAAAACAACAACAAAGTGATGTAAAAGTCCGCGGCGGGGTAGTTGATATTGGCGGTTGCCGGACAGTAAATACTAGAGTAGGATAAACGTCCCGGGGTGGGTAATGGCCTCGGACTGTTGCAATTCCCGGACCAGTGCTCCCCCCTATTAGTCCGGGAAAACGAGGGTTGTGTGTACGTATGTGTAAATAACATTTTACATTAGACACTTTACCATTATAATTATGCAAAAATGAAATGGACAGAAATGTACTGCTTCGTAAATGTAATTGCTAATGACTACTAACGGGCAGGAGTATCGCGGCACCGTTATGCAGGGTAACAAGCTACTGTATACCATTATTATTATGATTATGATTTATGATTAGTCTAACAATAATCCAGCAACTACACTACCACGACCAGAGCTCACTCAGTGAGCACACACACCTCCCTATCAGAACTGCTCTCTCGTTTCAAGATCCCCAAGTCTGTGAAGAGTCCGACTTTAGAAGTAACATACCTGCTCCTGATACAGTCAGTGACAATCATATAGAGATAAGACATAAAATCTCTTTAGGATCTATGATAGACATATAGACACATTGGAAGTTTCGACGGATATCGACGGTACCGTCGAAAACCTCCATTTTCTCCCGTCGAAACTTCCTGTAACCGTCTACGGTAGAGCCAAATAAAGCTTTAGAATAACCTGAGCACGGTAAATATTTGGTAAAGATTAGTTGTATCGCCCCTGCCATGTCTCACTTACTACTTTATGAAGGACTAATCTTTTGTCATACACGTCTTCTACTAACCTTCAAACCTCTTGGAAAGCTGTTACTTTGGTCAAAATCACGGACAAGAATGATCTAATAAGAATACAGGGAGGTCCCGAAGATACGAACAGTTCGGTTCCACCTGGCATACTCGTAAAGCAAAATCTCGTATAACGAAACACATAACTAATGGTAAAATATAGGTTTGGTTCCAGGACCCCGACAATTAGAAAAGAAAAAAAAAGACATGTTTTTCAAGCTAAAATAAAATTTGGTAATATTTAGTAGGGGTGCAAGAACCCCTTGAGGAATCCTATGGTCCCTGGTGATATCCTATGGTGCTATCACAGGCGTGGGAGCTGACCTGACTTCTTCAGGAAGGCACATATTATACAGCTGATAACGGGGTGTTGTGTTGTGCGGGCGGCAGCCGATGTCCGCCGCCAGCGGAGATCTCCTTGGTAATTATTTAGTAGGAAAGCGAGGACCCTTTGAGGAATCCTATGATCACTGGTGATATCCTATGGTGCTATCACAGGCGTAGGAGCTGACTCTTCTTCAGGAAGGCACAGGTGAGGCAGATGACGGCGGTTTTTGAGAGAGGCGGCGGACGGGGCAGGCCGCTGCCTCCTCCGCCAAGGTAGGTTTGGGCAGGCTTAAACGTCTTATCACTCGTTATTATACAACTTAGTGATTATGGTGAGATGTTATATACACGTGTCATTATCTAAATCAATGTAGCACCGTGTGTCACCTTAAATAAGGGTGATTTAAAGATGTTATGATGAGGTGACTGCTGGCCGAGCTGGCGGGGCAGAGAGTGACGGAGAAATACTTGCCGCGGAGCCACCCCATATCACAAATATTCACCATTTTAACACACATAACACCTTCTACCACCAATACACTAGCAACACAGGCTCCTTACTTATATATCTTACTGTCTGATACATTAAAACTACTTAAAACGCAAGCATTCAAAATAAAACGAGAATTAGTTTTAGATGACGGGGACAGAAGGCGGACAGAGGCAGTCTGGCATGCCATTCTTGCCCGGAAATATGTATCGCTGGCTTGTTATTGGTCGAGAAGTTTTAAAAACTGTTTGTCATTGGCTGGTGACGGATGACGCCTTAGCCAGTCACAACCTTCCTACTCGTTTACGACCTATCGAGGGAGCTTTCAATCAGCTTTGTAGCTTCCGTCATTAGGGAAAGTAGTATCTAGGTAGTGCGAGAGCAGGTTGTTGCTGGCCATACTACCTCCGTTGCTGGCTTCTCGCCCAGGGTTGTGAATTTTTGTAGGCCACATTGTCGTACTGAGCCACCAGAATTATCATATTTTCAGATTGATTATCGTACAACCTTAGGTAAAATCATATAGTCAGTAAATGACTTTATAATTTTAGTAAATAACTTGTAATTTATTTTAGTAAATAACTTGGTACTTTTACTCACCCCAGTTTGAATGTCGTAACATTGGATTTTCGATCTCGTATATTGAAAATAGACCCTAATTTACACATCTCGTATCATCGGATTCTCGTATATCGAATGCTCGTATAACGGGACCTCCCTGTAAATATAAATAAGGTGCAACTCCGCCGTCGCCATCAGCGCAGTCAGAGACCGCGGGGCAAGCCCTCCTTCACGGACAGCAGCCAGTCTAGGTTAGGTTAAGGTTAGGATTAGTTTAGTTTAAAATAAGGCTAAACTAAACCTAACCTTCCTAGCCTAACCTAACCGGTAATAATGGACAAGGACTTCGCGGTCATTTTCAGAGACACCGACTATTTTTTCCTGGCCTACAATAGGTGCTTTTTCTAAAGGAGATAGTTTTATTTTGCGCAAACCCAGTTAAAAAAAAAAAAAAAAAAAAAAAAAATCATCACCGAATTTTATGGTACCGTTTCCATTAAAAACACTGAATCTCCATTAGAAAAAGAACTAAAATTTGGCTGGGAAAAATTAGTCAGGGTCTTATAGGTTTTAATGAAACCTAACCTAAACTTATAGGTTTTAATGAAACCTAACCTAACCTTAACCACAAAGTATACCTAACCTAACCTTATAAGTTTCATTAAAACCTATAAGCCTAGGTTAGGTTTCATTAAAACCTTTAAGACCCTGACTTATTTTTCCCAGCCAAGTTATAGTGCTTTTACTGATGGAGATTCAGTGTTTTTAATGGAAACGGTACCATAATATTTTTTTTTTTTTTTTTTTTTTAACTATGGGTTTGCGCAAAATAAAACTCTCTCCATTAGAAAAAGCACCTATTGTAGGCCAGGAAAAAATAGTCGGTGTCTCTGAAAATGACCGCGAAGTCCTCGTCCATTATAACCACCTAACCTAGTCTGGCTGCTGTTCATGAGAGAAGACTGGGAGAGGCGCCCGTCCCTCAGTCTAGACTGCGCTGATGGCGACGGCGGAGCAGCACTTTATTTATTCTTATTAGATCATTTTTGTCAGTGATTTTGACCACAAGTAACAGCTTGCCAAGAGGTTTGAACCTTAGTAGAAGACGTGTATGACAAAATATTAGTGCTTCATGAGGTAGTAAGCGAGATATGGCAGGGGCGATACAACGAATCTTAACCCTCAGGAATTCTACTTTTAACACTTCTGGTAATTAATCCTAACACCCTGTTACCTCTATTTCCAGCCTCAATACATAGTTTCCTAGGAAGATAAGGTGCTGGGACAAGAGCAAAATGGGTTCAGGAAAGGTAGAGGAGGTTTAGAAAACTTGTTGGTGATAAAGGAAATCCTAGAAAGGAGCCGGAGGGGAGATGATGAACTGTACCTGGTATTTATAGATATTGAGAAAGCATACGACTTGGTTGATAGAAGAAAATTAATGAGACTATTGGCACACCTAGGAGTAGATGATAAGGTGGTGCAGGTAATTAGGGAGTTGTATAAGGAAAATGAGGTAAAGTTCACACTAGGAGATATCAGCACAGGATGGATGACATCATAGGAGTTCGGCAGGGATGTGTTATCTCTCCAACACTCTTCAACATCTACATGGAGGAACTGATAGTGAGGATCAGAAAGTCTGAGAAGGGAGTCAGAGTGGGGAATAGAAAACTAGGATGTTTAGCCTATGCAGATGATGTAGTTCTCATGACAGAGAGGAAGGAAGACATGGAGGAGTTGCTGGGAATAGTCAACAGTTATGGAAGGGAATGGAACATTAGGTTCAGTGTCAGGAAGAGTAAGGTGATGGAGTTCAACAGCAGAGAGGAAGGTCAATGGGTTCTAGGGAACAACATTCTAGAGGTGGTTGATAGGTATACATACTTAGGACTAGAAGTAAGGAAGGAAGGAGTTGGAGGAGAAAGACAAAGGACAACTAATGAGGGAAAGGCTAGGAGGATGACAGGCATGATCATTAACGGGGGAAGTAGGACAATTAACAAATATGAAGTAGGTAGGAGTCTTTGGAAAGGAATGGCAGTGCCATATTGCTTGTATGGGTCTGAGATAACCTATTATCGGGAGGGAGACATTACTAAGCTAGAGAGGACACAGAACATTATGGGTAGATGGGGATTAGGAGCCCCAACCAGCACAGCTGTGGAGGCCATTCGAGGAGATATGGGGTGGAGCACCTTCAGGGAAAGGATTTTAAAAGGGAAACTTAACCTCCTGAAGAACATAGAGGGACTTAGTGAGGATAGATGGGTGAAGCAGATCCTGAAGGAGGTTGGGACAAGCTCAACACGGATAAAGGAATTAGCGAGGTGGAAAAGGAGGGAAAACCTAGTAGAAACCTGGGATAGGATAAGAACCAAGAAGGTGAAGATAAGAATAGAAGACAATGGACTAGCTAGGTGGAGAGCAGGTATGGAGGGTAAATCCACGTTAAAGTGGTACTGTAGGAAAGAGAAGCCTGAGGCACTTCACTGGCATGCAGGTGATTGGGGAAGCAGACTGTTGGTGAAGGCAAGGACAGGAACACTAGAGCTGAAGGCTAGGAGTAGGGATGGGCAGGACCAGGCCTGTAGCTTCTGTAGAGGAACAAGGGAAACTATTGAACACTTGATAATAGAGTGTGGCAGATATGAGCAGGAGAGGAGGAGGCTGATACAGTCCATATTAGGAGTGATAGGAGACGGTGAATGGGATAGAAGGATATACGAGGTGGATGGGGGAATCCTTACTGTGCTAGGACTGTATGGGAGTAATGAAGAGAGAAGGAAAATAGTAGAAATAACTAAGGTGTTTTTAAAGCAGGCTTGGGGAAAAAGTTATTATTTTACGATGGCACCAAACTTCCCTACACAATTGGGAGCATGGTTTTTGTTTACCTTATTGTATTCTAAGAGACATTTTCTCATTGAGCTTTCCGTCGCAAATCAATAGTTTCGGAGATATAGAACATTTTAGGTGGGGGGAGGAATATGTCTCCTTGTTTACAAAATGCCTCCCTCTTCCTCTTCTTGTGACCTGCATCACTTTTGTTTGGTATTTTATTAAACATTTTTATTATTGGACCCAGTTAGAAGGTTAAAGGTTAGGTAAGGTAAGGTAAGGTAAGGTTAGGTTAGGTTAGGTAAGGTTAGGTTAGGTAAGGTAAGGTAAGGTTCAGGTTAGGTTAGGTTAGGTAAGGTAGCCACGGGTGTGCCTCCGAAACAAAAGCGATGCAGGTCACAAGAAGAGGAAGAGGGAGGCATTTTGTAAACAAGGAGACATTCTGACACCGGCGGTGGAAGGACGTGTCTTGGTTTGATTCTTATGTTTCACACATCTGTAACACATGGAGTAACGCTAAGATAACGCAAAAAGAAAGAACAGAGTGCTTAAAGTGCTGGAAAGACATAGGAAGTGCCAAAAGCTAAACATTTATAAGAGAAAGGTGACTCGGTAAGAACGTAAACAATGCCGGACACAGCGCCGAGTTCCGCCGAGGAACTCCAAGTCAAAAGAAAGCAGCGATGCAAAAGATGTAACCTATTTAGGCCAATAGACAGTAAGAAGTGGTGTCAAGAGTGCAATGAAGAGGCTAACATAGAAACTTATGACCAGTGTGTTAAGTGTAATATAAAAGTGACTGCAAATGATAACACTCTGCAATGTGATAACTGCCTAGGCTGGTACCATGCAGGCTGTGATCAAGTAGATCTGGAGGACTATAAAGTCTTTATGAAGCCTAAATACATAGGGTGCTGCAGGTCCTGCTCACAAGGAGTGAGAGAAAGGCTTCAACTCTTCAAAGAAATGCGGAAAGATAACAAAGAGCTGAAGGCAAGCCTGGCGAAACATGAAGAAAGACTGCAAAAATTAGAAGACACCCAGGATATGGTAAGCACACTTAAAACCCAGATCATGGAGGAGCTGAAAGAAGGAGAGGATAGAAATAGTAGGAAAAATAACCTTGTTCTCTACAGATTAAAAGAAAAGAACACAGAGGAAACCACAAGGGCGAATGATGTGGAGACTTGCACCAAGATCTTCACAGAGGTCCTGGAGGTGAGAGATGTTGTAATCACAGAGACAAGGAGACTAGGAACCCAAACCAGAGGTAAGGACAGACCAGTCCTAGTTAAACTCAGAGAGACTTCCAGTAAATTCAGTATTTTAAAACAGGCCAAAAAACTGAGGAATGCCAGAGATGAAGACATAAAATCCATATCTATATCAAGTGACATGACAAAGTCACAGAGAGAAAAAGCTTACCAGCTTAGAATGGAATTGAAAGACAAGCGAGACCAAGGAGACTTTACTTGGTATATTGATTACAGGAAAGGAATGCTTCAGAAAAAGAGAGAAACCGACCAATTGCGCCAGGAAAATTGACAAGTGCAAAAACTTACATACATACTACTAAATGTACAAGGGTTAACAAACTTTAAAAGATTTGAATTAGAAAAACTTATTAAACACAAATACGATATTTTATGCCTTACAGAAACTCAAGAAAATTACAGCAAAATAGATTTTTCAGAACAATTTGAGACCCTAAGCTCCTATAGAGAGATGAATGATAAAAAAAGGAGGTCTGAAATTAGTACATATATAGAAAAGATAGCGTCAAGATGGAAAAGATGACGACAAGGGACAAAAATGTATTACATGCGGAATTTAAGATAGGAGCAATGGACGTGTGCCTCATACTAGTATATTGTTCATGCACAAATGCCCAGAGAAATGTGAATCTTTCACGATTCAATGAAATTAACTTTCAATGAACGCTTTGTGAACGCTTCCTGCTTCGCAGGACGCGTTCACAAAGCGTCTTGACGACACCATCACCGACGTGCCCAGGAAGCTCAAGTGCGTGGACGACACTCTACTCCACGACAGCAGCGTCAGCGACGCCTTCTGGCACACATACAATTTTCTCCAGAGGTGCATGGAGAGCGGTGTCACCCTACGACCTGACAAGTTCCACTTCTGCAGGAGGAGCGACACCTTTGCCGGCTACCTCCTGGGCTGGGAAGGGTACCAGCCAAGCCGCGACCTCGTCAACAGCATAACCGACTTCAAGATGCCCGCCCAGCCCACCCTGACTGATGTGCGGTCATGGTTCGGCCTCGTCAACCAGGTCGCGCCCTTCCTGGCGGTCGCCCCTGTCATGGAGCCCTTCAGGGAGCTACTCAAGAAACCGGGTGGGAAGGCAGTGTACTGGGACAAGCAGTTGGAGGCGCTCTTCACCTCCGCCAAAGACACTATTGGGCGATTGGCGGCCGAGGGACTGCGCTTCTATGATGTGTCGCGCCCTACAGCAGTCCTCACTGACTACAGTCGCCAGGGTATTGGCTTCCTTGTCCTGCAGCAGTACTGCGAGTGTGTCTCGGAGAAGTCGCCGCTATGCTGCCCTGGCGGGTGGAAACTTGTGCTCTGTGGCAGCCGACATCTCACAGCGGCCGAGAGGAACTACAGCACCCTCGAGGGGGAAGCGCTTGCCATCGCCTGGTGCCTAAAGAAGGCACGCCTCTTCCTCCTTGGCTGCAAAAACCTCACGCTCGTCACAGACCACAAGGCCCTTACAAGGATTTTCGGAGACAAGGAACTAAAGGACATAGCCAACCCCCGGATCCTCAACCTAAAAGAGAAGACGCTAATGTTCACCTTCCGCATCAAGTACCTGAAGGGCGACACCAACTGCGCGGCAGATGCCTTGTCGCGTTACCCGATCCTGTCAGGTGGGCCAGAAGGATCGGACGAAGACGATGAAGAGCTGGTATGCACAGCCATGACCGCAACCACGGCCGCGGCAGCCGAGGACGAGGTGGGGCATGTTGTGGACCTTCATCAAGTGGAGGAAGAGGCTGCACGGGACGAGGAGTACCGGCTCTTGCGGGAATGCGTAGCCAATGACGGCTGGGCCGAACGAAAGGACTGGGAGCCGCTCGCCCTCCGCCAGTACTTCAAGATGCGGCGCCACCTCTCCTGCCAAGGGAACATCGTCCTTTACACCTGTGACGAGAAACACCCGCGGCTGGTCATACCTGCGGCCCTGAGGCGTGCAGTCCTCGCGAACCTTCATGCGGGGCACCAAGGCAGGGACTCAATGCTACGCAGGGCGAGGCAGTCAGTCTACTGGCCAGGGATTGACGCGGAGGTGGAGCAGAAGAGGCGCCAATGTGCGGTATGCGATACGCACGCCCCCTCCAGCCCCGCAGAAACCCTCTTGCCCACCCCGCCCCCGCAGTACCCATTCCAGCAGGTGGTGGCTGATTTATTTCAACTGGACGGCCACACCTATATCGCCGTCGCTGACAGGCTCTCGGGATGGCTCGAAGTGGAGCACCTGTCAGGCGACGCCACCAGTGCACGCCTCATCACGGTGTTCTGACGATGGTTCAAGCGCTTCGGCATCCCAGAGGAGCTGTCGTGCGATGGGGGAACGAACCTCACCAGCCAGGAATCCAGGGGCTTCCTCGACACCTGGCGTGTGCGGCTGAGGGTCTCATCAGCACATTACCCCCAGTCTAACGGCCGCGCAGAGGCGGCAGTCAAGTGTGCCAAGAGGTTGCTACGCGGCAACACTGGCCGGAACGGCTCCCTGGACACCGACGCCGCTGCATGGGCCATCATGCAGTACCTCAACACCCCCCCGCAGGGCTCTGAAGCCTCCCCAGCCCAGCTGATCACAGGACGTCAGCTGCGGGACCCCATACCTGTGGACGCGTCGCTCTATGAGGTGAGCGAGCGATGGGCGTGGCTGCTGTGGGAGCGCGAACGGGCCATGGCCCGCTCTGGGGACAGTGCAGCTTCCCGGCATGACCAAACAGCCCACAACCTCGAGCCCCTCACGCCCGGCCTACGGACCCGCATCCTAAACCCCGGCAGTGGGCGCTGGGATCGCGCAGGCACTGTCCTGGAGACTACGGCACCCAGGCAGTACTTGGTGCGGCTGGACGGCAGTGGGCGCACCACCATCAGGAACCGGCGCCACCTGCGCCCTCTCACGTGCGTTCAGGCACACGACGACGGGGACAACAGCGATGCCTGGCGCCACCCCGCCCAGCCAAGGAAGGCCTCAACGCCACAGACAGGCACCACGCCACTTGCTGGACTACGTATTAGGTAATGCCACCCCTCAGGCAACACACTGAGTGCCACACATATCACAAAATTTGTTTGTATCCCTTGGTTCACTCTTTTTCAAATGTTTCTGTTTTTTCATTACATCGCCCACGGTGAGCTATTTGTGTAATTGGGGGGGGAGTGTGGGGGGGTGTGGCAACCCTCATCTTCCCGCCACATCTCAGTGTCACCCGAGGCGGGCAGTTGTGACTCCGGCGAGGCAGTGACCAGTCGTCCTGTCAGCTCTCTGTAATTAGAGGTTAAGTCTCTAATAAACATCACGCCGCGCCCCCAGCCCTTCTGTGTTCCAACCCCATCAGGGACTTATGTCTGTGTCTATACTGCCCTGTTGTGCCCCTTCTCTCCCCACAGGTGGCAGGGAAAGAAAGGGCTACAGAGTGGCAAAGAAGGAAGAAATGTGTCAAGTTCGACTCCGAGCTTGACAGACGACCTACAAAGCGATAATAAGCAGAAAAGGTCACAAGAAGAAGACCTATACCCATGTAGGATATGTCAGGTTCACTGTGTCACTGGTATTAAATGTAATGACTGTCAAATGTGGACACACTATGAGTGCAGTGAAATCATTACGTACCTACTAATAACCCTGATAAAGTCCTCTAGGAGATACACGTGCCAGGGGTGCACTGAGAACCACTTTCCTAACTACTCTGACCTTACGGCAGAGACAGAAAAACTTAAAGCAGAGGAGAGGACGGTTATCAATGCAGCAAAAGCACATATAAATATTGGTGACACCCACGGGCAGTGTGTGGGTGTTGAGGGAAATGGCACTGACACCGCCACCAACACTACCCACCCAGGGTGCAATACTGAGCCATCACCACTGGGGGCCTCACCAGAGGACGCTGATCTCTCGCTACTGCATCAGGCACAGCAAGTACCTCCTGGTGACACACAGCAAGAAAACTCCCCTCAGATTTGTCAAATACCGGATGTACAAAGCCCCCAAAGTACAAATACCTCTCTAGACGATCATTCTGATACAAAGGCCCGTGACAATCCTGCTAAAAATTCGTCTAAGAAGATATGTCGCTACTATCAGAAAAACAGCTGTAAGTACCATATCAGTGGCAGTGGATGTAACTATAACCACCCCAAACCCTGCCCCAAACTCCTAAGATATGGCCTGGATAAAGACAGAGGCTGTATCCTAGGCAGACAGTGTGACCACTTCCACCCCAAACTCTGTTACAACTCAATGAGAGACGGTACCTGTAGCCGTGCAAAGTGTCGATACACACATCTACAAGGCACAAAGAAAATCAGAGAACAGGAATCCGGCCCACGGAGTAGGTCATTTAATGTTAAGAAAAACAGTGAAAGAGTCGATCAATATCGACAGAGAAGGGAGGATGATCACCATCAGAAAGATGGATGCAAATTTTTTTTTGGAGAAACACAACAACAAATTCAGTCTCTCCAAGCCCAAATGAACCAACTGCTGCAACAACTAGCTCAGCAGCACCATCAACAACTAAGGGCACCCCAAAATCACCCACCTCCTATACAACAGCCGATGTTGTATCCAGTCCCAGTGGCTCAAATGCATCATCAGACAGGGAACACAATGAGGCCACAACCCCAACCAGTTCAGCTTCACCCACAACAATGGGTACCACCACCACAGGTGAACTGTTAGATAATTTTCTAATGTGTAATATACAGGGTCTGTTCCCCATGAGCAATCAAGCCAAAATACCATATATTGCAGAAATGGCAAGGGAGAAAAATTATTTGCTGATGGGGTTCACAGAGACCCACCTAACTGGTGAAATATTAGACGAGGAGGTGAAAATCAGCAACTACACCCTATACCGAGCAGATAGGAAAGACCGATCTCATGGTGGTGTAGCATTATACGTGCGAGATGACTTAGCACGAGACGTCGGCTCAGTGTTCTCATACTCAGACAGTGTAAATGGTATGCTGAAAATAGAACTTAAGTCCAGGAGACTTGTAGTTGTAGTGATGTATCGGCCACCAAATTCTGACTCCAAAAATTTTATGAATATGATGAACGAGCTTTCGGTAAAATTAGAAGAATCTGCAGTCAATACCAGAAAAACTGAGTTGATTTTAATGGGTGACTTCAACTTCCCAATTATTGAATGGCCTTCCAGGAAAATCAGTGGAGGAACAACTAGTGAGCAGGAACAAGCTACCGCCTTTTAAGTTTTGCTGAAAATAACTTTCTGGAACAGATAGTGGAGGAAACCGACAAGGAAAAACAACATCCTGGATCTAGTGTTTGTGAACAATACAGAAAGAATCCACAGTCTCCAGGTGATCAAAACTATTGTATCAGATCACGACCTAGTGGAAGTTTGCCTCGATGCCCGGAGAAAAGTAACCCACAAACATAGGGTGGTGAAAGAAAACAATAAGGTTGAAGGCCTACGACATTTAAACTTTCATAGTAAAAAGGCAAACTGGGATGCAATAAATGCAGAACTTTCTGAAGTCAATTGGGATAACTTAGATAAATGTGAATCAGTGTCTGAAATGTTAGAAGCTTTCCTTAGGACTGTGTGAAACAGTGTGCAACAAGCATATCCCATTAAAGAATGACTTTCTGCGCAAAAATAATATTCCTCGTGACCGTAAAGTGTTGATGAGAAACAGATCAAAACTTACCAAGAAGCTGGTGAATCCCAACATCAGCCCAAATGTTAGACAAAACACTGAAAAACAAATACAAGAAATAGAAATGAAACTAAAACTCTCCCATCAGAAAGAAAGAGAATTTGAGGAATTGATGGCGGTGGCCGCGATAAAGCAAAATCCCAAGTTTTTCTATCGCTTTGCAAAGAAAAAGCTAGAATGCAGAAAAAATATCGGACTCTGATGGATAAAAATAATAAGCTCGTTGAAGATCCCTTATCCATGGCCAGCATACTTGAGGAGCAGTACCAAAGTGTATACAGTGACCCCATACAAGAAATGAAGATATCTTCCCCTCAGACATTCTTTGATATAAACACTGATACTGGGGAAAATGGAAAAACACTGTCGGACATACTTTTCACACACCAAAATGTAGTGGAAGAAATAAACAACATATCTTTAAACTCAGCTGGGGGCCCCGACAATATTGCTGCCATCCTTTTGAAAAAATGCAAAGACTATCTAGCAACCCCAATCTATATGATGTGGAGAAGATCTCTGGACAGTGGTGAGATACCAAACCAGTTTAAAGAGGGACTGGTCACCCCAATATTTAAAGGGGGTTCAAGAGGGCTGCCACCCAATTACAGACCTGTGGTTCTCACCTCCCATATCATAAAGATCTTCGAGAGGGTTGTCCGGAAGAAAATTGTTGACCACCTCGAGTCCACAACACAATTTAACCCGGGACAACATGGATTTCGTAGAGGAAGATCTTGCCTGTCACAACTCCTCGACCACTATGCAAACGTCCTAGATGAAGTGAAAGACGGCCGAAATGTCGACGTGGTCTACCTTGACTTTGCCAAGGCATTCGATAAGGTGGACCACGGTCTACTCCTTCACAAATTAAAAAGTATGGGCATTGGCGGAAAGCCGGGGACTCGGCTCTACCACTTTTTAATCGGCCGGCAACAAAAAGTAGTAGTTGACGGTGTCCACTCAAATGGCGCAGAAGTGAAAAGTGGGGTTCCGCAAGGCTCAGTACTGGGACCACTCCTATTCCTGGTGATGATTGGAGATATTGACCAACAGATAGAATCATCAAGAGTTACATCTTTTGCGGATGATACCAGGATAAGCCGGGCCATTGCCACTGAAGAGGACTCAGAAAAGTTACAGAAAGACCTGGACAAAATATATAAATGGCCTGACAAAAACAACATGAAATTTAATAAACAAAAATTTGAGCTCATTAGATATGGTCCTAATAACAACCTGAAGGAATTTGGATATAATGTAGGTGATGAGAGGATTGATGAAAAAGAGTCCCTCCGGGACCTCGGTGTAGTCATGAGTAAGGACTGCACATTCAGCAGCCATATCAACCAGATAGCAAAGACTGCTCGACAAACATCTGGCTACGTCCTCCGAACTTTCATCACCCGAAACCCAAATCACCTCCTACCACTGTGGAAAACTCTCGTTGTCTCCAGACTGGAATACTCTTGTCAGCTATGGTCTCCTCACAGAGTGAAGGAGATACAACAATTGGAACAGCTGCAAAGAGTATTCACACGCAAGCTTAACATTGGAGTTTCACTTGACTACTGGGAACGACTCCAACACTTAAAATTGTACTCTCTACAGAGACGACGAGAGAGATACATAATAATATACACCTGGAAAATTCTTGAGGGCAAGGTGCCAAACCCAACACCTAGAGGAGAGGAAGCCATCAAGAGCAGGGAACTCCCAAGGTTGGGGCGGGTTTGCCAAAGAAAATCAATTGACAGCACATCCCAAAGATTGAAAACTATCCAGGCAGAGAGTTTCTGTAATACAGCACCCAGACTGTTTAACTGCCTGCCAAAGTCAGTCAGAGACATAACAGGGTGCTGCACAGATACTTGCAAGCGGAGGCTAGACAAGGTCCTACAAGAAATACCTGACCAGCCTCCAATACCACACGGACCGACTTATAGAGGGGCTGGGTCAAATTCCATCATTGACCAGATCCAGTACCTCAAGGTCGAGGGAATGTGTGGAAAAGGCGGATCCCCAGATTGGCCCTGATGCTTACATCAAGACTTCAACAAGGTAGAACAAGGTAAGGTAAGAAGGAGGTTGGAGGTCTGAGCTCACCCTCACGAGTCACTCCCAGATCTTTCCCACCTTGTATGAACGTTTGTTTCACCTCACCTGTATGATCTATTCATCCTACAACTACGATATTACTTACAGCATTGCTCTTGATGACGCTGAATGTCTGCTAATGAAGTAAAATCACAATAACAAGAGCCACACAGAAAAGTAGCTTGAGGATTGCCCGCCATCTTTGCCTTTGTTGTTGTTGACAGCCTGGCGACGCCCGAGCCTGAGTGGCGGCGCCGCGGCCTTCGCTACGGCCACGCCGATCAGGTATTGAGCTAAAATCGGCCTCCTTTGTAAATCGTCTCGCGGACGCTAATTTAACCTAAATAACTCTACAAAACCTATCTTAAACCTGACCTAACCTAACCCAGACCTAAACATAACTTAAATATAACTTAACCAAATCTGACGATTTACGAAGGGGGCCGATTTTAGCTGAAGACCGTAGTGGGCCAGTGGCGAGAATTCTTGTCATATCGCGAACGATTTTCTGAAGCGTGGGAGTGGGAGAAGATAGCGGTAAGACCACTAAGATGTGGAGAGTGTAGGATGGAGGTGAAGGGGAGAGTCAAGTCAGTGGCCTGCAAGATGTGTGACAAGTGGTTTCACACGGTGTGTAGGCCTAAAGGAGCCACTGAACATGAAGACGCAGAAGTGCCCAAACCTACCTAGTGTATCTGTGCAAGGACAGGTGCCTAGAGAAGACTAGAAACTTCTGGATGAAGGAAGGAGGAGGAAGAAGGGACGAAGTAGGAAGTGAAGGGAAAATGGAGGGCGAAGCACTGACCCTACCGTAGATAACAGTATAGTCGCCACCTGCACTAATGTCGCCAGGCGCCAAATATTACGAATGATAGCAGTGGCGTCGCTTGGGTATGGCAAGGTATGGCACTCGCCATACCTTGGCTTAAAAAAAAAAATTTTTTTTTTTTTTTTTTTTTAGTTTTGGCTTTATCTCAGCCCAGCCAGCAGCCAGCCGCGGTAGTTGGGCGAGTAGTTGAATAGGTTTGTGAATGAGAATTTGCTCCCAAATATAAGTCAGATTGCAGGAAAAGCATGCAAAAACCTTAAAAAAAATTATGGGGCCCTTGAGTGGGCCCCAGACCCCACGCCGTGAAGGGCTTCGCACCTACAGCGCTCGCACCTACGTCAGTCCTGAGATGTTACAAGTGAAAAACCAACCCGTGCAAACATAAGTTTAGAGCCTACCTAGCCTAGGGGTAATGGGCCTGGGAAAAATGTGCATTTTGGGTAACGGCCCCAAAAAGGTTGGGAACCACTGCTCTATAGGAAGAAAGAAAGGCAATAGAATATACATAAAAACAAAAAATGTATTCATATGTAGAATTTCCCGAGAAAGACAATGGTAATAGTCCCAATTCTCCAAATTAGGCCCCGCCCACTTAAAATGGCCGCGCGCGTGCAGAATATACAAAAAAGTTAAGTCATTTCGTATACATTGGCCAGAAGGGAACAGCTCTATCATCTAGATGAAATTTAGCAGACATTTGTTATATATGTTCAAAACAGTCGAAGTGAATAACTTAGAATATTTATAGAACAATTTTGTCACCTCTTTTCAACCCAGTCAACGACGGGTGTTTCTGCTAGTGTCATATAAAAAGGAATTGTATAGACTCACAACTCACCAAAATGGACTATTGCACAACTGATTTGAAGAAAAAAAAATCTTCCACGGTACCTTGCCATGAATGCCGGACGTTTCGCCTCATGGATGTTTCGCCCCCACCCAATCGCGGACGTTTCGCCCCACTTTAACGGACGTTTCGCCCCCCATTTGCGGACGTTTCGCCCCACTCGCGGACGTTTCGCCCCCCGGATTCGCCCCACGGAAATTACTATACTGTTTCAAAACTGTTCATCAAATGACTACAAAATCATCAGAAATACTGATCGATTTGTTTAAGCACAAAATGCTGTTATCGACCGGTCTTAAAGGGACAGTGTACTTCGAATTCCGTACTATAGTCAAAACAGGATTTGAGTGATAGTCGATTTTTCTACGATAATTTCCATATTTCTTCTTCAAATCTCTTCAAATTTTGACACACTTAGTTTCTAACCAATACCTAACTACACGTCAAATTTCATAAAAATCAGATGAGAAATAAAAGTTCCTTCAGAAACGTCCATTTTAAAACATTTCTGGGATTTAGATAATACAAAATGACACCAAATCCCAGAAATTTTAATGGACGTTCTGGAGGAACTTTTTTTATTTCTTAACCGATTTTTATTAAATTTGACATGTAGTTAGAAAAAGCCCTCTATGAGTGGCAGTCCATTCATTGGCAAACCGCCTCGGATGTAATAAAAACCCAATAACGAGACATTTTACAATTCAAATGCAATTTATTATATAGTAAATGAGGCACTGATACAGAAACAAATTGACAGTGACATTACTTTGAACGTGGAGACAACAAGTACAGCACATCTACCAGATTTATTATAATGATACGGAGACAAATTTACTTTCAGACAACAAAAACAGCACATACCAGATTTATTACAATGAGAAACAATGCTACAGAATGATACGAATTCGAATGATACAGACAGTTTGCACAGATTAATTAAAGGGAACCAATTAAAGGTAATGGCCCACGAATCATTTTTCGTTAAGATTAATGACTCATTGCTAATGCTTAAAACATTTTGCCAAATGCCAAAATGCCAAATTAAAATAACGGTTTCATCCCAATTCTATAAAATGACTAAATCATCAAATATCTTCAAACACCTAGTAAAGTATTTGCATATTAACAAAAATGGATCAAACTCAAAGCGTATACTCGATATGATCCAAAGGATATATATATGGTTTTATGTATTCCGGCCGCTCTAGTACGGAATTTAGTACACTGTCCCTTTAAGACCGGTCAATAACAGCATTTCATCATCATTTTGTGCGTAAACAAATGGATCAATACAGGGATCAATATTTCTGATGATTTTGTAGTCATTTGATGAACAGTTTTGAAATAGTATAGTAATTTCCGGGGGGCGAAACTTCCGCGAGTGGGGCGAAACTTCCGCGAGTGGGGCGAAACATCCACGAATGGGGGCGAAACGTCCGCGAGTAGGAGGGGGCGAAACGTCCATGGGGCGAAACATCCGGTTACCCTTTGCCATACCTTGGCTTTTGCTGAAATGACGCCACTGAATGATAGCATCATTACTGATTTGTATGTGCCACTGTAGATAATACACAGTAGTTTATATCATGACTGTATAATCTACCCTGTTTCAGTGTTGTTTTATGCTTTGTATCTGCAAGTATATACGGTTTCAAATTTCCCTACTCGTTTTTTTTTCGGGCGACGACGACGGCGGGAGGACACTCAGTAAATAAACACTAGATGGCGACCTTAATGTAGCCCGTTAACAACGTCGCCACTCTGTTTTATGTTTGTAATTTGTTCATTTATAGCCATACTATGACAGAGATGAAGACACAAAATGACACAGACTCTCCAGATAGCCCCTTCTAACTTTCCTGAAATCATGGATGTAGGAATGTAAGTATTAACGCCACCAACCGTCTGTAAGTATAAAAGAAACGTTGTCCTGGCGACTTTAGTGTTATCTACGGTAGAGGGGGCAGTGGGTGGGTCAGCGGAACAGACCACTACCACACAGAAACAGGAAGTAGGGATGAGTGAAGACCATACCTACTATCAGTAGTGGGCGCCGTTAATCAAAAAGTTAACTTCGTTAACCGTTAATCCGTTATCCAAAAAATTAACTTCGATAACCGTTAATCAGCTAATTCTTTAAAAATGAATGGAAGTTATCGATAAACCGTTAACGTTAATTTTTATTCTAGAAAAAAAAAATCAGTTTTTGCTCTAAAACCACCTAAAAACACTTTGAAAAGTGCCAAAACTATAAAATCAGCCTTTAAGGGGTTTTTTAAGGGCTTTAGAACCCAAAAACTAGGTTTTTTTTGCTTTAGAGTTAAAAAAGGCAGATTTTAGTTTTAACTTTTAAAAAAACCTAAAAAAGGCTGATTTTATAGTTTTGGCCCTGTTTTAGGTTTTTAAAGGCTTTTAGAGCCAGAAAAGGGTGAAACAAAACTTAAATGAAACACAATATTAGTATTAAACTAAAAAAAGTTATTGATAAAGTGGCCGAAAGAAATAAAAGTCACTCTTTTTTCTGGAGTGGACTTCACTCCAGAGTGAAGTGAGTCCTCTTTCTACTGGCACTTCCTTTTATATATAGCGCTGCGTTGCGTGCTATGGTGCAATATCTTATTTGTTTATTAAAGAAACTTTATATGATCTATTAATAGAAAATAATTGCTTAAATATCGAATACATTTAAAAATCATTTTGAAAATCACAATTCGAAGTTTAAATTGAAAAGTTATTTATAATAATAAGTGGCGTTATATCGGGGTTGAAAGAATGACGCGTACAATATTAAATATGCTAAGACTACATCTGTATTGAAAATCTGAAAATAATAGAAACTTTTAAACATTTACCGGTTTTTATGAAATTTTTGAGTTAGCGGACTTGAGTTAACGGAAGTTAAATGTAACGGAAGTTAATTAGTCCGATAATGATTTCCAAAGGTAACTTAAAAGTTAAATCGTTAACGAAAATGTTAACTTCGTTAATTAACGATTAACGGTTTGGTGCCCACCTTTGCCTACTATAGACAAGAAGCAGACACGCAGCAGGAATTAGAGAACATGATTGTGGTGGACGAGGTAGGGGTGACCGAGGAAGCTGTGGCAGCAGAGGAAGCGAGGTCGGGGGAAGGAGCCACGAGGGAGCCGAACCCCCGGCCACAGAGGGGGGAGACAACAACCGGCGGGCGTGAACAGGGAGCCAGGGCCAAGGAAAGGAGGCCCAGACAGCCCATGAGGGGGACGAGCCCCCAGCCGCAGAGGAGGGAGACACTGGCTGGTATTGGTGCCAGAGGAGCTGACGTCAGGGATAGGAGGCCAGAACAGTTTGCAATGACGTAATGCCCATCTAATTGTTCTAATTAGAATCCTGTCAAATGCCTTTTCCAGATCCACAAACAAATGATAGTCTTTTTTTCCTTTTTATATTTCTCCTGCAGATGTCTTGTGATTAAGATTGCATCGCCAGTTGACTTTCCAGCCAGAAAGCCAAATTGGCAGTCATCGATCTTGATTCTTTTAAGCCTGTCACACAACACCCTCTCCCAAATCTTCCTCCCATGTTCTAACAGCCTCAAACCTCGCACCCACCACATGACAGCTAGTGCATCTCCTTTGACTTTAAATAGTGGTAAGGTAAAACTATCCCTCCATTCTTCTGGACCTTTCTCCTCCCTCATAATCTTAATCATGCCTCGCTCCCGTACTTCACTAAATATAGTTAATTAGCTGCTTTAATACAATGAATCTTTGTTTGAAGAATTTTGAGTTTAGTTTTCTTTCAGTTTCCTAAGATTCCTCCATTCATCTGTTCATGGTTAGCAAGATCCATTATAATCATTTGACTAAGTTTGAATATCTATACATAGGTACTCTAAACAAAAAAAACTGCACTTTATTCTTTCCGAATTCAATATTGATTTAAGAATTTAATACAGATTTCATAGAGTTATATTATACTAGCCTATAAATTGCTGAGTCTTAAGGCTTAAGGGAAACCTGTTTATATAGAAGATTTCATTATATACCATTATGCCGTTGTTGAGAAATAGTCATTGTGCCGACCAGGGTAACCCTGTTCCTTCCAACGGACTGGTTCTATTCGGACCGCCATCTTTGCTTTGCTGTTTGTTTCTTTATAAATAAGAGTGTAACAGTTTTGAATATCCCATGTAGTAAAACAACCATTTTAACATTTTTAGTGTTAATATGAATATAAATATCGATATGTAACTGAACCCAGGAACCAAAATAGAAAATGACTAAAATGACAGCAAAAAAAAGTTGCGGCGAAGTTTGTTTACAAAATCAGCTGATTTGGCAAACTTTCATGGGATTCAAATAGGAGACGGAGTACATTCTTGTAAATAAGCGTATATAGAGTACTTTTCCTCTACTTTAGCATGAACATATCAGAAATGCTCTATCTTGTCTCATTTTCGTATGATCAATGCTCAGTTTTGGTCCGTATTTACCCCGGTGACAAAAACACTCGCGGGGTAAATTGGACCCAGTGTAATGTACCCCCCACGGCACATCACGGTGAGGATTAACTGCTTAATTGCACTTGTTTCTTTCGTTTCAGGTTGTTGAATGCTAATATGGAATTAGTTTAAGGGTGCTGGTATATAAATTAAGGGTAAATTTTTACTCAAGGACCAGAAATCTCTACACAATTGGGAGTATGATTTCTGTTTACCTCAATGGATACGGTAAATGTGGTTTCAACCAATACTTCCTATAAACCAATACTCTCCTGACATAACTGGGGGCTACGCCCCCCCATACCTCCCTGCTAGTTAACTAACCTAACATGGGCATTGATTACATAACCTAATGGTATTATTTTACATTAGGACCGAAATTCCCTACACAATTAGAGAGAACTGCAACTCCGAAATGCCAGTGGTCGCTGGCAGTTTTAACTCACAATTTGGTGAAAAGTTGGTCAACTTGAAAGAAAAATATGGGCTTATTCCACTGCACTTAAAACACAAAAGTATAATTTTAAGAACGATTTTCTTCTATATGTATATTGTATAGAAGCCTGAGTCTGTAAAACATACATTTAACCAAATAACCAAGTAGGTTATAGTTGAGGAGGCGAGGTAAATGTTACTCTATGATATTATATAGTCAATAACGTATGTTTAGAAGTTATCTATACCTAGGCAGTCATATTTTCCTGTTATTATTGTGTATCAATCAGATAGAAAGCCTGGAAGTGCAATGAGTCGACGCGTGAAGTAGCAATGTTTTGATTCAATCGCCCCGCCACAATCTCCCCGCCCACCACTCCCCGCCGCGGCGTGTCGCCTCCACAATTATAACCTACATTGTCGCAGCAACAAGCCGATTTCGGCATTCTTTATTCTTCGTTTTTCCAAGGCATTGCTTATTGTATTTTGATAAGCGTTTGCCAGACGCAGCAGTACTGTCTTAGAAAACAGTGTGAACATCACCCAAATTTTACATGCCACAATATACATGTAAAAAATATATTAAGCTTTGCTACTCGAGGCGAGTAATTTGCATTAAATTGCTATTATAGAACGTTCCATCGTAATGAATGTCATCCATATAATTAGTAGAACAACAGAAGAACTATATTTTTTGGTATTCAGATGCGGTGCATCAATGTTTATCGCGAAATTAATTTATGAAAAATATTAGTCGCGGAGCCAAAACACAGTAGACCAACCTTTGAGTTAAAACTGCCAGCGACCACTGGCATTTCTCGAGTTTCAGTTCTCTCTAATTGGGAGTATGGTTTCTGTTTACCTTATTGGATTCTAGGAAGCATTCTCTCTATGAGTTTCCATTGCAAATCACTACTTTTGGAGATAAGGACATGTTCATAGGGAGGCGAGAGCCAAGTGTTTACGTGCGCCTCACTCTTCTTCCGACCTGCATCACCTCTGTTCTTCCCTTGCCGCGGACACTTTTTTAATGCAGATTTGACTTTAGTTTGGAGGTTAAAGCGTGGGTTAGGTTAGGTTAGGGAGTCAAAAGGTGGGGTTAGGTTAGTTTAATTTTCATATCGCCTATACTACACTCGGATCTCCTTCCTATTAAACACATCTTGTATCTCCGAAAGAAGTGCTTTGTGACGGAAGCTCATAGAGAGAACGTTTCTTAGAATTCAATATGGTAAACAAACCATACTCCCGAGTATGTAGAGCATTTCGGTCCTAGTGTAAAAATTTACCAACCTAACCTCACTGGGGGGCTTTCGCCCCCCCATACCCCCCTCATGTTATTTTTCATTTCCGCCAGCTGTTGTAGGGGCTAGAAATATTCCTTATGATGAAAACGAAACGTTCAGGATATTTAAAACCACCCAGCGTGTTGTGGTTTAAACTGCACTTATACCATGGATTCTAAGAAACACTCTCTATGAGCTTCCTTCGCAAATCACTACTTTTGGAGACAAAGTATTTTTTATGTGAAGGAGAGGGTATAGAAGATATGAAAATTAACTAACCTAACCCCACCTTTTGACTCACTAACCTAACCTAATCTAACCCCACATTTTAACCTCCTAACTAAAGCCAAATCCTCATTAAAAAGTGTGCGTGGCAAGGGAAGAACAGAGGCGATGCAGGTCACAAGAGGAAGAAGAGTGAGGCGTATGTAAACAATTGTCTCTCGCCTGTCTATAAACAACATGTCATATCTCCAAAAGTAATGATTTGCGACGGAAGCTCATAGAGAGAATGTTTCCTAGAATCCAATAAGGTAAACAGAAACCAAACTCCCAATTGTGTAGGGAATTCTGGCCCTAGTGTAAAGTAATACTAAATAAAGTAACAATGCCTAGAAATTATAAAAGAAAAACTAACATAGACCTAGAAAAAGAAGAAAGACTAGGAACTCAAAGACTGGAACCCAAACGTGTGCGTGTTGTGTTGCTCATCCTTTCCGCCTCCCCAGAGCATGTGAAGAACAGCTCACGTAATGTTTGATAGTGTCCATGGGCAATGGGCATGGTATGACATGTTTCAGCTTTTGGAGGTTTGTCAAATTTTGAAGAAGAAAAAGTTTTTTTTATATATAGGACCGATTTGCCCCAGAGTTAGGTCCGATTTACCCCATTTATTGTAACAATGCGGTCCGCACTTCTCAGTGTATTGCTAACAGAGCTATAATGAAAATTTGTTCAAACTTTAATGACATATCGGTAGTGACCTTCCTATGATTGTATTAAATTTTTGTTTGTTTATTTCAATAGATCAAAGTTTGTCAAAACCAGGACCAAATTACCCCGGTCGGCACATATACAGATTTAATTTCTTAAAATTGTGTTGTGAATACCCTATAAGGATGATAATAGTACCCTAAACTAGAGATAAGAATGTCCTGAAAAGTTCGCAAAGATAATGCAATAATAATAATATTGGCAATATGGTGGCAAGAACGTCATCGATACATTGTGTCACAACGTTCCTGGGAGTGGACAAAACTCCGGTTCCCGCAACGTCCTACACAATGTATCTGGAACCTATTCACAACATGATTTTGTTTGCCGGGCCGGCCTCCTCTTCCCGTTCCTCTCTTCCACTGTCTGCAGGAGGACGTGGTGGACTGCCGTGTAACTGGCGAAGGCGAGTCGCGGTGCTCCGTGCCCTACACACCCCGGCTGGCCCACGCACGACGTCGGTTGCAGGCGCTCCTGGCGATGCCATTCCCTACCTCCGCCATCACCGAGCCGCAGAGACATCGGTGGTGAGGGCAGCCATGGTGAGACTCCTGACCGACTGTCCTATTTGGCGTCCAGTCAACTGGGGACACCCATGTCTGCCAAACCACCCACCCCGGGCCGCTCACTCCCCGTCCCGTTGGTTACTGGGGAGGACTTGGGAGTCTGGTGTCTGGCTCCAACTAAGGGGCAGTAATATATTGTATGTAAAAGGAAGATTGTAAATCAAAAGGAAGATTGTAAGGAAATAAACACAAGCCGGAGATCCCAGTTTCCTTGGCCCTCAGAGAGAACCTGGTATAGCCACTTAAAGTAATCGTCCAGACCATTTCATCATTCCTGATTTAATGCAGTCAAAATATAGCCATTATCGAGTATATCAACAATATGTTGTCACTTTTTGCATCCAGTCACCCGTTTTTAAATGATCTGCATTCAAAATCTGTAAATTCCCCAAGTTTTGAAAACCAGCAGACGACGGACCACGGCTCGGTGACGTCACGGCAGGAAGCCTCCCAGCCCTGCCCTGATACAAATACACGTAGTAGACTCAGAAAAAAATATAGTACTTGAAGAATTTTGGGTGTTTCTGATATATTTTCTTCGCGATATGGCATATACAATAAACCCTTCATGTTCGCGGGGGTTAGGGAACAGAGACACCCGCGATTAGCGTAAATCCGCGAGCATGACATTAGTCATTTAGACAGACAATATTCATTTACCCATATTTTTTTTTTTTTTTTTTTTTTTTTTTTTACATGACAAGGAACTGACCAAGGGCACAACAAAAATGGGTAACACAAAGCCCGCTTAGTTGCCAGTCCCTATAAAGAAGACAGTAAGAGAATAAAATAAAAACAGAGGGGTGAGCCAATTTAGTTCGGGAGGTGTCTTGTTGCTCTTATTTTGAAAAGATTTAAGTCATAGGAAAGTGGAAAAATAGAAACAGGAAGAGAGTTCCAGAGTTTACCAGTGAAAGGGATGAAAGAGTAAAGATACTGATTAACTCTTGCATTAGGAAGATGGACAGAATAGGGATGAGAATGAGTAGAAAGTATTGTGCAGCGAGGCCGCGGGAGGGGGGGAGGCATGCAGTTAGCAAGTTCAGAAGAGCAGTGAGCATGAAAGTAACGGTAGAAGAGAGCAAGAGAAGCAACATTGCGACGGTGATTTAAAGATTGAAGACAGTCAGTCAGAGGAGGGGAGTTGATGAGACGAAAAGCTTTTGACTCAACCCTGTTTAGGAGAGCTGTATGAGTGGATCCTCCCCAAACATGTGAGACATACTCCATACATGGGCGGATAAGGCCCCTGTAGAGAGCAAGCAATTGGGAGGGAGTAAAAAAAATAAAAAATAATAATAATAATAATAATAATAATAAAAATAAAAATAAAAAAAAATAAAAAAAAAATAAAGGGGGGGGGGGGGTTGAAAACCCGCGAGTAATCAAATCCGCGAGCCTTAAGCCCGCGAACATGAAGGGTTTAGTGTACTTGCATCCTGTATGGGTGCAGCAAGAAAGCTGTGCCTTTCCAGAGAGCTTAGCACCCATTTCCAACCTATACGGCGACGATATATGTGTGCAGTCAGTGGGACAATCTGCCACACACCGCCCGCTACTACCTGCCGCTCCACACGTCTGCACACATATATCGTCGCCGTATACTACGGCGTCTACTATGTGTATTTGTATCTGGGCCGGGCTGGGAGGCTTCCTGATGTGACGTCACCAGCATGTTTCCCGCCACGGCTGGAATGGGGCTATTGTTTTTCGTGCGCTTTTTACAAAAGTCATGTTTTTAGGGAAATAAGGCGTGGAAATGAATAATTTTTTGTGGATTAGGTACAGGGAGGTCCCGTTATACGAGCATTCGGTATACGAGAATCCGATGATACGAGATGTGTAAATTAGGGTCTATTTTCAATATACGAGATCGCAAATTCAATGATACGACATTCAAACTTGGGTGAGTAAAATTATCAAGCTCAAAATGCGCGCCCTACCACTCCCGGGCTGGACAAAGGGGGATTTGGTTGACCCCAGTGAGGTCACCCCTAGCAAGGCGTGACCTGAAGGGTAATTAAGCATATGGCGCGGCCTGACATTTAGGGGTAATTAGCAGGTGTGCGGCCCCAACCTTGGGACCGCAGTCAGGTCACCCCTAGCAAGGCGTGATCTGAAGGGTAATTAAGCATATGGCGCGGCCTGACCTTTAGGGGTAATTAGCAGGTGTGGGGCCCCAACCATGGGACTGCTACACTACCTTCTCTTGTATCACGCGGCGTCCCATACATTACAACGTCTTTTTTGCTTGTTATGCATGTTTTATGTTTAATTCATGTGGTTATGTTATTTTGTGTGCTATTTTCTCTTTCAGAATGCTTTTTCTACAGAATAGGTAGTACAGTGTGGGTAATATAGACGCTGTGTGTTTGTTGTGTTTGCTAGAGTTTATTTTAGCTTGAAATTTTTTTTTTTTTTTTTTTTTTTTTTTAAATTGATGGGGTCCTGGAACCAAACCTATATTTTACCATTAGTTATGTGTTTCGTTATACGAGATTTCGCTTTACGAGTATGCCAGGTGGAACCTAACTGCTCGTATCTTCGGGACCTCCCTGTATTTTGAATGAACATTCAACATAATTATGCAAAGAAAAAATGGGTCTGGACGATTACTTTAACAGAGCTCGTTTTGTTTTGGTTAGTTTACAAGAGTGCATCACAAAATAATATGTGGTGTTAGTTCCCAAGGATAATAATCATTACCAGTTTGTTTCTGTATCTTCAACAATTGTAGTTAACACTTCCATTATCTCTTTCTACTTTCACATGATTCCCCGGAGGCAGTGGCGGCTTCTACGGGGGGGCATGGGGGGCTATGGCCCCCCCTGAAATTAGGCTGGCCCCCCGCTTGGCCCCCCCACGGGCCCACTTTCAAGCAGTGATCGTGGCCCCGTGGCAAGGGGCCACGGGGGTCGGTCGCACGGCCGCCGCCGAGCACAACTCACTACCACTAGCGCGATAACAGAGTTGGTAATACTGCTTACAATAATAAAAATAACTAATAATAATTATTATTATCAAAAGGAGGAGGATGCTGCACCAACTGACATCTCTAAATCGGCTGCTGATACTCCTGTTCAACCACGTCTCGGAGAGTATCCTAAGCATAGTGAAGGGAAGTCCCATGCTCGGTCATTCGTGGGTGCTTGGTTTGACAAATATGAATGGGCTGAATATTCTCAAGAACGTGATGCGATATTCTGTTTTGCATGCAGCCACTTTACACTACCATCTTATGGCCATGCAGTCGTGCAAGTCGGAGAAGAAAACCTCGACAACTTGATTAATTCATCGTGCTGGAAATAACCGGTCAAAGATATGACTCGAGTCACGTGCAGCACAGCAGCATTTTGTATGAAGTATTATTAGACTGTTTGATTAGCGAGTTAGACCGTCGTATAATGCCAGAATCACGTATAATGTGTCCCGAGATACATTGTCCCATACAGGGTAGTGAAATGTCTTAAGAACAATTTATTTCTTTATTCTAGGCTAAGTGAGCATAGGTACAGTTGTTTAGGTGGTGAATTTTATTTCTTATAACAGTTCTTTCATGTTCTTTCTTTCTTTCTCCTTTCATCTCTTCCACCGTTCGTCTCCCCCCCCCCCCCCCCGGTAAAAACCAACTCGAACCAGTTATCTTTACAGATATTTAAATTCGCGGACGGGGTTTTATCATAGAAACACATTCCCCTGAATTCCAATAATAACGTCAATCTATTGACCGATCCCATTAAATTCTTAGGATACTTGAGAGATCAGAATACAGACCGTCCCTAAACAGTGGACCTCAGAAGTTTGACGTGATATCGTTAAAATTATGAACGCATTTCTTTTCCTTAGAACATTCTCAAAGTATTTCATCGTGGGAGAGTGCTGCGAATACGCCATTTTTTAATTAATAACAAGAGTTAAAGTGTTCTTTCCAGTCAAATTTTTCTCATCAAATTGAAAGACTATATTACACTGTTATTCATAAAGTATTCCTTTGCTCCCACTTCCCATCCCAGGCGTTAAACGTTCAATATACATGTTATTAAGTCAATGAGATAACGTCCGAACGTCGTCTCTTCTTCCCGCGGGCGGCTCACCCCACCTCTGTTTCCAGGCCACGAGGCATCACTTCCCCTCCTTCGTTCACCCAGGTAAGACCTGTTGCTTATTTCTCTTCCTCCACACCCTTTACATTTATATATTTGGTGTAATTTCAAATACTAGGACCGCCACTTATTACTGAGTAGTCCGTGCATCAATCATTGCCGTATTAATTGATCACTTCCCCTCCTTCGTTCACCAAGGCAATTCTCCTTGCAACTCAACATTGATGCGGTGGCCACATGGTTTTAACACACGTACATTATTCTCACACTTCCTTCCTTATTTCCTAATTAGTCAGGCTGTTATGATTATTTTGTGGTGTTAGTTAAGTGGAAAGAAAAGGAAAAACCACCACAGTAAGATGAATAATACCTCATAGTGTATGTGAAAGAACAATTGGAGTGTCCCTCAATTGATTCCAAGAGAAAAATCAGAACTAATTCGTGAAACAGTGTTGCGTTCATTCACGAAAATTCGTCTTGTGAAATGACATTGAAACCTTTATAGTGATCGGAGGAGTTAGAATCTTATTCGCAGTGTACGCGTAATTTCAGAGAATCAATCCATTCTCTCCATATGTGTTAGTTTTTATATCCAGTTACCTTCATATGATATTTCCTCCTAATGTTTGCCAAATGTTACATTAGTCTATAGTGAAATCTTCCATGGAGACGTGTGCTTACCATTAATAAATCTGTATTCATATGACTGATTCTATGTAGTTTGATCAACCCAGGTGACATACACGGTGTGTTGCGGAAATACTTATTCACAGACCTCCGAAATTAATTCCGTGTTAACTCGGTAAAATATTCATATGAAAAAATATCAAATCCACGTTATTACCTTGATGATAAACATTAACATTCTGTTCAAGAGATAGACCTTAAGCCTAAATCTTGAACTGGTGGCAGCTACTTATAATCTAAATTATCCATCCTTTGTTGATGTAACACGGCTGGGTTTCAGCTGGAGGAGTAAAGTAATAATAATACCCAGACCGTAATTTCCATCATCACAGTCATTTTACCAAAGACTCATCTGCGATTTTCTGTGGTATTTCAGCTCTCTGTCCTGGAGGACAGACATTCTTGTCTGAACAAAATTTGAAGGCATTTGCAGTGGCCTACTCAGTCCATCAAAGTGATTTAAAACATGAGATACCTATAGTGATAAAATTACTCGTGAAAGAACCTGAACAACCTACATCAATTGCACAATTCCTGTCATTCATATGTCCGTACAAGGCTGCATTTGATTGTTTATACAAGTTATTGTTCATAGCCGTAACTCTTCCTGTTACCAGCGCTTCATGTGAGAGGAGCTTTTCAAAAATGAAATTAGTGAAAAAATTTCTCAGAAATTCTATGACAAGTAACAGACTGAGTAACATTGCACTATTGTCAATTGAAAGTGCACTTGCTGAGGGAATTGATTTTGATTGCTTTGTTGATGAATTTGACAGTCGGCATGATAATCGTAGGATTAAGCTGCACTAAATATATTGCTGCCGAATGAAGGTATCATCACCATCGTGTCTAATGTAGCATTTGCATGCCCTTGTCTGAAAATCATAGCTGTTTGTGTATACAGAATTTTCAACATATGAGGTTATAGGTAGACTAAGGTACGTACATAACACATTGATGTTGATGGGATTACAGTAAAACCCTTATAACTCGGCACGATAGGGGCTCTGGCCCTTGCCGAGTTATTCAATGTGCCGAGTTATGCAATGTCCTCCTCTGATATGGGGGAAAAAAAAAAAAAAAAAAAAAAAAAAAAAAAAAATTCTGTCAAAGCATAAAAACTACACTTACCAGTGAACGGGTAGAATGTGCTGGATTTGATATCAAACTCAGCACAAATAGCACGCATGGATGCACCTGCATCCATCCTTGCCAGTACTTTCACCTTTTCCTGCAGGCTCAGGCTCTTCAATTTCATTCCCTTCCTGCTGGAGACACCCTTGCGTGATGGAGCTGACATATTGATATACAGTACTGTATGATGTAATCCCAAAACACGTAAAATAGGTGGCAAAGTAAAGCAAAGGTCTGGTACCAGTGCGTAGGGTGAGCCGTGTTTTTGTCGTCCAAGCACCGTCTTGGATTACGAATCCCAATCCAATAACACTTAATGAAATGTGTGTTATACTACTTTGTGATATTGTTTGCAATGTTTTGCATTGATTATTATTTCGGCTCCTACCAAGCTTGTTGTGTTTTTTAAGCAGAAACCAATCCTTTTTTAATTTCGACAAAAAACGGAATTCGTATCCAAGACGGTGCTTGGACGACATAAACACGGCTCAGCAGCTGACAGCCTACGCGATGGTTACTGACCTTTGCTTTAATTTGCCACCTATTTTACGTGTTTTGGGATTACATCATACAGTACTGTATTTCAAGATGTCAGCTCCATCACGCAAGGGTGTCTCCAGCAGGAAGGGAGACTTCAATGAAATTGAAGAGCCTGAGCCTGCAGGAAAGGTCAAAAGGACAAAAATACTACTTTATGCGACTAAGGCTTTGCCGAGTGTAAGCAAAGAGATGCAGTTATAACAGCAATATGCCGAGATACATTATTTTTTGCCGACTTTCTGTTTACATGTTCACACAAGAGGTTGTGAGGGCATGATATACCGAGTGAAAACCAAGCGATGCAATCTAGGGGAGGCGGTAGCAGAGTGGTTAGCGTCACCGAGTGGCGTTCTCGAAAACCCGAGTTCGATCCCGAGTGAGACCCATAAATCCACTTGAAATCTTTCTGCACCGTCGAGTGGCCTAAGAACACCCACATGCCCTGTCCATTAACTCTACCTTCGACTGCGAGTGCCTGGGAGGACACAGGGGGCGGCATGAGCCTCTAATTACAGGTGTCACTATAAGAATCCTGCCTGCGCCACCACTGGCGAGGGCCAACCATCACAGCCCTCGAGTGAGCCTCCAGGGCCTACCATCCCACCCCTGGAGCTCACTGCCTACACGCATAGATGTAATAATAATAATAATAATAATAATAATAATAATAAAAAAAAAAAAAAAAAAAATTAATAAATAAAAAGAAAAGAAAAAAGAAAAGAAGTTGTCTTTGCCTTGCCGAGTTATATCAAATTCCGAGTTATACAGTGCCGAGTTATAAGGGTTTTACTGTATAAACAATGCCATATTTTTTGCATTTTAATTGTTCAGCATGTTTGGTATTATTATTGGTCTTTTCTTTTCAATAAAACGTACCTGAGAGCACGATGCTTCACATTTCCAGCTTGGATTATTATACTCACCACCAGAGAAAGTGGACCTGAGACTGAAATCTCAGATGAACTTTCGTTTAATTCTTCCCCAATGTTCTTTTGAAAATACTTTTTTTCTAACTGAATATCACTTTGATAGTCTAACCTATCCCTCCATAGGCCTCAGATTGACCCTGGAAAGTGCTCAACTTTCAAAATTTTATGTGGTGCTCACAGCCCCCCCCCCCCCCCCACACTAGTTACAGAACCCTCCAAACTTTTGTTTTGCCCCCCCCACATTTACCTTGGCCCCAAGTTGGCCCCCCCAGTTTCTTTAGTGCTAGAACCGCCACTGCCCGGAGGAACCTAACCTATTTTTATTTGGACACACAGGGGTCAACTGACCTCGTGCCCACCTCTGACATTAAGGACTTATTCTTAAACTCTTACTGCAGTGGTCCCCGATCCGAAACACAACACGTGAAATCTAAAAATATACATGTTGAACAGAAACCAAAATAAATAATATGTGTGATAAGGTACTGTGGTGGATCCCATCACTGTGGTGTCCTGCAATATATGAACAGCCCCCCCCCACTGTGGTGTGGGAGGGGCTGTGGTGTACTGTGGTGGATCCCATCACTGTGGTGTCCTGCAATATATGAACAGCCCCCCGCACTGTGGTGTGGGAGGGGCTGTGGTGTACTGTGGTAGATCCCATCACTGTGGTGTCCTGCAATATATGAACAGCCCCCCCCACTGTGGTGTGGGAGGGGCTGTGGTGTACTGTGGTAGATCCCATCACTGTGGTGTCCTGCAATATATGAACAGGACGTCTGAGCGTGCCTCAGAGAAGGAAGGCAGATAAGGAATGAAGGGTGGGGAGGAATGAGAGATAAACATACACTGGTACCTTGACTTACGAGTGGCCCAACTTAAGAGTTTTCAGAGTTACGAGCAGTTGCTCGGTCAATTTTTTGCTTTGAGTTGCGAGCCAAAATCCGAGTTACGAGCGATTTTTTTGTTTTTACGCCGCCGCTAGTTGGCGCAGTGAACGCCACAACATCCACCCAGCATCCCTCATCTCACTCGTTCACTTCACGTTGTTACCCCGCCGTGGAAGCATCTCTGTTGTGTTGTGCTCACACAGGCGAATGCAAATGGCGGAGGGTGAGTGCAGTACGTTTAGCAGCAGTTCCACCCACAGCTGATACAGAGTATAAACACTGGCAAATGCAATGGCGGAGGGTGAGTGCAGTACGTTTAGCGTCAGTTCCACCCACAGCTGATACACAGAGTATAAACACTGGCAAATGCAAATGGCGGAGGGTGAGTGCAGTACGTTTAGCGTCAAGTTCCACCCACAGCTGATACATAGAGTATAAACACTGGCAAATGCAAAGGGCGGAGGGTGAGTGCAGTACGTTTAGCGGCAATTCCACCCACAGCTGATACACAGAGTATAAACACTGGCGAATGCAAATGGCGGAGGGTGAGTGCAGTACGTTTAGCGGCAGTTCCACCCACAGCTGTTTCCAACAGCTGATGCACAGAGTGTAAACACTGGCGAATGCAAATGGCAGAGGGTGAGTGCAGTCCAGTCATATAGGTACAGTAAAAAAATTGGGGTGTTTTTGGGGGGGCTGGATCGGATTAATAGTATTTCAATTAATTTCAATGGGGAAAATTTATTTGATATACGAGCAAATTGAGTTACGAGCTCGATCAATGAACGAATTAAACTCGTAAGTCAAGGTACCACTGTATAAGGGTAAAAAAGGGAATGGGGAGGGTTTGACTTATTATTTCCACTAACTTTTATCACACTTCCCTAATCTAATCACCATTTAACACTGGTAACCATAGGAATGATGAGTAATTTGGTTTCTTACCTGCAATATATGAACAGGATGTCTGAGCGTGCCTCAGAGAAGGAAGGCAGATAAGGCATGAGGGACGAAGCAAGGTGGGGGGGGGGGGTTATAGGGGGTACGCCAGGGTTTGCAATGATGCACATTTCTTGGCACCCAAAACTTAATATTTTACTAATGTACATTCAGAACCCTCCGTGGTGCAGTGGCTAGCGTGCCTGGCTACGAATCTGCGGGCCCTGGTTCGATCCCGGGCCAGGGCAAGTCAGTGACCAGACTACCCAGCTGTTCTTCCTTCCTTTCGGGGTTGATAAATGGGTACCTGGGGTAACCTGGGGAAGGTAACTGGTAACCCGGGTGTCACACTAGCCCTGTGTCCCGGGGTAACGGGTCCTCACCCACCACAGGCTCTAAGGCAGTATTTCCCAACCTGGGGGAAATTTCAGGATTCTAAGGGGGAAATTTATCCTGAGGGACATCGAAATTACTAGCATTTAGTAGACAGAAAAAAAGTCTTCAAATACGGCTATTAATTTTTCTTCAAGTATATATAGATATACTGTAGAGGATAAGTGTCTATATACTTGTGTTATTAAAGTAATTGTCCAGACCCATTTTGTTTTTGCATAAATATGTTGAATGTTCATTCAAAACACCTAATCCACAAAAAATAATTCATTTCCACGCTTTATTTCCGTAAAAACACAACTTGTAAAAAGCGCGGGAAAAAAAGTTTCATCCCTCCAACAGACCAGCGAATATTATTGATGAAGTCACACGAGGAGTTCACCGAGAGAGAGAGAGGGGGGGGGATGCTGGAGTCCTTCAAGAATCTGCTATTATTCACTCTACTTCATCCCCAACACCCACCCACATCCCCTAACATCCACCCCTGTTCCCACCCACATCCCCACTTCCAACACCCATCCCCTTCCCCCACCCACATCCCCTAACACCCACCCTCGTTCCCACCCACATCTCCACTTTCAACACCCATCCCCTTCCCCCACCACCAACATCCACCCCTTCCCCCACCACCAACATCCACCCACTTCCTCCACCACCAACATCCACCCACTTCCCCCGGTATGTGACACATAGTAGTATGATGTGACACATAGTAGTATGATGTGACGCATAGTATTATGATGTGACGCATAGTATTATGATGTGACGCATAGTAGTATGATGTGACGCATAGTAGTATGATGTGACGCATAGTATTATGATGTGACGCATAGTAGTATGATGTGACGCATAGTATTATGATGTGACGCATAGTAGTATGATGTGACGCATAGTAGTATGATGTGACGCATAGTAGTATGATGTGACGCATAGTAGTATGATGTGACACATAGTAGTATGATGTGACGCATAGTAGCATGATGTGACGCATAGTAGCATGATGTGACACATAGTAGTATGATGTGACACATAGTAGTATGATGTGACACATAGTAATATGATGTGACACATAGTAGTATGATGTGACGCATAGTAGTATGATGTGACACATAGTAGTATGATGTGATGCATAGTAGTATGATGTGACACATAGTAGTATGATGTGACACATAGTAGTATGATGTGACACATAGTAGTATGATGTGACACATAGTAGTATGATGTGACGCATAGTAGTATGATGTGACGCATAGTAGTATGTGACGCATAGTAATATGATGTGACGCATAGTAGTATGATGTGACGCATAGTAGCATGATGTGACACATAGTAGTATGATGTGACACATAGTAGTATATGTGACGCATAGTAGTATGATGTGACGCATAGTAGTATGATGTGACACATTAATTGTTATGTGGTGTGAAGCCTGAATTCAATGAAATATAAAGTCATTTAGTGAATACATTATTTTACCTAAGGCTGCACGATAATTGATCTGAAAATACGATCATTCTGGTGGCTCAGTACGTCTATGTGGGCTACAAAACGTTCACATCCCTGCACCGGTCCCTTCGGCCTAAACATCTCACGGCCTAAAGTTGTGACGGCCTAACTGGATCACGGCCGAAAAAAATACGGCCTTATAGACCCGAACTCCTTTTGCCCAAGTTACGAATAACCATGAGCATCCCATTAGGACTCCTTGGCCCATGTTCACGTATATAATACTGTGAACTTATACCGTATATTGTGGCCTTTGTTTATCCTATTCAATTAATTTCCTGTCAATGGTCATAATTTCACCATACATATAGTGAGGGTGATTGTAACTTTCTTTTCTCCTTTTCAGAGACCTGTGAGGTCCCTCTACAGACAGGCTAAGGCCAAGACATGCTGGGAGGCACTGCAGACAAGTGCCGACAGTGATATTGAATTCGACCTGGACGAGGACGATAACACCATCGACCCTGACTTCCTGGCCAACATCGGTGATGATGAGCTGCTCTCCAACAGTCCCCCTAGATCTGCCAGGCAAGGAGACATCCACATTCCACCACTCCAGACTTCATTCACAAGCCTCCTACCCACGTCCTCACTCCTTTCCAGTACTTTGAGAGTATGTTCTCCCTGGAGCTGGTGGACCACATAGTTTACCAAACCAACCTCTATGTTCGGCAGAAGGCCGTCAGTACCACATTGTCATCAGACAGGCACGATATAACAGTCTTATCATAGGAGTGCTAATCTACACGGGCATCTGCAGCCTGCCGAGCATAGAGGTTTACTGGGCTGTGGAGACAAGAGTCCCTCAAGTTGCTGAAGTCATGTCTTCAAAACGCTTCCGGCTCATGAGGTCCCTCCTACATTTCAACGACAATGAACAAGCCAAGACGTCCACAGATCGGTTCTTCAAGATACGGCCAATCATTGCATCGATCACAAAGCAGTTCCTCCAGGTCAGCAGCCTCCAGTGCAGTCCATAGATGAGGTGATGGTGGCTTGCAAGGGAAAGAGGGCTGGCAACCTTAGACAGTATATCAAGACAAAACCAGACAAGCGGGGCTTCAAACTCTTTTGTCGAGATACTAGCATTGATGGCTTCATCCATGACATCCTGATGTACCAGGGCTGAGTCCGCCTTCCCAGCTCACCATACAGCCCTCGCAGAAGCAGAAAAGGAAATTTTGGGCAGTGGCAAGACTGTGGTGGTGGTGGTGAAGACCCTCAAGGAACCCGGTAAAGTGCTGTGTATGCCGACAACTTCTTCACCAGCTTTTCATCGGTGGAGTACCTGCGAGACAAGTATGGCTGCAGGTATGTTGGCACAGCAAGAGTGAACCGCATCGAGAATCCCCCTCTAAGGACTGTCAAGGAAATGGACAACAAGAGAGTGCCCCGTGGCTTTCTCAGTGACTACTACTCGACCAATGGCACTCCAGCTGCTCGATGGAAGGATAACAAGATTGTTACAGTTCTGTCCTCCGATACAGGACGAAGAACCCACCACCACAGTCTCGAGGTATGACAAGAAGGCCAAGGAGAGGAAAGATGTTGAGTGCCCCGAAGTAATCAAGAAGTACAATGGAAGGATGGGGGGATTGATAAGAGTGACATGCTTACCCACCAGTACACCACACCTATGAGAGCTAGAAGGTAGTACATGAAGCTCTTTGGTTACACTCTTGACGTCTCCATCTGCAATGCCTGGCTACTGTACAAGAGGGACTGTGTTTCTTTGGGGGAGAAGCCAATGCCCTTGAAGAACTTACGGCTGGAAATATCACGCTTCACCAGGTGCACTAAGGCATTGCCTGGCAGGTCCATCAGGCAGTCATTAGACAGTGGCTCAGCAATGGCACTGCCCAAGAGAGGCCAGAGGAGTTCCCTGCCGACTGTTTCTGATCGTCTGGACGCCAAGCAACCGTCACATGCCTACTTCTGTGCCCATGAGGCAGACTTGCAAACACTGCACCAGGAAGGGAGACATTCATTGGTCGCGGTGGATGTGCCACGTTTGCAAAGTTGCCCTCTGGCTCTCCAACACTCGCAACTGCTTCACTGCCTTGCACCGCAAGTAGCCACAGCACAGGAATAACTTTTAACTATTTTCTATAAGTGTAAATACATATTTTAATTGAAATGCTGTTTTTATACAAATCAACATGGTGTTTAATTTACCAGTTTCTTATATTTTAATATTATAAGTCCATATCATGTTGTATTACATATAATTATGTTGTAGAGAAGTATTTACTGTAAGCAAATTTTTAAAAAGAAACATGTTTGAAACAAAAAAGTTTATATGTAGACAGGTCAAAGAGCCAAGACGCACTGATGCAGGCCAAACATGGTTATCCGTAAATCGGGCGAGTAGCCCTGATGGGATACTTCTTTGATGCAACTTTGCAAAGTTCATACACACTAAAATGAAAAATTACCATGAGTAAAAATGCCTTAGAAACACCTCAATGTTGATACCTATACTAAATTTTTAAATCTAAATCTCCATTATTTCTATGGGTGCCCTCTAAAGGGTTAAAGAAAAACTGGAAAAAAGCAAGTTTTTGAATATCGTGGTTTAAAAGCACGAGGAATAAAAAGCCGTGCCCTTTAAACCTCGAGGCTCAGTGAATCTGAGCAGATGCTGGTTTGTATGCTTACTCTCGCAGCCACGCTCTCTATCACTCTTGAAGTGTTATATGACATAGCTGGTATCTGGTCCTCCCTTTTGTAAAAGGTACTAGTCACAAAAGGGTGCTAACTGTCAGATGTGCATGGACAATTTGCTGAACTACAGCCAAAATTCTCTCTCTCTGAGCCACTTTATGCCTTGATGTCCTCGGCATGGTGGTGGAGGAGGTAGAGAGCGTGAGGTAGATCAATCCTGCACTGAATAAATGGTCTGGTGGAAGGCTGAGAGACGAGCAGCGATACCCGGCTTCTCCCTCTACTCCCTCACTACTGAGGCCTTGAGGCGATCCTTTGTCTCACAGAGAGGGACTGAGAGGTGCCAGTTTGTCTATGCCAATGACAATATACAAATTTTTTTTACGGATATTTTTCGCACATATTTCAAATACAGGGAGGTCCCGTTATACGAGCATTCGGTATACGAGAATCCGATGATACGAGATGTATAAATTAGGGTCTATTTTCAATATACGAGATCGAAAATCCAATGATACGACATTCAAACTGGGGTGAGAAAATTATCAAGTAAAAAAATGTGCGCCCTACCACTCCCAGGCTGGACAAAGGGGGATTTGGTTGACCCCAGCGAGGTCACCCCTAGCAAGCCTTGACCTGAAGGGTAATTAAGCATATGGCGCGGCCTGACATTTAGGGGTAATTAGCAGGTGTGCAGCCCCAACCTTGGGACCGCAGTCAGGTCACCCCTAGCAAGGCGTGACCTGAAGGGTAATTAAGCATATGGGGCGGCCTGACCTTTAGGGGTAATTAGCAGGTGTGCAGCCCCAACCTTGGGACCGCAGTCAGGTCATCCCTAGCAAGGCGTGACCTGAAGGGTAATTAAGCATATGGCGCGGCCTGACCTTTAGGGGTAATTAGCAGGTGTGCGGCCCCAACCTTGGGACCGCTACACTACTTTCTCTTGTATCACGCGGCATCCCCTACATTACAACGTCTTTTTTGCTTGTTATGCATGTTTTATGTTTAATTAATGTGCAGTTATGTTATTTTGTGTGCTATTTTCTCTTTCAGAATGCTTTTTCTACAGAATAGGTAGTACAGTGTGGGTAATATAGACGCTGTGTGTTTGTTGTGCTTGCTAGAGTTTATTTTAGCTTGAAAAACATCTTTTTTTTTCTTTTCATTTTTTAATTGATGGTCCTGGAACCAAACCTATATTTTACCATTAGTTATGTGTTTCGTTATACCAGATTTTGCTTTACGAGTATGCCAGGTGGAACCTAACTGCTCGTATCTTCGGGACCTCCCTGTATGCATATGGCTTGACATGAGTCACGAACGAGGGGGTGGAGAAAATCAGCCATAACTCTTTTATTTTTGCTGATTTGTTTATAATACTTTGTCACAAGCTTGCTCAAGTTTTCAACTACGCATGAAAATAATTTAAGAATCTATTTAACCAGTAGGACGCCTTAATCGGCGAAGGACGAGCGAGCCCGTAGAAACCCGATAGCAAGGAAATGTGTCTGTAGGCGCGAATAGGGATTGAATGGGGCTATCAGATGGTGAAGACCGCTTGTCAATCGGAAGCAGGATTCCAAAGATATAAGCTCCTGAAAAGTGTGACGGTCGGTCGGGTCGGGTCGGCCGCTAGATGCGAGAAAAATCCCATATCCAGTGAGGACTCTTGAGCGCTTCGCGCTCGCTCGTAATAAATGGGGTTAACATAATCTTTTTGTGTATTATAAAGCCTCTCCACTTAACATAAATTAGTCAATTACTGTTGAATGACCATGAGGCGGTAGCATAGGGGAGGCGGTAGCGGAGTGGTTAGCGTCTCCGACTGGCGTTCTCGGTGACCCGAGTTCGATCCCCGAAGAAAACCAAAACCTTTCTGCACCGTCGAGTGGCCTAAGAACACCCACATGCCCTGCCCATCAACTCTACCTTCGATTGCGAGTGCATTGGAGGACACAGGGGGGCGGCATGAGCCTCTACAGGCGTCACTATAAAAATCCTGCCTGAGCGACCACGGGCGAGGACCAACCATCAGAGCCCTCAAGTGAACCTCTAGAGCCTACCATCCGAGCCCTGGGTCACCACTGCCTACTGGCGCTATAGGCACACATGTAAAAAAAAAAAAAAAAAAAAAAAAGATAAGTCAAGGGCTAAGGTTAAGTGGTTCATAGATAGTAAGCAAGGGCAAATAACAGGGATTACACTAACACGGGAAGAATTCTAACTCTGGCAAACTAATATTCATCAAAAGTTCCTCATTACTACGGGAACAACAGTGGTCCCTCGCGTTTGGCGAGTTTCAGCTTGGCGATAGGTTGGATATGGTACCAGAATCCAAATTTGGTGCTTCAAATTCACTTTTGGCGAGATGCGCGCTGACATCACGGAATGACGTCGCCCCAGAATGCTGACATCACGGAATGACGTCGCCCCAGAATGCTGACATCACGGAATGACGTCGCCCCAGAATGCTGACATCACGGAATGACGTCGCCCCAGAATGCTGACATCACGGAATGACGTCGCCCCAGAATGCTGACATCACGGAATGACGTCGCCCCAGAATGCTGACATCACGGAATGACGTCGCCCCAGAATGCTGACATCACGGAATGACGTCGCCCCAGAATGCTGACATCACGGAATGACGTCAGCCTCCAGATGCTGGACATCACGGAATGACGTCGCCCAGAATGCTGACATCACGGAATGACGTTCGCCCCAGAATGCTGACATCATCGGAATGACGTCCCCAGAATGCTGACATCACGGAATGACGTCGCCCCAGAATGCTGACATCACGGAATGACGTCGCCCCAGAATGCTGACATCACGGAATGACGTCGCCCCAGAATGCTGACATCGCGGAATGACGTCGCCCCAGAATGCTGACATCGCGGAATGACGTCGCCCCAGAATGCTGACATCGCGGAATGACGTCGCCCCAGAATGCTGACATCGCGGAATGACGTCGCCCCAGAATGCTGACATCGCGGAATGACGTCGCCCCAGAATGCTGACATCGCGGAATGACGTCGCCCCAGAATGCTGACATCACAGAATGACGTCGCCCCAGAATGCACTGCCCGCAAGCGTCCATGTTGGTGTTTGTTAGCTTCCCGGCAGCCATCATGACAACTGCGCTGTTTTTTGCTGCAAGTGACGGAACGACTATGGCATCTACATACAAGTACTGGTGGTGGTGGTGGTTCGAGGAAGCCAGGTGACAATAAGGATTAAGGGCAAAAAAGCAGAGAAATGAGAGTGGAGGTAAGGTAAACACTGCCACAACCTACACCACCACCACACTCACTCCTCTCACCAGGCTTAACTCTAAATAATTCATGGTAAATAACATCTGTTACCATTGTCTTTTGTATTGCTGTTAATGTTTCATGCATAAGTCAAAGACTAATGGATAACTTTCCCATCGAAAGTACTATTTGCATTTGGCGAAATTCACTTTTGGCGATGGTTTGGCAAGACTAATTAAATCGCCAAATGTGAGGGACCACTGTACGTATCACTGGAGCGTCGCTGTGGCTGTAGTTATTGGCAGTACATGTACTCAGCAACATTATCTAGCTTAACGGTCCGGCCAGGTTGCGACAACAACAGTAACAGTCATCATCAGCATGGGCAAAGCGTCGCTTTCTATGGCTGCCTCTTAGCCGACTTAACTTACAGACAACTCTCGTCCTTCCAAATTAAGATAGCGATGTCCAGCAACTGCTTCGCGTATATCTGTGACAACTTAAGTTAACTTAACTTAAGTTGAGGCGGGTTTGTTGACTTACGCCGTCTCGAATATGCCGGCCCAGATAGTTGAATGCACATAAATACATGTTTTATAGCAAGTGTTTATTGACTGCATAGACTTATCATCTGGTGACATAAATTGTTACATTCAAAGGTTCACATGAATAGAATTATTTCAAAGTACCCCATAGGCAAGTAAAACCTTCAAGTCTGTGCTTAAAATATGTAATTATAAAAAAATTACCTTAGTGAGGTCTATAAATTACATACCTGATCCATATCATCGCCAGTTGTTGGCCACTGCTTGGTTTACTACTAGTAAGATCTAAACATTTTCATTATAAGTTTTGTTATGGCATGTTATCAACTTATTGATTGCTTGATATTTTTGAGTTACTGAACCAAAGTGTGTATAAAAAAGATGTTTTTAATAAACCTGCAAATCTGGCAAAAACTCTTGCAATGACTATATAGAGGAGAAGATTTCATATCTTATACAAATCAAAGAAATGTGAACCACCTCTCTATGTGCCTCACGGCCCACCTGTGACCCTGTACATACTTTATCCTGAACAGCCACGACAGCCACAGTGCACACATTCTACAATCTTGCCCTGAAAAAGACAAAAGCTATACTTAATAACAATGAAATGGAAACTTTAAGGTTAAATTTATTTCTACTTAGTATACATGACATGATGTAAAATTCACTGTGCAACAATTTTTTGTTTATGTTGAGTTTAGTGTGTTTGTTTACTAATGTAGACATGCTGATTACGAATATGACATTGCTTTTGCCACAGTGTCAATATTTTTGTATAAAAAAGCTGTATGACACTTTTTCATTTTTTTTTTCATTTTTTGGCGGATTTATGTATTAAACATAACATTTCAATATTCAAATTTAATTTAATGAATGCATATACTTATATATATGTTATATATCTATTAAACAGAATAACTATGTATATTTAAACCATATGAAGGATTGTTAAAACTTGCAACAATCCACAAAAAAAGCAGACAACTAGGGAACATATGATATGGCAATTGAGGCGCCGCGCCACTGGGTGTGTGTGTGTGTGTGTGCCACTGACGCGACCAGAAATGCTCCTGTACGCACTGCAAGATCAGTGCAGCTTGAACTGTCATAGAGTGAGGTGTTCACATGAAGGAAGACTATGAAAATGTTAAGATAGTTGGACATGATCAATTACACAAGACACAATTGGGATGTATGTGCAGACCTTAAAATGCTAGCATTCATGTTTGGACTACAAGGAGGTTATACAAAGTATTCTTGATTTCTCTGTCTATGGGATAGTAGAGCAGATGACCAACACTATCACAGAAGAGAATGGCCTGTCAGAGGTGAATTAACTCCTGGTACACACAGTGCACGTAACAATGCTCTTGTTCAAAGAGATAAGATATAGCTGCCATCACGTCACATAAGGCTTGGGCTTCTGAAACAGTTCATCAAAGCATTAAGCCCAGACAGTGAAGCCCTTAACCATGGCCGTTTAATGTTCCCAAAATTGTCTGAGGCCAAAGTCAAAGTCAATCTTCATTGGCCTACAAATTAGACAGATGTGTGCATCTAAAGATTTCGAAGACAAAATGTCAACTGTTGAAAAAAATGCATGACAAGCATTTGGGCTAGTTGTACAAGGGTTCCTGGGAAACAACAAGTCTGAGAACTACAAGGAGCTGGTGGAAAATTTAATTGTATGTTATAGAGAACTTGGCTGCAGAATGTCACTAAAGGTTACTACTTGCATTCCCACTTGGACTTCTTCAGAGAAAATTTGGGACACGTGAGTGAAGAGCACGGTGAACGGTTTCATCAAGACATTCACACTATGGATAAGAGATATCAGGGCAGATGGAATGAAGCTATGATGGGCGACTACGTGTGGGGTTTGATTAGAGATGACCCTAGGGTACACAAAAGAACATCCCGTCCAGTGTTCACTTTTAGTGTTATGTATTGCTCCATTACATTAGTAGCAAGTGTATAAAAGACATTTGTTGTTCTCTGATGTTTTATGCCTTCATTGAAAGATGAAATTTTGTTCTTATTTCATTTATATTCTTAGGAAATGTAGTGTATATAAACATTTTATCTCTTGATTTTTGGTTAAATTTCTGAGATTATATAAATTAATGTATTCATTATTCATGACAAAACTATTGATGCTAGAAGAAAAATAAGGTAATTTTTGGAATCAGCAGACTCGAATGCTTAAAAAAAAGTTACAAATTCAGATAAACAAAAAATTGCCAAAATTCTGTTGCCCAGTGAAATAAGCCCTGAAGAAGAGTGGCAGCACACATGTAGCTGTCAGATGCTACTGTCACAGTGAAATAAGCCCTGAAGAAGAGTGGCAGCACACATGTAGCTGTGAGATGCTACTGTCACAGTGAAATAAGCCCTGAAGAGTGGCAGCACACATGTAGCTGTGAGATGCTACTGTCACAGTGAAATAAGCCCTGAAGAAGAGTGGCAGCACACATGTAGCTGTCAGATGCTACTGTCACAGTGAAATAAGCCCTGAAGAAGAGTGGCAGCACACATGTAGCTGTGAGATGCTACTGTCACAGTGAAATAAGCCCTGAAGAAGAGTGGCAGCACACATGTAGCGGTGAGATGCTACTGTCACAGTGAAATAAGCCCTGAAGAAGAGTGGCAGCACACATGTAGCTGTCAGATGCTACTGTCACAGTGAAATAAGCCCTGAAGAAGAGTGGCAGCACACATGTAGCTGTGAGATGCTACTGTCACAGTGAAATAAGCCCTGAAGAAGACTGGCAGCACACATGTAGCGGTGAGATGCTACTGTCACAGTGAAAATAAGCCCTGAAGAAGAGTGGCAGCAACACATGTAGCAGTGAGATGCTACTGTCACAGTGAAATAAGCCCTGAAGAGTGGCAGCACACATGTAGCTGTGAGATGCTACTGTCACAGTGAAATAAGCCCTGAAGAGTGGCAGCACACATGTAGCTGTGAGATGCTACTGTCACAGTGAAATAAGCCCTGAAGAAGAGTGGCAGCACACATGTAGCGGTGAGATGCTACTGTCACAGTGAAATAAGCCCTGAAGAAGAGTGGCAGCACACATGTAGCAGTGAGATGCTACTGTCACAGTGAAATAAGCCCTGAAGAAGAGTGGCAGCACACATGTAGCAGTGAGATGCTACTGTCACAGTGAAATAAGCCCTGAAGAAGAGTGGCAGCACACATGTAGCAGTGAGATGCTACTGTCACAGTGAAATAAGCCCTGAAGAGTGGCAGCACACATGTAGCAGTGAGATGCTACTGTCACAGTGAAATAAGCCCTGAAGAGTGGCAGCACACATGTAGCAGTGAGATGCTACTGTCACAGTGAAATAAGCCCTGAAGAGTGGCAGCACACATGTAGCAGTGAGATGCTACTGTCACAGGAACTTGTTCTTGAAAAATATTTCATTGATGGTCTGAGATTTTCTCATAAGATTGTCAATTTTTTTTGCTTAACTGAATTTTCATGAAGGAAGCCTGTGTTGAACGGAGCACAGGTGTAGTTATGGAATGTAGGATGAGGGCAATGAATGTACTTATGAAAGAGTTATTGTGTGTGGAGGAATGAACTGGAACAGTAGAAGTGATCACAAGCATCACGCTGCCATGGTGTAATCACCTCAAGACAATGGGTAATTAAGATGACAGAGATATAAGCCTACTGTACATCTATGAGGGGCTGTGGCTATTAATGGGGTAATTAAGATGACAGAGATATAAGCCTACTGTACATCTATGAGGGGCTGTGGCTATTAATGGGTAATTAAGATGACAGAGATATAAGCCTACTGTACATCTATGATGGGCTGTGGCTTTTAATGGGATAATTAAGATGACAGAGATATAAGCCTACTGTACATCTATGAGGGGCTGTGGCTATTAATGGGGTAATTAAGATGACAGAGATATAAGTCTACTGTACATCTATGAGGGGCTGTGGCTTTTCAGATCAAGGCCACAAGTAAGGTGGAAAAAGTAAAATATATAAGGAATGATAATGGTGAAGCAAGATAATTAGAAATATAAGGATGAAATGTATGGCGAGTAACAAGTGGAGACCATCTGTGGCTCTTCTCTTGAGAATACAAAGGAGATGCGGCAGAGTACAGAGGGAGAAATAAACTTTCAGGTAAATTTATGAAGGCCACTTACCTCTTCCAGTTTGCTTTTGGGAACTCTACACACACAATTGGTGCCAAAGTTTGTGTCCCTTGCCTGGATGCATCGCAGGCAACACAGGTTCTCATAGCCTTGTTTCCTCCACTTAGCTATGAGGCTCTGATCAGCAATCTTTTCTTTCAGACAATAATCATACAATTCTGTAATGAAAAATGTAAACATAACTCAGCTGTCATTCATTGTATTATTGATGGATATTTAGTGTAAACATAACTCAGCTGTCATTCATTGTATTATTGATGGATATTTAGTGTAAACATAACTCAGCTGTCATTCATTGTATTATTGATGGATATTTAGTGTAAACATAACTCAGCTGTCATTCATTGTATTATTGATGGATATTTAGTGTAAACATAACTCAGCTGTCATTCATTGTATTATTGATGGATATTTAGTGTAAACATAACTCAGCTGTCATTCATTGTATTATTGATGGAATTTAGTGTAAACATAACTCAGCTGTCATTCATTGTATTATTGATGGATATTTAGTGTAAACATAACTCAGCTGTCATTCATTGTATTATTGATGGATATTTAGTGAAAACATAACTCAGCTGTCATTCATTGTATTATTGATGGATATTTAGTGTAAACATAACTCAGCTGTCATTCATTGTATTATTGATGGATATTTAGTGTAAACATAACTCAGCTGTCATTCATTGTATTATTGATGGATATTTAGTGTAAACATAACTCAGCTGTCATTCATTGTATTATTGATGGAATTTAGTGTAAACTAACTCAGCTGTCATTCATTGTATTTTGATGGATATTTAGTGTAAACATAACTCAGCTGTCATTCATGTATTATTGATGGATTTAGTGTAACATAACTCGCTGTCATTCATTGTATTATTGATGGATATTTAGTGTAAACATAACTCAGCTGTCATCATTGTATTTTGATGGATATTTAGTGTAAACATAACTCGCTGTCATTCATTGTTTATTGATGGATATTTAGTGTAAACATAACTCGCTGTCATTCATTGTATATTGATGGAATTTAGTGTAAACATAACTCAGCTGTCATTCATTGTATTATTGATGGAATTTAGTGTAAACATAACTCAGCTGTCATTCATTTATATGATGGATATTAGTGAAAACATAACTCAGCTGTCATTCATTGTATTATTGATGGATATTTAGTGAAAACATAACTCAGCTGTCATTCATTGTATTATTGATGGATATTTAGTGAAAACATAACTCAGCTGTCATTCATTGTATTATTGATGGATATTTAGTGAAAACATAACTCAGCTGTCATTCATTGTATTATTGATGGATATTTAGTGTAAACATAACTCAGCTGTCATTCATTGTATTATTGATGGATATTTAGTAAGACAAATAACAGCAGCTAAGAATGAAAAATATAAAACATGCTCCCCGCTGTTGGTGAACTGAACCTTTACACCTGGTGATCTTCCTCGTTATCTTTCTATTACAGTAATTCTCAAACTTCTAAGCAACACTTTCCCCTGTGGCTAAGGGTACAAATTAAAGCCCTTGCAAATGTTCTCATTTTCAGGCATTGTAATGTTCTCCAGGTTTACACGGAATCTACACACAAATAAACAATAATTTGTGGCCCAGGACTTCACGCCCTGAATACATCGTTCTCAGAATCCCTCAGTCTGCCCCACAAAGATGTGCACTTGTAAGCAACAAGACCAACATGAATGTTATTTTCTATAAGTATTCTAGCCTTGGTTTCACATGAACATTTGTTTCATTAGGTAACTGCTACGCACATGACATTTTTGTTGCACACAAAAACTATATGACATGAATGGATGAATGGATGAATGATGCATATACCACAATGACATTGATTTGAAGCAATTTTTAAGTGTTGCATTTCTGATATCTGCAACCATCCACATCCTCTTACCAATTTTGGTGTCAAAAGATGCTAAAATGTGAATACATTCAGAAAATATAGGCAGATTTTTCTGAACGATATTATGTCAATGCAGGAAATGGTGCAAAATTTTAGGAATGGCAAATCTGAATTTACCCAGGTGCACAGATAACAGGTGCACAGATAACAGGTGCACAGATAACAGGTGCACAGATAACAGGTGCACAGATAACAGATGCACAGATAAAGACAAAAAAACTACTACAGGTTGCCCATCACTAATCCGGCAATCAATAGTCCGGTGCCATCAGTTTTCCCGCATGAATTTCGGAGCACAGTTTCAAATTTCCCGGGTTGGCGCGCCACTGTTTTCGGGAGGCGCCGTTTGTTTTGATGGCGTTGTACCCAGAATCAGCCGTATGCTCACGCTTCCGACAGCAAACGGGCATTCCTTTTAATTTATTTGCCGTGATTGTTAAAATCTGCTGCTGTATAGCCCCATCATGGATTCGGCGAATAAAAGAAGTGGCGTAAAACGCAAACATCGCTCGTTGTCGATCGCAGAGAAAGTTGAACTGTTAAAAAAAATTGATGGTGGTGTGTCTGTGCGAAGTGTTTGTGAAATGTACGGCATTTAAATTTCATTTGCTTTTCATTTGTGTTTAATGTTCATTCTTTAAAGAACTGTAGTCATTTTCTGTTACAATATATACAGCATACACAGAGTCAGGGGACAAAACATCAATAATCCAGAAATGGCGAAAATCCTGCAGTCCCGAGGTCCCGTAGCTCCCGGTTTGTGATGGGCAACCTGTGTTTAGACTATTATTGAAGCCCTTGGTAAGGTTAGTGACGGGCAACCTGTGTTTAGACTATTATTGAAGCCCTTGGTAAGGTTAGTGACGGGCAACCTGTGTTTAGACTATTATTGAAGCCCTTGGTAAGGTTAGTGACGGGCAACCTGTGTTTAGACTATTATTGAAGCCCTTGGTAAGGTTAGTGACGGGCAACCTGTGTTTAGACTATTATTGAAGCCCTTGGTAAGGTTTGTGATGGGCAACCTGTGTTTAGACTATTATTGAAGCCCTTGGTAAGGTTAGTGATGGGCAACCTGTGTTTAGACTATTATTGAAGCCCTTGGTAAGGTTAGTGACGGGCAACCTGTGTTTAGACTATTATTGAAGCCCTTGGTAAGGTTAGTGACGGGCAACCTGTGTTTAGACTATTATTGAAGCCCTTGGTAAGGTTAGTGATGGGCAACCTGTGTTTAGACTATTATTGAAGCCCTTGGTAAGGTTAGTGACGGGCAACCTGTGTTTAGACTATTATTGAAACCCTTGGTAAGGTTAGTGATGGGCAACCTGTATTTAGACTATTATTGAAGCCCTTGGTAAGGTTAGTGACGGGCAACCTGTGTTTAGACTATTATTGAAACCCTTGGTAAGGTTAGTGATGGGCAACCTGTGTTTAGACTATTATTGAAGCCCTTGGTAAGGTTAGTGATGGGCAACCTGTATTTAGACTATTATTGAAACCCTTGGTAAGGTTAGTGATGGGCAACCTGTGTTTAGACTATTATTGAAGCCCTTGGTAAGGTTAGTGATGGACAACCTGTATTTAGACTATTATTGAAACCCTTGGTAAGGTTAGTGATGGGCAACCTGTGTTTAGACTATTATGGAAGCCCTTGGTAAGGTTAGTGATGGGCAACCTGTGTTTAGACTATTATGGAAGCCCTTGGTAAGGTTAGTGATGGGCAACCTGTGTTTAGACTATTATTGAAACCCTTGGTAAGGTTAGTGATGGGCAACCTGTGTTTAGACTATTATTGAAACCCTTGGTAAGGTTAGTGATGGGCAACCTGTGTTTAGACTATTATTGAAGCCCTTGGTAAGGTTAGTGACGGGCAACCTGTATTTAGACTATTATTGAAGCCCTTGGTAAGGTTAGTGATGGGCAACCTGTATTTAGACTATTATTGAAACCCTTGGTAAGGTTAGTGATGGGCAACCTGTGTTTAGACTATTATTGAAACCCTTGTTAAGGTTAGTGATGGGCAACCTGTATTTAGACTATTATGGAAGCCCTTTGTAAGGTGTTTTTCACCCAATGAAGCTAAACCACAAATTATTAATTAGTGTTATAAATAAAATTAATATAAGAGATCATATATAAAAAAATAGAGAATCATACGGCCGATTTTTAAACGTGGACTGGGGAGACCCTACGTGGAATTCCCATGTTAGAACCAAATGTCAAATGTTCCAATCCTGAGAACGCGTTTGTTAGACACCAACACGAAGACCCAACATGGGCTTAGGTCGATCCACGGTTAATGCTGCGCCGGGTTTGGCAGCCCTGAACCAGGAAGATATTTTGTTGGGGCAAGTGAGGTCAGATGAGGCATTTGTCTCCGCGTTCTGCTCCCGTGAACAACAAAACACACCATCAAGAGCAGCCATGCCACCCAGGAGAAAAGTCCAGACAAAAGACAGCCATTGCCATGGAAAAGGCAGCCAATGCCTTTGCAAGATATTATGAAAGCTGCAAATATACTGTAACAATTTCGCTCAATAACTTTATATGTCCTCTGTTCTTTCCTTTTCAACCTACAACTTTGAAAAGTAGCAGCCAGCCACAGAACACTAGTATCCACTAAGTTCACTGAGTACCTGGAACTGTCGCCGATAGGAATTCTCGCCGACTTCGGCGAGTGTTCCAATTTTTCGCGTCAGCCGGAATTCTAATTTTCGGCAACAGTTCCAGTTCTTAATCTTGATATTACAGTACCCAGGTTTTAACTGTGTTTCTGCATTCAGGGATTAAATACCAGCAATAACTTGAACTTTTCAATGGCACAAATATGCATGTAAAGTTGGCAACACCAGCCTCTTGACCCCGCCCCCTTGGAGACTAAAAAGAAAATAATAATGTTGTCTTCAAAAAATGTGATGTCCAACAATGAAATACCCTACATTCTTCCTTCTCATCTATTCCAAGTGGAACTGGCGTAAAAAAAATGTCCGCGTCGGCAAGAGTTCTTGGTTGGTGTTTCAGCGAGAATTCATATCGGCGACATAAGCCGTTCACTGATATGAATGCAAATACAATATTTGAAAATTTATTGTTTAATCTGTATATATTATTACTTCATCAGCATATAAGGCTAATACAAGCAGAGGTAAGTACTGTTGGAGTATGTAGCCAAACAGTAGTCTGGTGAGCTGTGTTGTGATGGAGGTGGAAAAATACAGCAGTCTTCTATAGTCGCCTATAGAAAACCTCTATAACAATGTGAGCTGAGTGTTTAAAATATAAAGATGATGAGTGGGAGCATCAACTAAAATATAAAGATGATGAGTGGGAGCATCAACTAAAATATGACACAATAAAGTCTGAAGAGATGCAAGTGGAGTCCTCTGATATTAATACTATTTAGAGGGAGCTAACCCAGTCGGTCCCCTTTTGTGCCACATGGCAAAAATGGTTTGGACATTTGCAAGCAATTGGTGAGCATGAATTGACAAAAAGGATATACGTACATGAGTAGAATAGATGTTGGGAGTGTGAAAGGATGACCCTCTGTTAAATGGGATGATAGTGTTGGAGTATGAGAGAGAGAGAGAGAGAGAGAGAGAGAGAGAGAAGGGGAGAGAGAGGAGAGAGAGAGAGAGAGAGAGAGAGAGAGAGAGAGAGAGAGAGAGAGAGAGAGAGGAGAGAGGGAGGGAGGGAGGGAGGGAGGGAGGAGGGAGGGAGGGAGGGAGAGGGAGGGAGGGAGGGAGGGAGGGAGGGAGGGGAGGGAGGGAGGGAGGAGAGAGGAGAGAGAGAGAGAGAGAGAGAGAGAGAGAGAGAGAGAGAGAGAGAGAGAGAGAGGAGAGAGAGAGAGAGAGAGAGAGAGAGAGAGAGAGAGAGAGAGAGAGAGAATGCAAGAGTGCGAGGACAGCAGGATGTGAAAACTAAAACTAGGTGGGATATACGTGCTAATGGAGACTCTTCTGCCGTGGCCTTCCCCTAGCTAGAGGGAGTTGTAAGGAACCGCTGTCAGCGTAGACTAGACCAGGGGTTCTCAAACTGGGGGTCGCGAGATTTCTAGAATGTGCAAAATGCACAATATTCAAAATTTTGTATTATTCTATTTTAAGAATAATACAAAATAATACATTTAAGTATTCATCTATTATCTGTATAAAACAAAATGATTATACCTTCCTAGGCTTTAATAAATTGCCAATAAAAGAGTAGTTACATAATCTGACTGAGAAAAGAGTTGATCCTTTGTCCTGCCTCCCCTTTCCGTCAAGCCCTCACCACCACCACACGTCCATAGCTATACATAGGTAGGCTACTTGTATCATCGCTGCCCGACCCTTGTTAATGCATTACAAATCCACATCACAAGTCTAAACTTTATTTAGATTACTTATTTTTTTGATGCGTTTAAAGCAAGAATATGTGATATAGATTGCACTGATTATGGTATCATTTAAGTATTCATAATGTTTTACCAAATATATAATATTTAGAATGTTATGATACGCAGCAATACGACTCTACCTATGTGTGGGTATGAAGGTATTAGGGTATTACGCCTAAAAACTTAAATGCCTGCCTAAAGCCCTGGTTAGTCTTAAGATATGCGAACATTATGTTTAAAAAAATTGGCCGATAGATAACAAGGGAGGAAATAGTACAGCTATGTCAGCGAGGAGGTAGTTAGTATCAGCTTAAAGGTAGGTACAAATTGTGTGAAAGGTGTCATATACTAATGTAAGCGGGTTAGCATCAACATTGTTAGAGGAAAATGATGACCTATGCATAAAGAAACTAGACATCATGGGTTTGGCTGGGACTAAATTAAGGGACTGAAGAAATTATAGAACTGGGTGAAGGCCATTATAATGTAGGGGAAAAAAACTGAAGTGTGAAGAAAGGAGAAGAGATCTACTTGTAATGAAGGATGTGGCTGTGAATAGTGTAGAGGGCACGGTGAAGGTGCTGATATTAACGATTAAAAACGGTGATTAAACTGCAAATACATATCTTTCAATTTGTGATGCATGCCAGTGTAAGCAATGGCCATGTAACTCACCCCTGGAGATGGCTTTCCTGCGATAGAAGAGGTCATAGATATAGCGTGACCGCTGGTGGTGGATGCGGAATATTGGCCACAGGGACTCCACCTTCCTCTTTCCTTCATGGGACTCGGTCTCCGCTGTGTAGAAAAGATCTAATTAACGCGGGCATATTAATTGCTTTAGTGATACAGCGCTACAAACTCTATAACATTTTTATGCTGGCACATTATTAACAAAACAAGCCACTGCTATTAAAAGTACAGCATGATTGCATTATGCGAGCATTTGTTAAATGTGAATCCAATGAAATGAGGCAAACAAATTTAAATCCAAATTCACTGTACGAACAATAATTGTTCAATGATACAATTATTAATTTGGCAATACCTGCTCATTTATTTTCCATTTATTTTGTGGTGATGTAACCTTTAAATAACACAATAAAGCATTATCTTGTTATTGTTGTTTATATGTATACAGCTAAGCATTAATTATCCGACCTTGGGGGGACCGAAGGTAGGTCGGATAATTGGAATAGTCGGATGTTCGGATGTACATAATTTAATAAATATAATAAAGAATAGATATATAATGTACAGGTGTAGTGGTTGGTGTAGGTGTTTGCCTGGCAGCTCTTGAATGTTTCCTGCAAGGTTAACTGCTTTGATGATGCTCTTCTATAACTTAGAAGCCTGGAGTGCAACACACTGGTTCATGACTTCCTGAGTTGTGAATTCATTCCTGGTTTCCATGAAGGAAATGAATTTTTCTAAACCTTGTTGTGCATCATCCCAAGTCACTTGTGAATTTCCGTCATTAGTTTCTGTACCGGCATAAAACTTGAACAAGTTATCTTTGGACTTTAAAATGTCCACCACAGTCGTCTTGCCGATGTTAAATTCCCGACATATATCTTGTCTAGGAACACCTTGTTCTACTTTCCTTATAATATTCACTTTCTGTTCAATGTTCAACACAACACGCTTACGTTTAGCACTTGTAGATGACATTATTCATTGTAGAAAGTAAAATAAATGGCCAAAACAAGACACAATGTGGTGGTGAAGCAGCCAACAGCAAGTGTAAATAAACTCTGAAAACACCCGCCAACGCCACGCCACTACCAGCGCTGTGAGCGGGTAGTGAGAAAAACACGAACTACCTGCCTCCCGCCCGCCGCCGAATTCAAACGTCTGACCGAGGGTCGGTTGTCTGGAATTGTTTAATAATTTATCCGACTTGGGAAATAGAAGAAAAAAGTCGGTTGTTTGGACAAGTCGGATGTTTGAAGGTCGGATGTTGGGAATTTGGCTGTACCTCGCCTTGTTAGAAAAAAAATACATGTGTTATCTATGACATGCCCAGTGGTGTACAGTACCCTCCCGAGTTTCACGTTATCCGAGTTTTGTGATCCTCGAGTTTCGCGCTGAGTCCCAAGTTCTTACCATCCCGACTTTCACGCATTATCTCCCCGAGTTACGCGTTGCTTCGTCATGTTTTTTGTTTTTGTTTTTAACACACATTTGTGCCTATAGCGCCGCTAGGTAGTGACCTCCAGGGGTAGGATGGTAGGTCTTGGAGGTGAGGGCTGTGAGGGTTGGCCCTCGCCTGTGTTCGTGCAGGTATCCCACCGCTGCCCCCAAATGAACAGCTGAAGGGGTTCTCTTGAATATAATATAGATGAGTGTGGCAGGAATAGGAGATGAGAATGTAGCGGGCTCTGGTAGTTTGTGGCGAGCGGCGAGGCACGGAGGTTAGGGTGTCCCAAGATCATAGAGGGAAAAAATTAAACATGTTTTTTTCACTTGCTCGTGTTTTACTTCTGTTCACACATGCATAAGAAGAGTTCCTGTGAAATTACATGAAATTCAGAGAATATTTAGGGGTCGCGACACACTGAACAATTTTCTAATAACCTTCAAAAACAAAGAAAAAACTCAAAACATCCCACATTTTAGAAAAAAACTTATAAGGAAACCAAAACAGACTGTTTTCATTGTTTCCATTCAGAAAGCCTTCTTTTGAAGGTCCTCCTTCTTTTCCCGCCCCACAAGTTTCCGATGGTGGTGGACTAACTGGAGGAGATACTTCTCCTGTGCGGCCGACTTCGTGGACCCCAGGTAGCGCTGGACTAGGGCGATGCCCCGCTCCGCGGCATCGTTGACCACTCGGAGGCCAAGTGCCCATTTCCGAGCGTCCTTGAATCGGTCGTCCTCCTCCCACAATGCCGGGTCCTTTGCCAGGAAGCCCTCGTCCGCGTCGAGTTTCTGAAAGAAGGACCGTGTCTTCGAAGTGACAAAGGACGAGAGGGAGGAAGACATCGTCATCTTTTTTCCCTCCAATTGCTTGAGTTCCTTCTTCGAGGCGGGCTTGTCCAATGCCTTGACCATCTGCTTCTTCTCCTCCACATCAATCCTTGAGTCGAAGAAGGCCAGTCCTGCGTTTTCCTCGGAAACGTACCACAGGTGGCGTCGCAGGGCTTGTTCTGCTGCCTTGGCAATGGTTTGGTCAGGGTATGTCTTGAGGATCTCGAGGAAGAGCACATCATTCAACGGAGCTTTCACAGAGATCGGTGCCTCATGCCATTGCTTGCAGTACACCAGAGCAACGAAGAGGGCCACTCGTTCCACTCCGGCCTTCTCTCGACCAGTCAGCGACAGTTGGGATTTCAGCATCTGAAGCTTGAGGCAGTAGACGGCCTTGGCCATCCACCGGGCTTGATGGAGAGCTCCAGGACAGCGGAATGGTTTGGCTGGACCTTCACCACCGAGGAACAGGTAGGAGACGGAGAAGTTCTTCATAGTCCTCCCTGGGATGGTTCTTCGACATCAGAGCCTCCTTCAGGAAGGCCAATGCGTCGTCCTTCAGCTTGCTGGCAGTGTCATTGGTGGCGAAGAACTCTACGAGGTCCTCCGATGTTTCCACCCTCTCTCTCTGCGAGGAATCCATGAAGGACCATCGATCACGGAGTCGTTTGAAGATTCCAATGTCAGGACCAGAGGAAGAGCCGAGGCTGGCTTCGAAGACATCCTTGAGGATCACCTCGTGGACATGATGGCGGCAGGCCAACAAAAGCAAGCTTCGTCCGAGTTCTTGCTCAATCCGAATGCAAGCACCTTGCACCATGCCAGTGTTCGAAGCCATGGTGTCGAAACAGAAGGCGATGATCTTGTCCCTGACGCCCGCTTCGTCCACCTTCTTCAAGACCACTGCAGCCACGTTTCTGCCAGTCGAATCCGAGCTTGCCGGGACCCCAAGAAGGAACTCGGCGTCATCTTCCGCTGTGAGGAGGACGGCGATGCGGTCCTCCGTATCGCCAGAGAGGGACGGGAGGAGTTTTCCGTCCCAATGCAGGACCAACCTCTCAGGTATCTCCTGGTTCTGCAGTTCCACGATCTTCTCGGCGGCTTGCTCTCTCCCCGCAATTCGTGCTCGATGGACCGTGCTCTTCGAGACCGCCATACTCCCAATGTCCATTCCAAGAACTTGAGCAGTAGCTGCGAACGTTGACGTTGCTTGCCGCACCGACAACTTCTCTCGATCCCAAGTTGAAATGAGGTTAAGATCCTTCACGGAGATCGATGGCGACTGTTTGAGTTTTTTCCTCTGGCTTCGGGATCCACGAGCCGGTGATGACGTCGTCGACACAGGACGCTGCTGCTGCTATGCTTTGGCTTGGGATTTCCGCCCTTTCAGTCAGCCTGGCAATGTCGCTGTCTTCACGTTCCCGGAGCCGCTTGAGTCGAGTTCCGCGCTCGACCTGCTTCTCCACCTTCTTCGCTGTCACAAGGTCAATTCCAGCCATGGATGATTCCCCTCTGTCTTCTCTCTGACTCCGTAGGAACTCCTTGTCCTCGTCCTTCACGTCTGCCCGTTGGAGAGAGGAGGAGTGTGCGAGGTCGAAGATTTCTTGGAGGTCTCCTTTGAAAATCTCCTCATCCATACGATGTTTCGGCCTGTCTTTGTTCTTGTTCTTCTTGAGGTCATTGTACGCCTTTACCAGCTTTGACAGCTTCGTGCCGGCGTGTATTACTGTAGTTGTCGGAATCCCGGCGCGCGACCAGAAGGGGAGAATTCCTCCACCACCGCCTTCCTGCTCCCGCTCGCCGTCTTCCCCATCTCCCGGTGGTGGTGGTAGTAGCGGAGGACCTGCTCCTTCGATGGTAGCCGGGCTCCGGTGATTTCATCGATTGGAGCCTTGTCGATCAGCCAAAGATTACTAGCGGCTCTTGTTGCCATGTTGATAACCTGAGGGAGAAAAAAAGTGGAAATTTAGAAAAATCCTAAATTTGAGTCACGTCACCTAAATGTTCACTTTGTCGGGACCCCTAAATATTACTCAATTCGCCCAAAATTTCAACGCAATACTGTTTTACTATGAGAGAGCCGGAATAACACACGAGCGTGCAACATTTAAAAACTTTCGCATTTTGGGACACCCTAACGGAGGTGTGAGATCTGATCTGTGTATTGTCTTACGCGTGTGTCCCTTAAGGTAGAGTGTGGGTATGGGTCAATAATACTTAACAACTTGAAGACAGAAGATTGATGATATATTGGTCAGCAGGAGGGGAGTGGAGTACAGCAGAAGTTGGGATATATATTGGGCAGCCACGTGGGCTGCCCACAGACGAACGCGGAACGGCGACCTCTATGGGGTCAAGAGAGCGAGTGACTAAGTGCGGGAGTGAGCGCGGGGTCACGGGTACAACCCTATTTATATGAGAGGTCAAGGGGCGAGTTGCTCAGAACAATACAGTGTTGCCATAAATACTCAACCTACTTACAGTACAGTACACAGGCAGGATTGTTATAGTGACAACTGTGATTAGAGGCTCATGCCGCCCCCCCGTGTCCTCCGATGCACTCGCAATCGAAGGTAGAGTTAATGGGCAGCATGATGTATTCTTTGGCCTCAAAGGTGCAGAGAAAGATTTTAAGTGGATTTTATAGCCCTCATCAAGGATCGAACTCCGGTCACCGAGAACACCACTCGGAGACGCTAACCACTCTGCTACCGCCTCCCTAAGAGACGTACGGGACACGTCTTCCTACCGTTGCCGTCACACGCGCTCAAGCCTTGATTGTCTTGGCCTTGATTGACTGCCTTGATTGTGGCAGATTGTCTCGCTGAGAGACAAGCTGCCACACACCGCCCGCTACTACCCGCCGCTACACACGTCTGCACACATATATCGTCGCCGTATAGGTTGGAAATGGGTGCTAAGCTCTCTGGAAAGGCACAGCTTTCTTGCTGCACCCATACAGGATGCAAGTATATGCCATATCGCAAAAAGAAAATATCAGAAACACCCTAAATTCTTCAAGTACTATATTTTTTTCTGAGTCTACGTGTATTTGTGTCTGGGCCGGGCTGGGAGGCTTCCTTCTGTGACGTCACCAGCATGTTTCCCACCACGGCTGAAATGGGGCTGTTGTTTTTCGCGCGCTTTTTACAAGTCATGTTTTTAGTGAAATAAGGTGTGGAAATGAATTATTTTTTGTGGATTAGGTATTTTGAATGAACATTCAACATAATTATGCAAAGAAAAAATGGGTCTGCTCTGGGTCTATTTTAAGGGCACATTTCATTTCTTCAAAATGTGCACTTGCCGACCTTGGAAGTTATTTTTTTTGTCAATCACTGCCCAAGTATGCACAGGAAGGAACGCAGAACGATTGAGGTAGGGCTAGGTTAGGTTAGGTATAGGTTCTATTTGTTAAATAACCAGTGGTTTCTGTGAAAAATTATAAGAAGAAAATATAAAAAGAAAATATACTGGTCTTGCGGCGGCTAGGATCAGCACGCGACTGTTCAACAGACCCTCTGCAGACTCTGGTCTGTAGTCCATGGCGGGTGCAGGCACGCCCAGTACCGCTCTGCCAAACACGTTATTATCGCGACTGACACATAATTATGAGGATGAAACCATTTTTTTCTGGTAAGTTTTGGTGTAAAAAAAAAAAAACTAGTGATTTGCAACAGAAACGGTTGGTAAATTAATTCAAAACACTTCAAAACACACCAGAAAAAAACATTTTCGTCCAAAAAAGTGAATTCTACGTTTACCTGGAAATTTACACTACCATAACCTTTTCTTTAAGTGAATAAATTAAAAATAGGTCAATAGAACTGAAGCTATCAAAAACTAACCTAACCTAATGTACAGGAATTTTTAAAATTCATTGCATAAAAAATAAAACATAGGGCATCTACTATATGATGATGACATACACACTGGGTATGGTAAGATTACCCGCCAAAGAAACGGCGGTAAATATTCCGCAGAAGTTGGTGACGCCATCCAACATTCACTTATTTACCTAAACTAAATAACTCTACAAAATCTAACCCAAATCTATCCTTAACCTAACCTAACCAAGCCTGAACATAACCTAACCTAGCTATTATATATAAATAGGCGCTATATTCTTGGTTTCCGCAAGTGAATAACTACTACACATTATACTATGCCAATATAATAGAGAAAAAGTAGGCTATAAGGCCTGTGGAGACCGCCAACTCCTGCGGAATACAAATAAATATAAATACTACCTAGATTTTTCACTCCATTTTTTTTTCTCTTAGACCACTTTTTGGTATTATTTTACTTTAGGACCAGCATTCCCTACACAATTGTCACCGAGTATGGTTTCTATTTACCTTCTTGGATTCTAGGAAACTTTCTCTATATGAGCCTCCGTCGCAAATCATTACTTATGGATATATGACATGCTGTTTATAGGGAGGAGAGACATGTGTTTACGTGCATCTCACTCTTCTTCCTCTTGTGACCTGCATCGCCTCTGTTCTTCCCTTGACACGGACACTTTTTAATGAGGATTTGACTTTAGTTAGGAGGTTAAAACGTGGGGTTAGGTTAGATTAGATTAGGTTAGTGAGTCTGAAGGTGGAGTTAGATTAGTTCATTTTCATATGTCCTATACACTTTCCTTCCTACTTAAAAACATTTTATCTCCAAAAGAAATTATTTGTGACGGAAACTCATTGAAAGAAAGTTTCTTAAAATCCATCTAGGTAAACAGAAACGGTGAGAAACCATAATCCCAATTGTGTAGAGAATTCTGGTCCTAGTGTATAATAAACTTGACATTATTTTGAGGCTAACATAAATTACTCGTTTTTTGTCTCCGCAACCTAAAATCCCGGTTCCCAACCCCGTGTTGGATAAAAGGGGAAGATTTGGTATAAATGCAGATTAAACCAATACACGATCGGTAGTTTTAAAAACGTTTCGTTCTCATCATAAGGAGTATTTCTAACCCCTACAACAGCTGTCGGAAATGAAAAATAACACCAGGGTGTCCGGGAGGGGGGGGAAGGACCAAACCCCCCAATAAGGTTAGGTTGCGTAATCGGTCTCCACCCAATGCGGCCGCCGACCCAATGCGGCAAACCAAACTACTGTTATCCGTTTATGTTTATTTTACGTTATGTTTAACATATATATGTAACTATATGTTAGACATAAGATATGTCATAAGTTACTAACCTAACCTCACTATAACCCCTAAAAATTACTACCCTAACCTCACTATAACCCCCTAAAAGTTACTAACCTAACCTCACTATAAGTTACTAACCTAACCTCACTATAACCCCTAAAAGTTACTAACCTAACCTCACTATAACCCCCTAAAAGTTACTAACCTAACCTCACTATAACCCCTAAAAGTTACTAACCTAACCTCACTATAACCCCTAAAAGTTACTAACCTAACCTCACTATAACCCCCTAAAACTTACTTATATTGCCGTAGGCGGCCGCATTGGGCCCGCGGCCGCATTAGGTATACACCACGTAATCAATTCCCAGATTAGGTCAGTGAACTAGCATGGAGGTCTGGGGGAAGGTAATTCTGGAGAGTATTGGTTGAAAAGTTATATTTCCAGATGAACACAACTTCTTTTGGTGGACGAAATTATTTTTTTCTAGTGAGTTTTGATGTGTTTTGAATTAATCTGCTAACCGTTTCTGTAGCAAATAACTTTTTTGTGTGATTTGCAACAAAAATGACAAAAAACAAAATTGAACCTAAACCTAACCTAACCTAAACTTACCCTAACCTAGCCTTTACCTAACTTAACCTATACCTAACTTTAAAGAAAAAACATTATTTGCGACAGAAACGTTTTGCAGATGAATTCAAAACACACCAAAACTCACAAGAAAAAAATTAGTTTCGTCCACCAAAGTGAATTCGGTGTACATCTGGAATAATACTGCATATATACCGAAGATTCTCAGTAAAATGGGTTAGAGTTGTTATTGTGCAGGTTTACCGAAGCCATTCCTCTGGTTAATGTTAAGGCGTCAGCCAGATGCCTTACTTACCCTCTCGCATCTTTTGGTCCAGCTCCTCTAACGTAGGTTCAATCAACTCCCATCCTTCGGGAGGAGGCTTCCTGCTGCGCCGAACCTTAGGCATCACCTCAGATTATCAGATGATTCACCTGTATTACGCTAGGCAAAAGAACGGATGAAACAAGCCAACCAACAAAGGGAGATGTCCTGCTCGGCGCTGACACAGTTCCTGCAAGGCGTCCACTTTGTTGACACTAAAAAGCAGTGGTGCGACCTTGTCATTCTTTCAGTTGGGAATTATCGTACTGGCTCCTCAAAATTATGGTTCTTCAGTAAGATTGTCGTACAGCCTCGGACCCGTTTACTCACACCTAAAACACGGAGTATTATGAAGCTTTGGATGCAATATAGGCTACATATCACTGTACTCATATTGTTTTTGCTGAGAAATGCACCATAAATTAAATATATGGCTTTTTTGGGCCAAAATATCACAACACGGCGGAACGCGCTGTGATTGGTTGTGACGTAGTTTACTCACATTCGGTCTCAGATCTCGCCAGGCCAGCAGATCCAGCATCAAAGCATAAGTCAAGCGGCGTAAGTATGGCGTAAATGCTACTCCGGCGCAACCCCCCCCCCCTCCCCCCGCGCCGAGGCTGTTTGAATAATCCACCGAAGATGGCCTTACGCCGGGCGTAATAAGGAGGAGATTTCCTTGCACTGACGTCACGATCTAGCGACTTTAAACCAAATGCCGCCCTTCGGCGCTCTGATTTTATTACACTTTATAGGTGTTCCAAACATCACTTCTCAAATGACGCGAAACGCGTCATAGAATGCGAGAGGGTTAATATTATATGGGAGAAGGCATATAATTATATTCTTCTGAGTCTAGAGTGAAGCCCCCCCGCCCCCCATGGACTCAAAACAAAGCTCAGCTGATCGTGGCTCAGATCACTCATTTTCGCATTATTCCACGAAAATGCCTGCTTGTTCGGCCTATGGATGTACATACACAGAGGGATGGTAGGGATTCTGCAACATTCCATCGGTAAATTTTGTAAGGAAATATTATAACATAATACAGAAATGGACTTGAATCACGGTGCGAAGAAACGGCCGCAAGGTAGCTCACCTGCTGAGCTGCTGGTTTACTGATATGGGTTTATGGCCCACTAGTCCACTACACTCAGTTTTATGATCCCGTTAGAGCCTGTGAATCTCACTCATATATACATGTTTTGAGGCCTTCATAATGATGACTCTTGGTAGGGGCCACCCCGGGACAGTGCGTTGTGGAAATGTAGCGACGTAGACAGCGTGGGGGTGACGCGAGCAAGGCACGCGTGGGAGGCGGTACCAGAGACAACTTATAGGTGGTTTGTGAAGCGTATGGTTATGGATGCACCCAGCAGATACTTATTTGAATTTGTAAACACCTAGAGAACGCCAGAAACTGTAAGTAGATTCGGTGTGTACCTTGTGATTGTGAAATATCAATTTGTGGTGTGAACCTTCGTGGTCTAGGGCAGAGGTTCTCAAACTTTGGTTATAATGGACGAAAATTTCGCGGTCGCTACCGACCTTAATACTCACGTTTTCTGTAATTTTTTTTGTATTATTCCAGATGAACACCGAACTCACTTTGGTGGACGAAATAGTTTTTTTTTTTGGTGAGTTTTGATGGATTTTTTTTTTTTATTATTATTTTTTTAGGTAAGGGTTATTTTTTTTTTTTTTTTTTTTTTTTAGTTAGGTAAAGGTTAGGTTAGGTTAGGTAAAGTTTAGGTTCGGTTAGGTTCAATTTTTATTTTGTCATTTCTGAAAAAAAAAGAAGAAAAAATTTGATTAGCGACAGAAACGGTTAACAGATTAATTCAAAACACATCAAAACTCACCAGAAAAAAATTGTTTCAACCACCAAAGGAAGTTCGGTGTTCATCTGGAAATTTACCATTTTTTTTGCTCAGTATACTGTACAGTACTAATCTACTTCCGCGTAAAATACAAAAATGATGTATATATTGCAATTATTCTTTTGTTGTCTATAGCGCACACAGACACACCCTCCTCCATCCAACTCTATTTGGACACTGACCGAGTCACGCAAATGTGTGCGACCTTCCGATTTCTCTTACGGACCAAGAGACTGAGGCGGGGTTCACACTACACGTATTTGCTGTCCGTGTCTACGTGGGCGTGGCGATCAGTGACGTCGCCCCGCCACTCCCGCAGCCACGTAGAAAGAATTGGGAGCTCCGAATAATGTGAGCTGAGACGCCCGTCTCAAGGTCAGTGACGTCATCACTGCTCCAGCAATGTGGTGGTCGCGGAAAGCCTGTGTTCACATTACACCGGCAGGAAGTGACGTCACTGTGACGTACTGTGAGTCACTGATGACAAGATGCACGTAGACTACGTCCAGCAAAAACGTGAAGTGTGAACCGGGCCTGACAGTCTAGAGGCTCTCAATTAAAACAAAGGTCCTACATTTGAATCGGGTAAAGTCGGTTACAGCTGACTAGTTTGCTAATTGAAATGAAGTGCGTAGGATGTTCTCGCTCGCTGCTTCCCACCACCTCAGTAGGTAAGTGTTAAGGTTAGGTTAGGTTAGGTATACTTTGTGGTTAAGGTTAGGTTAGGTTTCATTTAAACTTATAAGGTTAGGCATAGACCACTGTATACCTGGACTGTTCACGCGACAATGTTTTCAAATTACAAGCTGCATAGCGGCCTGCGGCCCGCTCGACAAAGAGATATAGTGGTCTATGGACTATCATATAGACTGGTTTATCAGTATATATGATATACTGTAATCTTCGTAAAGGTTTGTTCCATAATATTATTAAATAAAAAACAGCAAAACACGCTAAAGAAATGCCATTACGAGACTATGAAGAAATATGCATGAACTTAATATTCACTTAACTCTTTGCCATTTAAAACTTTGCGTGTCAACTTTTATTATGAAGTGTGTCAATAGAAGCGCAATTTTATTAGCTTTCCATTGATATATTTCGTTATCTGATAACTGAATTAGAACCATGCATAAATTTGCGTTAAATAAATAAATAAAATCATCAATCGGGTAATTTTCCCGATTGATGTTATTTATTTACTTATATATTTAGTTTTCTGATAAATGAATTAGCACCATGTATAAATTAGCGTTAACTAAATAAATAACCGCATCAATCGGGAAAATTACCCAATTGGTGATTTTATTTATTTAGTTAACGCCAATTTGTGCATGGGGGTAATTCATTTATCAGAAAAAGAAATACATCAATGGAAAGCTAATAAAATTGCGCTTCTATTGATACCCTTCATGATAAAAGTTGACTTGCAAAGTTTTAAATGGCGAAGAGTTAAGTGAATATTAAGTTCATGCATATTTCTTCATAGCCTCATAATGGCATTTCTTTAGCGTGTTTTACTGTTTTTTATTTAATAATATTATGGAACAAACATTTACGAAGATTACAGTATATCATATATACTGATAAACCAGTCTATATGATAGTCCATAGACCACTGATATAGTATACAGTACATAGACCATATATACTGATAACACCAAAGTCGCCAGGACAACTTTTTTTTCGATGTGCAGACGTGTGGTGGCGTTAATACTTACTTACATTTCTACATCCATGATTTCAGGAAAGTTAGAAGGGTCTATCTGGAGAGTCTTGTGTCATTTTTTGTCTTCATCTGTATCATATTATGGCTATAAATTAACAAATTACAAAAATATCACCAGAGTGGCGACCAACAATAAGGTCGCCAATTAGTGTTTATTTACTGAGTGTCCTCCCGCCGTCGTCGTCGCACGAAAAAAACGAGTAGGGAAATTTGAAATCGTATATACTTGCAGATGCAAAGCATAAAACAACACTGAAACAGGGTAGATTATACAGTCATGATATAAACTACTGTGTATCATCTTTGGTGGCACATAAAAATCAGTAGTGATGCTATAATTTCGTAATATTTGGCGGCTGGCGACATTATTGCACCTGGCGACTAAAGTGTTATCTACGGTAAATAAAGTTATGACTTGTGATGTGGATTTGTAATGCATTAACAAGGGTCGGGCAGCGATGATACAAGTAGCCTACCTATGTATAGCTATGGACGTGTGGTGGTGGTGAGGGCTTGACGGAAAGGGGAGGCAGGACAAAGGATCAACTCTTTTCTCAGTCAGATTATGTAACTGTACTTTTTTGTTAGTACACACAACCCTCGTTTTCCCGGACCTCCATTTGCCGGTAAAAATCCGAGGTCCGGGAATATGCCAGAGTCCCAGACAATTTTTTTTATTTTTTTTTTTTTTTTTTATATGGTCTGCCTGGTCCAGTCCGTAAATTGACAAAGTTGTCCGTCGGTACAAGCGTCTCCTGTCACCCCTGGTCAGTGTCCGCGCCTCCCGCCATGCTCAGCGGTCGTATTGTTTACATTTGGGGACAAGACACGGTTCTCCTGCACCACCTCCATCAGTCCCCTGACTCCCACTGCCCCTGGTGCAGGAACGTCTCTGAGACTATTGAACACTTTCTGCTGCAGTGTCCGTGCTTGCACTCCCACCGTGTAGTGCTACACTCTCAACTCCTCACCCTGAACGTCGCCACCTGTGACCTGCCCACCCTGCTGGCGGCGGTTGGCGTCCACCCCTCCCGGCAACACGCTGTCATCCGCCTCACCTGTGCCTTCCTGAGGCAGACAGGTCAACTACAGCACCTGTGATAGCATCATAGGACATCACCAGGGCTCATAGTGTTCCCCAAGGGATCCTCGCAGCCCAAAAATAAAAAACAAAGTGACGTAAAAGTCCACGGCGGGGTAGTTGATATTGGTGGTTGCCGGACAGTAAATACTAGAGTAGGATAAACATCCGGGGGGCATATTCTCAATGCGTTCACCCTTTTCGGCAGGTTGGCAGCCCTCTACGCATGGCTGTAGCGCCGAAACTAACCACAGGATTTTCTTGAAAATAACCTCATTGTGATTCCCACACAAAGTTACCATTGTAACAGGGAACCTGAACCTAACCTTACCTAACCTTAACCGAAAGTTTAAAAAAAATCTCGAGCGGCCTGCCGAAAAGAGCGAACGCATTGAGAATATGCGTCCGGGGGTCTGTAATGGCCTCGGACTGTTGCGATTCCCGGACCAGTGCTCCCCCCCTACTAGTCCGGGAAATCATGTTATACATGATAAAGGATATACTGTTATCTTCGGAAATGTTTGTTCTATAAGATTATCACGTAAAACACAGTAAAACACATTAAATATAGGTCATTATGAGACTGAAGAAATATGCATGAACTTAAAATTCACTTAAACTCGTCGTCATGTAAAACTTTGTGCGACAGCTTATTACATGGAACATATTAATAGAAGCAAAATTTTAATAGCTTTCCATTGATATATTTAGTTTTCTGATAAATGAAGTAGCTACCACCATGCATACATTAGCGTTAACTAAATAAATCGCCGCGCCAGCCGCGCTCTCTCTCTCTCTCTCTCTCTCTCTCTCTCTCTCTCTCTCTCTCTCTCTCTCTCTCTCTCTCTCTCTCTCTCTCTCTCTCTCTCTCTCCGTGAAAGAGAGAGAGAAACCTTCCTTCCTCTCCTTCCTTCCTCGCCGCACCGCATGTAGGGGCTTGCCATATTCGGTGTCAGTCGCAGCACGGCTGGGAACAGTCGCCACACAGCTAGGAACAGTCGCCGCACGGCTGGGAACAGTTGCAGCACGGCTTGGAACAGTCGCCGCACGGCTGGGAACAGTCGCCGCACGGCTGGGAACAGTCGCCGCACGGCTGGGGAACAGTCGCCGCATGGCCGGGAACAGTCGCAGCACGGCCGGGAACAGTCGCAGCACGGCCGGGAACAGTCGCAGCACGGCTGGGAACAGTCGCAGCACGGCTGGGAACAGTCGCAGCACGGCTGGGAACTGTCGCAGCACGGCTGGGAACAGTCGCAGCACGGCTGGGAACAGTCGCAGCACGGCTGGGAACAGTCGCCGCACGGCCGGGAACGTCGCAGCACGGCCGGGAACAGTCGCGCACGGCCGGGAACAGTCGCCGCACGGCCGGGAACAGTCGCCGCACGGCCGGGAACAGTCGCCGCACGGCCGGGAACAGTCGCCGCACGGCCGGGAACAGTCGCCGCACGGCCGGGAACAGTCGCCGCACGGCCGGGAACAGTCGCCGCACGGCCGGGAACAGTCGCCGCACGGCCGGGAACAGTCGCCGCACGGCCGGGAACAGTCGCCGCACGGCCGGGAACAGTCGCCGCACGGCCGGGAACAGTCGCCGCACGGCCGGGAACAGTCGCCGCACGGCCGGGAACAGTCGCCGCACGGCCGGGAACAGTCGCCGCACGGCCGGGAACAGTCGCCGCACGGCCGGGAACAGTCGCCGCACGGCCGGGAACAGTCGCCGCACGGCCGGGAACAGTCGCCGCACGGCCGGGAACAGTCGCCGCACGGCCGGGAACAGTCGCCGCACGGCCGGGAACAGTCGCCGCACGGCCGGGAACAGTCGCCGCACGGCCGGGAACAGTCGCCGCACGGCCGGGAACAGTCGCCGCACGGCCGGGAACAGTCGCCGCACGGCCGGGAACAGTCGCCGCACGGCCGGGAACAGTCGCGCACGGCCGGGAACAGTCGCCACGGCCGGGAACAGTCGCCGCACGGCCGGGAACAGTCGCCGCACGGCCGGGAACAGTCGCCGCACGGCCGGGAACAGTCGCGCACGGCCGGGAACAGTCGCAGCACGGCCGGGAACAGTCGCCGCACGGCCGGGAACAGTCGCGCACGGCCGGGAACAGTCGCCGCACGGCCGGGAACAGTCGCCGCACGGCCGGGAACAGTCGCCGCACGGCCGGGAACAGTCGCCGCACGGCCGGGAACAGTCGCAGCACGGCCGGGAACAGTCGCAGCACGGCCGGGAACAGTCGCAGCACGGCCGGGAACAGTCGCCGCACGGCCGGGAACAGTCGCCGCACGGCAGGGAACAGTCGCCGCACGGCCGGGAACAGTCGCCGCACGGCCGGGAGCAGTCGCCGCACGGCCGGGAACAGTCGCCGCACGGCCGGGAACAGTCGCCGCACGGCCGGGAACAGTCGCCGCACGGCCGGGAACAGTCGCCGCACGGCCGGGAACAGTCGCAGCACGACGGCAACCGTCGTTGCCATTGTGTTGCGACTGTCGGCGCATGATGGCAACCCAATATTGGCGGTTAAATTAGTTTTAGTCCGCGACTGTCCGCGAGTATCGCCGACAATCGCGGACTAGTCGGCTAAGCCAACCACACCGATTTTGGAGCTTCAGCCCCCCCCCCCAAAATGGGCTGCACTAGGCACCGACTAGATGACTCAGCAAGTCGTGACTGGTCGCCGACGCGAGTCGTGGAGATGTGAACGGGGCTTTAGCAGGGTTAACAAATGGGCAAGGTATGGGCTGTTCTGGGCTGACCATTGCACAAAAAGGATGGCAGTTATTACTAACTTTCCCTTGGGGATGAACAATTACTGTAGCGCCTGGAGACTCATTAATAGGCAAAGAGACAAACTTGGTTTGGCAAGGGGGAGGACTTATTGTTTCTATTGTATGCAAATTCATAGAAGGGACGGTTCCCCTACCATAGGAGGTATTTGAGTCATTTTTTCTACTTTTTCCTTCCTTTTAGATACCATTCTGACTACGTGGGTGTTTCTCCAGTACATTAATTTCCGTTTGTGATTTAGTGTGAAAGGCGATTGTCCCAGTACATCGCATCCTACTAATAAATCAGTGGTTGGATAATTATTTGATACTACTGGGAACCACTGTTTGTGCCCGGCTTATTTTCCAATGCCAATCTCTAGAGCAGTTTCACTGAAATCTTTAAGTTTTGAAAGTATGTGATCAAAATTGCTCAAAGACACTCACCTTAAGACCTCAGATGACCTCACTCAGGCACCACAAAATCAATGTTTTCTTGCTCAGAAATAATTTATTTTAAAATTCACACTACCCACACGTCATTGTAATTAACACCCAGTTACCATACAGTAGAAAATGATACAGATAGACTGCACAATTCACACTCATTACCATCTTGCACATAGCATGGAGCCAAACACAATGCCATATATTGGATGCCGTCTTTGCTTGATATGCAGTTTTGAAGGTAAAGCAGTCCTTATGTGACACAGCGCTGATCCAACAGTGCCATCAGCCTCCATTCACCACAGGCCATTTAGCTACACTTGCATCATTTATTGAAATATTAGAAACCTTAATTACCATCTGTCCAAGCTACTCACTGCCCAGAACGGTTATAGTCAATATCAAATAATCAATTTAGAGAATAAGTTGATATCAAAGTCATTATTTTTTCGTCGTTGTGAATTAAATGTATAAATACCTCAAAGTCTGTTACAAATATACATAGTGAATGTAAAATGTTTTATATGAAGTCCACATCAAGGAGAGTGAATGGCTGGGCACAGTGGTGGAGGAAAGGGGACCAGAGACTGAATGATGGAGGAAAAACTTATATATACCTGAGAGTGAGAGAGATAGAAAATTAATACAGTATTAGCAGAATAGAAAACGGTGAACAAAGGTAGAGCGTGTGATGAGAGGTTCAGATAGTAATCAATAAGATAAGAGATAACAGTAATCAGGTAGACTACAGGTATTTCACGGCATTGTCACTTATTCTGACTATCACTTCTGCCGCCACCATAAACGAACTAGAGAATAATAGTCTTCTTGGCCGCTGAGCTTCAGGTGAGTAAGAACATAAGAAAGTAAGGAAGCTACAAGAGGCTGTGAGACCTACACGAGGTAGTTCCTGTTACTTAACTCTACCTACATCCACCTTTCATCCCCATCCATGAATTTATCCTGACTCCTTTTAAAGACCCCAATAGACTCCGCATTGACCACCTGACGACTGAGTCCATTCCAGTCATTCAACACCCTATTTGTGAACCAGTTTCTCCCTATTTCCTTTTTAAATTACGCTTTTCTAGCTTCAATCCGTTACTTCTTGTTCTACCCTGGTTAATAGCCGTAAGAACTTTTCCTACATCGCCTATATTGTATCCCTTTATCCACTTAAAAACTTCTATCAGATCGCCCCTTACTCTACGCCTCTCGAGTGAGTGATATAATACTAAATATAAATAATACGATGGGTAAAAATACTATATATGTATTTATCTATTCCTGCCTTCCCATGTCACTGGGGGTCGTTCTGTAGTACCCACTGGCACTGCTTCTACTACACTGATACATACTCTAAGTCATCTCACTTTCTGCCATCCTTTCTATAGAACCAAACCATCTCAGAGTGCTGTGCTTCAACCCCTCAACCACCCCACAATTCATCCCTACACCTTCAGGACACACCAAACCCGACATACACGATATTCATGGTTTAATTTAGGTATCCTTGATGTACTACTTTACCAGTTTCTTCATTAAAATTCCAAGCCATTTGTTTCTGTAATTCTTGAGTATTGTACAACTTACATTATTATAAGTCCTCTCTCTCTCTCTCTCTCTCTCGCTCTCTCGCTCTCTCGCTCTCTCTCTCTCTCGCTCTCGCTCTCGCTCTCTCGCTCTCTCGCTCTCGCTCTCTCGCTCTCGCTCTCTCGCTCTCGCTCTCGCTCTCGCTCTCTCTCTCTCTCTCTCTCTCTCTCTCTCTCGCTCTCTCTCTCTCGCTCTCTCGCTCTCTCGCTCTCTCCCTCTCTCTCTCCAAACAAGAGGGACAGTATACGCATGAGTAAAATTATTAACATAACCCATCAAAGGTCAACAAGGGACATGGCTTGGTGTTCCCAGGCAGTATTCTGTGCTGTGTATATGAACCTGAGGGGTGACTGCTACTCCCTTATTGTTATATCATTATATATTATACCTAGAACGGCTGTTAGAAAAAAAATTTGATAGATCCTGCTCCATGTTCTTCCAAATGTTTGTCATTACACTATATCCTTCATATTGTATTTCACTGTCATTCACCTTTCATTTGTACAGCAAAACCTCTCATATTCGGACTAATTGGGCCAAGGAGTGGTCCGAGTAATGCAAGGATCCGAATAATGGGGGGATTATATATGGGGGGATATGTATATAAAAAAATTAAAAAAAATTAGGTGTTTATTATATATCTAGGAAATTTCGACCCCTAAAAAAAAAAAAAAAAAAAAAAAAAAAAAATACTAGGTGTATATTATATAGCTAGGAAATTTCGACCCCTTAAAAAAAAAAAAAAAAAAAAAAAAAAAAAATAGGAGAAGGTCCGAATAATGAGGGTCCGGATACGAGAGGTTTTACTGTACAATAATTCAAGATAGAAATGTTTGCGTGTCTTGTACCACCGTGATAGTCTCCAAGGAAGACCGACCGTACATAGGGCCTTAACCCCTTGAGACCCAGAACGTAATTTCTATTGTAATTTGGGTACCATTAGACGATTTTTAGTGAATATAAGCAATATTTTATAGCTATGACCTGTTTAATATCCTTGTCCATTAGCTAATTTGGTTTATTTTGTTACTTTTTCGTAGTTTTATGGCTAACAACAGACAATTTTATATAGCAAAGGAAAGATATGGGCGTGAAGGGGTTAATAGGGCACAAAAGACACGGTTCCCTGCCTTCAATCCTGTAATCATAACTTGACTTTTGATGATCTGTAACTGAACAATTTCCATACCCACTGATGTGCCTTGTGCCCTGTATCATCTGGATTATTACACTCACACACATGGAAGGAATACATTGTCTATCATGTGCTGCGGAAATCCCGTCATTATTACCAGGAGACTCAACTTACTGAACCTCAAACGTCCACCCCTAACTCTTGTGTTGCCCCTGATTGTGAACCCCTAACTGTTGTGTTGCCCCTGATTGTGAACCCCTAACTGTTGTGTTGCCCCTGATTGTGAACCCCTAACTGTTGTGTTGCCCCTGATTGTGAACCCCTAACTCTTGTGTTGCCCCTGATTGTGAACCCCTAACTGTTGTGTTGCCCCTGATTGTGAACCCCTAACTGTTGTGTTGCCCCTGATTGTGAACCCCTAACTGTTGTGTTGCCCCTGATTGTGAACCCCTAACTCTTGTGTTGCCCCTGCTCTGCCCCAAGCACTAGTTATATCATAAAGTATACAATTAACCGTTTGAGACCCAGAGCGTAATTTCCATTGTAATTTGGCTGCCATTAGACGATTTTTAGTGAATATAAGCAATAATTTATAGATATGACCTACTTAGTATCCTTGTCTACTAACTAATTTGGTTTATTTAGTTTGTTTTCGTAATTTTATGGCTGAGAACAGATGATTTTTATATAGCAAAGGAAAGATCTGGGCGTGGAGGGGTTAAGAGGGTTGGATCAGCTTGTAGACATTTTATATTTTCATCCTTCCCCATTTCAGATGATTGACTCCCTTGCTGCAGGCCGGAGTGTGTGCATGCCCAGCTGATTGCTTTGTGGAGTAGTTATGGTAAGTCTAAAGTATTTATTATTATTATAGTGTAACTTTTGAAGAGTAAACACAAATAACATTCAGCTAAGTTCATCAGTTTTCAGTCAAATTTTTATCTGTAGAACATTACCTTTGTTATTCTATTTGTAGATGAACATCAAATTCACTTTGGTGGACGAAACTCTTTTTTTCTGGTGAGTTTTGATGCGTTTTGAATTAATCTGCTAACCGCTTCTGTCGCAAATATTTTTTTATATTTTCTTTTTAGTTAAGTTAGGTAAAGGTTAGGTTAGGTATAGGTTATGTTAGGTATAGGTTATGTTATGTTAGGTATATGTTAGGTAAAGGTTAGGTATAGGTTATGTTATGTTAGGTATAGGTTCAGTTAGGTTAGGTTAGGTAAAGGTTAGGTTAGGTAAAGGGTAGGTTAGGTATAGGCTATGTTATGTTAGGTATAGGTTAGGTAAAGGTTAGGTTAGGTATAGGTTCGGTTAGGTTAGGTTAGGTTAGGTATAGGTTATGTTCGGTTAGGTATAGGTTAGGTTTGGTTCGGTTAGGTTAGGTAAAGGTTATGTTAGGTATAGGTTAGATTCGGTTCGGTTAGGTTAGGTTAGGTTCAATTTGTTTTTTTGTTATTTTTGTTACAAATCACTAAAAAACTAATAAAACAAAAAGTGATTAGCGACAGAAACGGTTAGCAAATTAATTCAAAACACATCAAAACTCACCAGAAAAAAATTGTTTCATCCACCAAAGGAAGTTTGGTGTTCATCTGGAAACTTACCCATTACCTCATCTTCTAAGCTGCTTTTTATTTTGCTCAGTATGTTACCCAGTGTAGTGTAATCTGTAGTGTACACTGACATCTGTGCCTTGAGACTCCCTCACAGGGCTGAGTGGTCGCGTGTCAGGGCCGAGGTGGTTATCAATTAATATTACCAATCTTGAAAATGCGGCGAATAAAAGTCAAGAAGTATGATTACCCCAAATATATTTAATTACATAACAAACAAAATGAATAACTGGCCATGTGGCGCCGGGGGTTGAAGTTTTTGTTTGTTTTCTGGCAAAGGAATTTTGTGGAATTTAACTACCAGGTCGTTTTATTTCAGAAAATAATATTGGGGGAGGGAGAATTAACTTTATTTACAATTTATTAATCACTGCCACCACCCCAAAATTATGGCTTTGGGGAAACCACACACTTACTCTAAATACTTCCTTAACTTCACTTCGGAGGCGAGAGGATACGTGGGCTCGTTTTTCAGTTGATTTGCAAGAGAGAATAACAGAATTCTATGTAGGGGTTAGGGTTCAGGAAATATTGACACTTGCTTTAAGAACTATGTTTGGCATTTAATCCTTTTCCATTTCTTTCGTGGTTACAAATTTCCTATTCTCTTAAAGATACTAATGTACTTCACGAATTAGGAGAAAATATTATACTAGCCGGCGACTAGTCCGGGATTGTTGGCGATAGTCGCGGCCCATCGCGGACTAAAACTAATTTAACCGCCAATATTGGGTTGCTGTCATGCGGCGACTATTCCCAGCCGTGCTGTGACTGTCATCGGATATAGCAAGCCCCTCCACCGACCGTAGTCGGCGCGGTTAGCCGATGGTTTGCCGTAGTTAGGCGACTGATCGGCGACTAGTCTGCGATTGTCGACGATTGTCACAAACTATAAGGGAATTAAAAAATTTAATGCTCTATTCACTCGGGGCTGGTCTGCGAATAAAAAATTTAACGGAAAAGTTGGCTCCATGCTGGGACTCGTCGCCGAAGGGTCCGAGCCTGGCGCCGATCAGTCGGGGCCGTACTGCAACTAATCGTCATGAAATTTCCGTTATTTTAGCGTGGGAAAGACGGGGACGGAGAGAGAGAGAGGAACAGCGGATTTTTTTTAGACTGACTGTGCTGTGACTGTCGGCGACTGTCGGCACGTGACGGCAACCCAATATTGGCGGTTAAATTAGTTTTAGTCCACGACTATCGCCGACAATCGCGGAATAGTCGACGACTAGTCACCTAATTACGGCAACACGAGCCAACGACTCGACGGCGACCAGTCATGACTTGCTGAGTCATGCTGTGTCGACGTCATGCTGTGTGGCCTAGTCAAGGTGGGCAAGTGTGTGGACAACAGTGTGACCGACATCAATGGCGTGGAACTTCACTACACAAGCAAAGGTTGAAAAGTGGTGTGGGGGATGGGCCAGAGTGCTGCCCACATCTACAACCACTCGATGTCAGTCGCAGCACGGCTGGGAACAGTTGCAGCACGACGGCAACCGTGGTTGCTGTCATGCTGCGACAGTCGGCGAATGTCGATATATGACGGCAATCCAATATTGGTGGTTAAATTCGTTTTTTTCCGCGACTGTCTGCGACTATCGCCGACAATCGTAGACTAGTCGCCGATCATCGCCTAACTATGGCAAACCGTCGGCTAACCGCGCCGACTACGGTCGGTGGAGAGGCTTGTCATATCCGGTGTCAAAAGCAGCACGGCTGGGAACAGTTGCCGCACGACGGCAACCATGCTTGCCATCGTGCTGCGACTGTCGATGACTGTCGTTATGTGACGGCAACCCAATATTGGCGGTTAAATTCGTTTTAGTGCGCGACTGTCCGCGACTATCGCCGACAATAGCGGACTAGTCGCCTAACTGCAGCGACCCGAGCCAACCACGCCGACTTTGGAGCTTCTGCCCCCCCAGAATTGGCTGCCGTCGGCACCGACTGGATGACTCGGCAAGTCGTGACCGGTCGCTGACGCGAGTCGTGGAGATGTTTAAGCCCCGTTCACATCTTCACGACTCGACGGCGACCAGTCACGACTTGCTGAGTCATGCTGTGTCGGCGCCGGTCGTCATGTGGGTCGGCGTCAGGCCCAGACCGTCGCCGTCGGGTCGTGGGAGTCGTGAAGCGGCGCGCGGTGGGTCCCGACTGTGTGGTGCATGCTCTATACACTCGGGGCGGGTCTGCGCCTCAAAAATGTAACGGAAAAAGTCGGCTCCCTGCTGGGACTCGTCGCCGAAGGGTCCGCGACTAGTCTGGGCCGTGCTGTGGCCAGTCGCTGCAACTGGAGCACGTGTTATTTTAGGGTGGGAAAGATCAATCTTTCCCACGCTGTCTCCCTTCCGACGGAGATATATATATATAATATATATATATATATATATATATATATATATATATATATATATATATATATATATATATATATATATATATATATATATATATATATATTGAGAAAGAGAGAGAGAGAGAGAGGAGAAGCGGACATTTTTGAGATTTATTTATATTTTTATTATTATTGTCGTCATCATTATCCACTATAAATAGAGCAGTATCTATAGTGCAGTATCTTTAGCGCTATACTGCTTCCGCAGTATCTTTAGTGCAGTATCTTTAGCGCTATACTGCTTCCGCAGTATCTTTAGTGCCTTGGTGATTGTTATCACCATGTAGTTCTTGTGTTCAATTATTAATATTTGGAGGCACATAAGTATGTGTGGCCTAGTCAAGGTGGACAAGTGTGTGGACAACAGTGTGACCGACATCGGTGGCGTGGAACTTCACTACACAAGCAAAGGTTGAAAAGTGGTGTGGGGGATGGGCCAGAGCGCTGCCCACATCTACAGCCACTCGGCGTCAGTTGCAGCACGGCTGGGAACAGTTGCAGCATGACGACAACCGTGGGTTTGCGTCGTGCTGCAACTGTCGGCAAATGTTGCCGCATGACGCCAACTCAAAGTTGACTTTTAAATTTTCAAATACCCCTATAGTTTCCGACAATCGCAGACTAGTTGCCAATTAGTCGCCTAACTACGGCAAACCGTCGGCTAACCGCACCGACTACGGTTGGTGGAGAGGCTTGCCATATCCGGTGTCAGTCGCAGCACGGCTGGGAACAGTCGCCGCATGACGGCAACCGTGCTTGCCGTCGTGCTGCGGCTGTCGGCGACTGTCGTTATATGAAGACAACCCAATATTGGCGGTTAAATTAGTTTTAGTCTGCGACTGTCCGCGATTATCGCCTAAAATCGCGGAATAGTCGCCGACTAGTCGCCTAACTACGGCAACCCGAGCCAACCACGCTGATTTTGGAGCTTCAGCCCCCCAAAATAAAATTGGCTGCAGTCGGCACCGACTGGATGACTCAGCAAGTCGTGACCGGTCGCTGACGCGCGTCGTGGAGATATGAACGGGCATTAATCAGTACTTTATGCCTTCAACTGTTCCGTTAGAAATTGAAATAAATATTCTGCCTTTGAAGTCCGCATCATGCAACTTGGATTTCTTCTATACATGGACATCATCAGAGCTGGGCAGTATTTAAATACATTTGTATTTAAATACGTATTTAAATACATTTGTGTATTTAGAAATGTATTTATAAATACATTGGTTATCATGTATTTAAATACAGTATTTAAATACATATATGAGTATTTAAATACATTGTAGTATTTAAATACTCATAATATGAAAATGTAAATACTTTTTTATCAGTTAATTTGGCCATAAACCCGCCCACCTATCTGGCAACCCTGATGTTACAGTGAACCAGTGTTTCCACTTGCAAGGAAATTTCCTTATTTTAAGGAAATTTAGGCCTGAAGAAAAAAATTCTAAGGAAATCAAGTTTTTTCGGACATGTTAAAATATGTGTGTATTTAAAATGTATTTACAAATTTATTTAAATGCAATTGATGTATTTAGTATTTAGTATTGAAATACATTCGTAAAATGTATTTAGAATTTAAATACATTACTCCCATGTATTTAGTATTTAGTATTTAAATACATTCAATGTATTTAGTGCCCAGCTCTGGACATATACATGCTAGGAAATAATGGGGACAATGGAGTGGGCTTATACCCACTATATTCTACCCTCTTTTCTCTGCAGGAGGGAGAAGTCTGGCCATACCCTGTTGAAGCACCTCTGAACTACCCCATCGAAGGGCCCTTACCCTACAGTCCCCAGCAAGCCTTCCTGGGCCCCACACTACCAAACTTCATACCTGCGCTCCAACATCAAGGCCCTTTATCACCCTACCAGACACCCATGCTACCATACACCGGCTATGAACACAACCCAGACTCTGCTTTCCATGTCTCTCCGCACCACAACCCTGGCATCCAGTACCCTGGCAATGTCCCTCTGTCTGGCCTGCCGTACCAATACAAGGTAAGGAGTAAAAAACAGGGCCATGTAAGGTCACTGTGTTTTGATGAGAATACCCAATTAAGTGAGAGTTAGTGGGGCATTAACATTCTATGGGTGACTGTGATAGCAAGGTTGCCACAGGCTGCTCCATTCAGATTGTTCCAGTGATCCCCTGATATGTGATGGGAGAGGAACAGCTTGGTGTGCCATAGACTCAAACTGTATTACAAAGATCCTTATGAGATGCTGTCTAAAAGTTGCAGGAATTTGTGTGTTAAGCAAATCGTTCTAGGCCCTAATTGTCTCTATCTCCCTTAACACTGTCGCCTCTGTGATGTAGTGGCTAGTGCGCCTAGCTACAAATTTGCGGGCCCTAGTTCGAATCCGGGTCAGGACAAGTCAACGGCTATCCCACTCAGCTGTTCATCCTCCCTTTTGGGGTTGATAAATGGGTACCTGGGGAAACCTGAGGAAGGTAACTGTGGTAAATCGGATGTCACCCTAGCCCTGTGTCCCGGGGTAGCAGGTTGTCACCCACCACAGGCTCGAAGGCTAATGCCACGGAGATGAGCACCGAGGCCACGTGCAGCACAGCGTATGTCCCCATATTTACCTTTACCTTACCCTCAATATAATCCCCGTTTGTGAGACTGCTGTGTATTTTGTGCGGGGGTTTCCTTCCTATGATTCAAAGTATCTTTATAAATCCACTGTTGTAAGTGTATGAAGTACATTCTGCAATTCATTCCAGATCTCATTCATGCCTAAAGGCATGAATTCACCTCTGACAGGGTAACAATCATAATTCAAGGAATAAATCTTATTTTACCAATATTATATAGTATTGACCTTAGAGGGATTTGAACCCATCCCGCCTACAGACGTCGCCCCTCCACAGTCGGGGAGCATATTCCCCAAGTCTATGGGAGTATGTGGTTTCAGAGTGAAGACGCTTGGCTGTAGCTCCGAAACTACCCATAGGATTGTCTCAAAAATACCCTCATTGTGATTCCCACACAAAGTTACTATTAAAAGTCCAGGAAATCTAACCTAACCGTAAGAGGACCAACGTGGACTAACGTAACCTAACCTGACTTCGTCTTCTTTTTGTGACCTCTTTCACTTAGGATCGCTTTGTAGGTCCTCTCCTCTCCTCTCCTCCTCTTCCTCCTCCTCCTCTCCTCTCCTCTAGTGTTGGGGGAAGCCACCACCCCAGGAGGCGGGTCAGAAACCCCCGGCTAACACCCGGTACCCATTCACTGCTGGGTGGACAGGGGTTCGGGTATTAAGGAAACGGCCCATCTAGTTCCGCTCGGCCCGGGGATCGAACCCGTGTTCAAGAGTAAACGCGACATACTCTTCCAGAAAACGGGAATATGCAGTCGGGGACGATACCACTACTGTAGACCAAACTGATATCCCGCTTAGCCAGCGGTTGTCTAGGCTATTTGACCATTACAATGGGCTATGGGCGTTTTTATGGTGACACGCCCACTCATTGCTGCCTCACTTCTTATAACATTTTTTGTTGCATGTTCTCCCTTAGTCTCCTCAAATATCAATGTACAACTTTCCACGGTTTGTTTTCAATGTCTGAATAGGCTGGCACACTTTTGCCTTGTTTTATAGAGATGAGCTTGTTGATGGCAGAGCAGAAGGCAACGTCATCCTTGACACGCTGGCTTGCCTGACACTGCCTGTGCTTGAACTGTCTACACTGAAGGAACATTTTTTTCTGAATGTCAGAAGTTATATGCCCTTTAAAGCTAGAATAATTCCCAGGTGGACCGTCCTATCTGAAGGAGGGTAGCAAGCAAGACAAACACTTGCCATTTAACTACAAACATGAGATGTTGTTGTTGGTTTGCCAGCAGAGGAGAGGCAGAAATACCTCGCATCGCCACCATAATGATACCAGTGGTCCCCCTCACAAAGGCTGGCAGTGGCAGTGAGGATGAATTTCTGAGAACAAAACCAGTGGAGACTAGTGGCGCATTTTCGTGACGTTCACCGCCCTGGTTCAGTCCAGTCCGGACCGGGTCAGGGTGGACTGATGGTCGCGAAAATACATCGAGACTGGCCCCGTCCCATTCGTCGTTCCTATTGGCTGGGGGATCGAGTGGGCGGTACTGAACTGAACTGTGGAGGCGGCAGGCGTCCATCTTGTCAATATCCTTTTTGTCGTCCGCCTTTTAACCTGTGCTGAAGACTTTACAACTACCACGCCTGTGATACTTTAGTCTTATGGTCGGCCATTATGGTGTTTCATGTCTTAAGCCCGGTTCCCACCTTCCCGCTTGTACGGCCGCCGTACAACAACAACGACGTCACAGTGACGTCACAACAAAGTCTACCGCACCGCCGTACCGCTGTACGGCCGCCGTACAAAGTTAAATTCAAGTCATCTCTCCCGCTCGGCGGTGTCCGCTCGAGCGGAGTTGCCAACTGTGCCCAGTTACCACAAATACCACTCAAGCGGTGATGATGGTGACGTCATTGTTGTTGTATGGTGGTCGTACAAGCGGGAAGGTGGGAACCGGGCTTTATCAGCAGCACGAGAAGCTCCTGGTCGCCTTCCCCGCTGACTGTAGAGCGCATGCGCCAGTTCTCCCCACACTGGTCCAAGGTGGTCCTGCTATATGGGTCGGACCAGACTGGACTGGGCTGAACCGTTCTAGACTGCCTCGCAAAAACAGTGACCGCCCGGGACTAGCCCAGTCCAGACGGGGCCAGAGCGGTCGCGAAAATACGCTATAACTGACCACTCCAACTCAATGATAATAAAGTGTTCATTGCTATGAACATATGTCATAAAGAGACATGTGCGATGTTCATTTGAGGTGTGTGTCCAGGCAGTAATAATAGAACTGACAGGTTTTGTGCACCACCATCCTCATCCTCGTGTGTACTGTCACCACCACCCTCCCAGCATTACATTCACCACCACCCTCCCGGCATTACTGTCACCACCACCCTCCCGGCATTACTGTCACCACCACCCTCCCAGCATTACTGTCACCACCACCCTCCCGGCATTGCTGTCATCACCACCCTCCCAGCATTACTGTCACCACCACCCTCCCAGCATTACTGTCACCACCACCCTCCCAGCATTACTGTCACCACCACCCTCCCAGCATTACTGTCACCACCACCCTCCCGGCATTACTGTCATCACCACCCTCCCAGCATTACTGTCACCACCACCCTCCCAGCATTACTGTCACCACCACCCTCCCGGCATTACTGTCACCACCACCCTCCCGGCATTACTGTCACCACCACCCTCCCGGCATTACTGTCACCACCACCCTCCCGGCATTACTGTCCACCATCCCCACCCCTCCCGGCATTACTGTCACCACCACCCTCCCGGCATTACTGTCACCACCACCCTCCCGGCATTACTGTCACCACCACCCTCCCGGCATTACTGTCACCACCACCCTCCCGGCATTACTGTCACCACCACCCTCCCGGCATTACTGTCACCACCACCCTCCCGGCATTGCTCCTCTCACAGTCATTGACACCTTGCCCCCTGTGTAGCCAAGGGACTGGGAGGATGAAGAGGAGGAGGAGGGAGGACGCCGTACCATACAGTCTGGAGGAGGCTCTGCAGGAGTTGAACGTTCACCTGCCACGCCTGGCTGTCACTGCCCCGCCCTCTGTCCTTCCCTCAAGGTAACGTATCACTTTATCTTTCCTGTGGACAAGAAATGTATGTGTTTTCTATCATTGTTATTATTTTTTTTATTTATTATCATTGTTCTTTATTTTATATTTGAGCCTATAGCATGGTAAAGTAGCTGAGCCGGTGATACTCGTATATTTGTAAACATACACTTACAAGAACATTTGTGGGTATGCATTGTTTTTTTTCAAGATTTTCAACGTCATTTTCTGGCATGGTCATCCCCGGCAGAAATAGTCCAGACAATTTGTAGTTAGACCTGGGCAACATTGTGTTATAGAAGATGATGGCGTGTAGTTGTAGAGGGTGTGAGTGCAGGTGAGGTGTAATCAGTCCAAGGTAGTTACCGTAGATAACACTATAGTCGCCAGTCACTTGCCACTGCACTAATGTCGCCAGGCACAATATATTACGAATTCTAGTATCACTACAGACTTTTATGTGCCACTGAAGACATGTAGTGTGATGTACATAATATAAACTACTGTGCATGCCTCTTCAGTGACACATAAAAGACTAGTGATGCTAAAATTCTAAATATATTGTGCCTGGCGACATTAGTGCAGTGGCGAGTGACTGGCGACTATAGTGTTAGCTACGGTAGGTAGCGAGTGGCACGAGGTCGGGAACAAGACACCTGGTGGACTTCAACCACGTGGTCTTCGAGGACGTGCCCGGTGGGTGACAAGTTGCCTCCTTAATTGACGATGATGCAGGGATAGTATAGTACACAGTTTAAGTGTATGTATATTAATATTGTACAAGTACTGTGAAGTAGTGTTATGTACACGTGGATTGAAACGGACGCCAGGGAAGAAGCGTCCACCCTCAGCGGGTGAGGGTGTGTGAGTGAGAGCGGGTTTCAGTTCAGTTCATATATTTATTGATCACATAAAACATTGCAAGAAAAATATACATGAAAAATGCAAATAACAATTACAAAAAATAAATACAATAATAGATTACAACAGTGACCTAAGCGGCAGAGCGGCCCGTGTTCATATCAATATTACTCAAGGTGACGAGCCATCTCACCGGTGAGGTCCCCGTCTTCATCCAGAAGCAGGGCGTCATCGTCCGCATCCCAGTCCAGGCTCACGGCCCAGCTCATCTTTGTTACCCTTTTCTTGCTTGTTATTTTAGGTAACAGGGGTCAACCCATTTAACATACAGCGTCAATGACCTGTAGGGGTGATTGCCAAGGTGAATGCCTATCTTGAAAGGCAGGTGTAATTTACCCAGCTCAGAGGCAGACGTCAATGTGCTAGTACAGCAAGTGGTCGAGCGGTTTTAAGTAAGGCTTGCTGATTTAAGTAATGTATAAGTATTTTAAGTAAGTGTCAAGGAATCAAGTAAGACAGTATACTATTATATATATATATTATATGATATATATATATATATATTATATATATATATATATATATATATATATATATATATTTTATATATATATATATATATATACATGGATGTATATATATATATATATATATATATATATTTATATATACGTATATATATATATATATATATATATATATATATATATAAAATATATATATATATATATATATATATATATATATATATATATATATATATATATATATATATATATATATATATGTACACTATGAGATTATGTTACAATACAAAGTCACGGGTTCTTACAAACGGCCAAGGAAGCTTAAGTCTTATTGACGGCCTGAACAATTATTTACATGACAAATATTCACACACTCAGGTGTGTGAGTAGCCACACTGACTCACATGGAGTCCTTCTAGGAGTGCCTGGGTCGTGTCTCCGGTGGCTTCTGTCCCCTTCCGGCCTATCGGCGTATTATATAGGAAAGGTTTCATTGTTCACAATTACTTACACAGTCTTGTATTGTCTCTCCTTTTGGTGAGTGGTAATCAGGCGTGTGGTGATGACACATGCATAGACACAATTGTTTTCACATTCCAGGATGTTTATCAACTGCAATATGCGGCCATCACTGTGTTGTCTCCACCACCAGGCTGGCTATCCACGTCATCATTACTCGGCATGCGTGCTTACTTCGTCAGCATAATGTCATCAAAAGGTGGCAGTGCCTCAGACAATACAGGCGACTGTAGAGGCACACAGGCACACACACACATCCTGCTTTTGTTAGATACTAAGATTACCACATACATGTACATACAACCGTCGTTTTCCCGGACTAATAGGGGGGAGCACTGGTCCGGGAACCGCAAAAGTCCGGGAATCGCAACAGTCCTAGGAGGCAGAAGAAAGTGTTCAATAGTCTCAAGAGACGTTCCTGCACCAGGGGCAGTGGGGGTCAGGGGACTAACGGAGGCAATGCAGGTGAACCGTGAGTGTCGTGTGTCCAAATGTAAACAATACGACCGCTGAGCATGCTGCCACCTGGTGGGAGGCAGAAGAAAGTGTTCAATAGTCTCAAGAGACGTTCCTGCACCAGGGGCAGTGGGGGTCAGGGGACTAACGGAAGCAGTGCAGGTGAACCGTGAGTGTCGTGTGTCCAAATGTAAACAATACGACCGCTGAGCATGCTGCCACCTGGCGGGAGGCAACAGAAAGTGTTCAATAATCTCGGAGACGTTCCTGCACCAGGGGCAGTGGGGGTCAGGGAACTAACGGAGGCGGTGCAGGTGAACCGTGAGTGTTTCTTGTGCCCAAATGTAAACAATACGACCGCTGACCATGCTGCCACCTGGGTGGACGCCCGCCTTCGCCAGCAGGGTGGGCTGGTCAAAGTGGCGACGTTCAGGGTGAGGAGTTGAGAGCGTAGCACTACATGGTGGGAGTGGAAGCGTGGACACTGCAGCATAAAGTGTTCAATAGTCTCAGAGACGTTCCTGCACCAGGGGCAGTGGGGGTCAGGGGACTGACAGAAGCGGTGCAGGTGAACCGTGAGTGCTTCTTGTGCCCAAATAAATGTAAACAATACGACCACTGACCATGTTGCCACCTGGCGGGAGGTGCGGACACT
>JACEEZ010004848.1:147500-157500 GCA_016584305.1 Chionoecetes opilio | reverse complement strand
AATCAATCGGAGGATGACTAACTGCTTCGGTGACTATCTTACAAATAACCTGAAATATGTATTTACCTAGTTGTGTTTACCTAGTTGTAACATACAGGAAAAGAGCTATGCTCGTACTGTCCCGTCTCCAAATCTACTATTATCCAGTTTGCCTTTGAAGTCCTGAATACTTCTTGCATTAATCACTTTTGCATCAAGGTTGTTCCAGGCTTCTATGCTTCTATACGGTAAGCTGTATTTTTTTATATCCCTCTTGCATGTTGTCCTTTTCAATTTCTTCTCATGACCTCTTGTACTTCTGTCGTCCCACACAAACAGATCTTCTCTATCAATTTTTTCCAGACCCATTGATGCTCTATACACTGCTATAAAATCTCCCCTTTCTCTTCTTTTCTCAAGTGTTGGGAGTTTTAGTCTTGAAAGTCTTTCTTCATATGTTAAATCTCTCAGACTTGGAGCCATTTTTGTGGCTGCTCTTTGTATTCTCTCAATCTTCCTTATATCCTTCTTTTTATGTGGTGACCAAATCACTGCCGCATATTCCAACCTTGGTCGAATCAAAGATGTTATCAATTTCTTGATCATCTCTTCATCCAGATATTTGAATGCCATTCTTATATTCCTCAGCAACTGGTATGTATCTCCTGTGATCTTGTTTATATGCTTCTCAGGTGACAAATTGTCCTTAATCCACACTCCCAGATCTTTTTCGACCTTTGTTTTGATTATCCATTCATTTCCCATCGAATACTTTCCTCTCTGTCTCTTTTTGCTACTGCCCATTTCCATCACTTTACACTTTTTGGCATTAAACTCCATTTCCCATAGTTGACTCCATCTGAAAATCTTATCTAGATCCTTTTGTAAATCCTCACAGTCCTCTTTACTTTCTACTTTTCTTAGTAATTTAGCATCATCAGCGAATAAACTCATATAACTGTTTACTCCTTCTGTCATATCATTTACATAGACCAAGAACATCACTGGGGCCAATACTGATCCTTGAGGAACTCCACTTATCACACTGCACCATTCTGACTTTTGATCTTTTATTACTGTTCTCATCTCTCTGTTGCTCAAAAAGTCTTCCATCCACTTCAGCAAACCACCCTTCAATCCTCCTACATGTTCTAGCTTCCAGAGCAGTCTCTTATGAGGTACCTTGTCAAATGCCTTCTTTAGGTCCAAGTAAATGCAATCGACCCACCCTTCTCTTTCCTGTGTCACATCGATCACTCTCGAGTAAAAGCTTAATATTTTGTTGTACATGACATTCCTCCTCTAAATCCAAACTGGCCACCTGCAAGTGTGTTTGTCTCTTCCAAATATTTCAACCATCTGTCCTTCACAATTTTTTCACACATTTTTGCCACTACACTTGTTAATGATACTGGCCTGTAATTTAGTGGTTCTTCTTTGTCTCCTCCTTTGTGAATTGGCACAATATTTGCTCTTTTCCAATCAAGTATGACTCTGCTCTCCTTGAGTGAACTCTCAATTACACTATGTAACTTTCCTGCTAGTTGGTTACTGCACTCTTTCATTATCCAGTTCGACACTCCATCTGGACCCGGGGCTTTTCTCACATCTTGACTTTCCATTAGCCTTTTTACTTCTATTACGTCTACTTTTATGTCTTCCATTATATTTTCTTTTGCTATTATATTTTTCGTTTTAAATTCACTTTCTCTTGTAAATACAGTCTGTAAGCACTTATTCATCACCCCGGCCTGTTGTAATGCATCTTCATACACTATGCCATCTACCTTCAGCTTATCTATTCCTTCCTTGTTTGTCATTTTTCCATTAATATATCTATAGAAAAGTTTCGGTTCATTCATACATTTTTCTATTATATTCCTCTCATAGTTACTTTCTTCTTCTCTTCGGATTCCTACATATTCATTTCTAGTTGTTTTGTACTTCTCCCAAAGGTTGCTGCCTCCTTTTTTCCTCCAACTATTCCATGTTTTTTCTCTTTCTAGTCTTGCTAATTCACATTTTCTGTTAAACCATTCATTTTTTTCTTTTCTCTGATAACTATCCTTGGAACATAACTATTTATTCCTTCGGTGTAAATTCGGATGAACTCATCCCATTTTTTCTGGGTACTCCTTGCTGCATGGAAATTACTCCAGTCTGTCTCTCCGAAGAATGTTCTTAATCCGTCAAGTCTGCTTTTCCATAATTGTATCTTCCTTTCTTGTGTTCTTCTTTTCTCCACTCTTTTTTTGCTATCATTTATTTCAAATTCAATAAGTACATGGTCGCTCTTTCCAAGTGGGCACTGATAATTTACTTTACTAATTACTTCCAGTTCTTTCGTCAATAGTAGGTCTAGTCTTGATGGTTCTTCGCTACCTCTGAATCTTGTGTTCTCTTTAATCCATGGAGTCATGATGTTATTCATTACCAAATCCAACAATATACCACCCCATGAGTTTTCTCCTCCTTCAGTATACCATTCTTCCCAATAAACTTCTTTGCAGTTAAAATCTCCCATCAAAATTATGTCCTCACTATTTTCCATCGTATTCTTTAAACATTTGCTTGTGTCTCTTATCATGTCTCCATACTCTTCTCTCCCCCAGGAATTTGTCTTAGGTGGAACGTATACGAGTAATAAGTCTCTTATTCTTCAACACCTCGGCCATTCCTTCTCCTTTCTCCACATTTCCTACTACCACATCCTTCCTTGTTAACATTACACCACCTCCCTTTTTCTGGTTTCTGTGTGTGTGTGTGTGGTAACAATATCCCTGCCTGGTTACAGGGTGAGGTGGACTGTGCATGCACAAAGAATTCTGTGAATTATAAGCAACCCACCACCACCACTGCTGCCTCTTCCTCCAACAACATCAATGGCAAGCACTATTCATCACCTCAAGCCAACACCACTCACCACCACCACCACGAACAACAACAACAACAACAGGGCAACTTCCAATATCAACCACCAGTCAATAGCAACCACCACCTAAACTACAATGTATACACAGGAAGCAACCACGACCCGCTACAGTCCAACCACCACCACCACCAGTACAACCACAGCAAGCATCAAGAACAGCAGTTTATCAACCAGACCTCAAACTCACCACCCAAACCCAGTGTGTCACACAGCCGAAGGGAAGGAGATGTGTGTGTGAAGTGTGGTGTGACTTACAAGCGGAGGTCCTTCATAACAGACATGTTTGAAGGCATCCACCAGTCCGACATCATCTGTGCCAAGGTGGGCATCATCCTGCACACCACCTACCACAGGTTCACATCCCTCAGCGTTGCCCTCAGTGCACCTGGGAGGCAAACCACACTGCAGGTAAGCCAAGCGGCACACAGGCTGTCTCTTCTTTCTGTTACCTGCACTGCTTTCTCACGCCTGCTCCTTTCTCTTCCCTCCCTCCCTCTCTGGCACTCAGTGACTGGCACGGCTGTCCTGTTGTTTTTCTCCGTACTCTGTCCAACATTTCTGATAACCAATATAAACAACATTATTTAGGTATTATTTTCCTTTCTCTTGGTGACTAAGATTGAAAAGATAGGTGTGGATCCTTGTGAAGTCTGGATATGTGGCCTTGTATTGCAATGTGGTCTTGCTAACGTGGGCCTTTCTCCTTCCTCCCTTGACAGGAGGCACTGCAGCATCACTATGGGGTCAACATGCTCATGTGGAACTGTGACTACTGCGACAAGAATCACCTGTGCCACCAGCAGGTCCGGGTGCTGCGTGCCCCTCGTGTCCTGCTCATTCATCTCAGCAGGTAGGCCAGAACGCTGCTGCTCATACCACCACCACCACCACCACTGTTACAACTCTTTCTATGACTACTGCCACTCTTATCACTATTATTCCTCAGCACCAGCTTGAAGAAGAACAAGCACCACTTTCATAAGCTATGCACTAGTTTTGTCGCTCCATCATTCATGTTAGTGATTGCCAAGCCCTGATGAGAAAAGAACTAACGCTTCACTACAAATACGTGAGGATTACGGAAACAAAGAGGAAAAACTTACTTAAATCTTAATATTCTAAATTAAATATTACATCCCCACGTAGAAAAGAAATTAAGTTAACAAATGACAATTACAAGAAATTAGTACTAGTTATAAACTATAAATTAATACAATAGTAAATGGAAAAGAACAATAAAAATAAATTAAAGACAAAGGCCAATATTAGATAAAGACAAAGACCAATATTAGATAAAGACAAATATTAGATAAAGACAAAGACAAATATTAGATAAAGACAAAGACAAATATTAGATAAAGACAAAGACAAAGACAAATATTAGATAAAGACAAAGACAAATATTAGATAAAGACAAAGACAAATATTAGATAAAGACAAAGGCCAATATTAGATAAAGACAAAGGCCAATATTAGATAAAGACAAAGACAAAGGCCAATATTAGATAAAGACAAAGGCCAATATTAGATAAAGACAAAGACAAATATTAGATAAAGACAAAGACAAATATTAGATAAAGACAAAGACAAATATTAGATAAAGACAAAGACAAATATTAGATAAAGACAAAGACAAATATTAGATAAAGACAAAGACAAAGACAAATATTAGATAAAGACAAAGACAAAGACAAATATTAGACAAAGACAAATATTAGATAAAGACAAAGGCCAATATTAGATAAAGACAAAGGCCAATATTAGATAAAGACAAAGACAAAGGCCAATATTAGATAAAGACAAAGACAAATATTAGATAAAGACAAAGACAAATATTAGATAAAGACAAAGACAAATATTAGATAAAGACAAAGACAAATATTAGATAAAGCCCAAAGACAAATATTAGATAAAGACAAAGACAAATATTAGATAAAGACAAAGAAAAAATATTAGATAAAGACAAAGACAAATATTAGATAAGACAAAGACAAATATTAGATAAAGACAAAGACAAATATTAGATAAAGACAAAGACAAATATTAGATAAAGACAAAGACAAATATTAGATAAAGACAAAGACAAATATTAGATAAAGACAAAGACAAATATTAGATAAAGACAAAGACAAATATTAGATAAAGACAAAGACTAATATTAGATAAAGACAAAGACAAATATTAGATAAAGACAAAGACCAATATTAGATAAAGACAAAGACCAATATTAGATAAAGACAAAGACCAATATTAGATAAAGACAAAGACCAATATTAGATAAAGACAAAGACAAATATTAGATAAAGACAAAGACAAATATTAGTTAAAGACAAAGACAAATATTAGATAAAGACAAAGACAAATATTAGATAAAGACAAAGACAAATATTAGATAAAGATAAAGACAAATATTAGATAAAGATAAAGACAAATATTAGATAAAGACAAAGACAAATATTAGATAAAGACAAAGACCAATATTAGATAAAGATAAAGACAAATATTAGATAAAGACAAAGACAAATATTAGATAAAGACAAAGACAAATATTAGATAAAGACAAAGACAAATATTAGATAAAGACAAAGACAAATATTAGATAAAGACAAAGACAAATATTAGATAAAGACAAAGACAAATATTAGATAAAGACAAAGACAAATATTAGATAAAGATAAAGACAAATATTAGATAAAGACAAAGGCCAATATTAGATAAAGACAAAGACAAATATTAGATAAAGACAAAGACCAATATTAGATAAAGACAAAGACCAATATTAGATAAAGACAAAGACAAATATTAGATAAAGACAAAGACAAATATTAGATAAAGACAAAGACAAATATTAGATAAAGACAAAGACAAATATTAGATAAAGACAAAGACAAATATTAGATAAAGACAAAGACCAATATTAGATAAAGACAAAGACCAATATTAGATAAAGACAAAGACCAATATTAGATAAAGACAAAGACCAATATTAGATAAAGACAAAGACAAATATTAGATAAAGACAAAGACAAATATTAGATAAAGATAAAGACCAATATTAGATAAAGACAAAGACAAATATTAGATAAAGACAAAGACCAATATTAGATAAAGACAAAGACAAATATTAGATAAAGACAAAGACCAATATTAGATAAAGACAAAGACTAATATTAGATAAAGACAAAGACAAATATTAGATAAAGACAAAGACAAATATTAGATAAAGACAAAGACTAATATTAGATAAAGACAAAGACAAATATTAGATAAAGACAAAGACCAATATTAGATAAAGACAAAGACAAATATTAGATAAAGACAAAGACAAATATTAGATAAAGACAAAGACTAATATTAGATAAAGACAAAGACCAATATTAGATAAAGACAAAGACAAATATTAGATAAAGACAAAGACAAATATTAGATAAAGACAAAGACCAATATTAGATAAAGACAAAGACAAATATTAGATAAAGACAAAGACAAATATTAGATAAAGACAAAGACAAATATTAGATAAAGACAAAGACAAATATTAGATAAAGACAAAGACAAATATTAGATAAAGACAAAGACAAATATTAGATAAAGACAAAGACCAATATTAGATAAAGACAAAGACAAATATTAGATAAAGATAAAGACTAATATTAGATAAAGACAAAGACCAATATTAGATAAAGACAAAGACAAATATTAGATAAAGACAAAGACAAATATTAGATAAAGACAAAGGCCAATATTAGATAAAGACAAAGACAAATATTAGATAAAGACAAAGGCCAATATTAGATAAAGACAAAGACAAATATTAGATAAAGATAAAGATAATTATTAGATAAAGACAAAGACTAATATTAGATAAAGACAAAGACCAATATTAGATAAAGACAAAGACTAATATTAGATAACAAAGACCAATATTAGATAAAGACAAAGACAAATATTAGATAAAGACAAAGACCAATAATAGATAAAGACAAAGACAAATATTAGATAAAGACAAAGACTAATATTAGATAAAGACAAAGACAAATATTAGATAAAGACAAAGACAAATATTAGATAAAGACAAAGACAAATATTAGATAAAGACAAAGACAAATATTAGATAAAGACAAAGACAAATATTAGATAAAGACAAAGACAAATATTAGATAAAGACAAAGACAAATATTAGATAAAGATAAAGATAATTATTAGATAAAGACAAAGACTAATATTAGATAAAGACAAAGACAAATATTAGATAAAGACAAAGACAAATATTAGATAAAGACAAAGACTAATATTAGATAAAGACAAGACCAATATTAGATAAAGCCCAAAGACAAATATTAGATAAAGACAAAGACCAATATTAGATAAAGACAAAGACTAATATTAGATAACAAAGACCAATATTAGATAAAGACAAAGACAAATATTAGATAAAGACAAAGACCAATATTAGATAAAGACAAAGACAAATATTAGATAAAGACAGACTAATATTAGATAAAGACAAAGACAAATATTAGATAAAGACAAAGACAAATATTAGATAAAGACAAAGACCAATATTAGATAAAGACAAAGACCAATATTAGATAAAGACAAAGACTAATATTAGATAAAGACAAAGACAAATATTAGATAAAGACAAAGACAAATATTAGATAAAGACAAAGACAAATATTAGATAAAGACAAAGACAAATATTAGATAAAGATAAAGATAATTATTAGATAAAGACAAAGACTAATATTAGATAAAGACAAAGACAAATATTAGATAAAGACAAAGACAAATATTAGATAAAGACAAAGACTAATATTAGATAAAGACAAAGACCAATATTAGATAAAGACAAAGACAAATATTAGATAAAGACAAAGACCAATATTAGATAAAGACAAAGACTAATATTAGATAACAAAAAACCAATATTAGATAAGACAAAGACAAATATTAGATAAAGACAAAGACCAATATTAGATAAAGACAAAGACAAATATTAGATAAAGACAGACTAATATTAGATAAAGACAAAGACAAATATTAGATAAAGACAAAGACAAATATTAGATAAAGACAAAGACAAATATTAGATAAAGACAAAGACAAATATTAGATAAAGACAAAGACAAATATTAGATAAAGACAAGACAATATTAGATAAAGATAAAGATAATTATTAGATAAAGACAAAGACTAATATTAGATAAAGACAAAGACAAATATTAGATAAAGACAAAGACAAATATTAGATAAAGACAAAGACTAATATTAGATAAAGACAAAGACCAATATTAGATAAAAGACAAAGGACAAATATTAGATAAAGACAAAGACCAATATTAGATAAAGACAAAGACTAATATTAGATAACAAAGCCCAAATATTAGATAAAGACAAGACAAATATTAGATAAAGAGACAAAGACCAATATTAGATAAAGACAAAGACAAATATTAGATAAAGACAGACTAATATTAGATAAAGACAAAGAAAAATATTAGATAAAGACAAAGACAAATATTAGATAAAGACAAAGACCAATATTAGATAAAGACAAAGACCAATATTAGATAAAGACAAAGACTAATATTAGATAAAGACAAAGACAAATATTAGATAAAGACAAAGACAAATATTAGATAAAGACAAAGACAAATATTAGATAAAGACAAAGACAAATATTAGATAAAGATAAAGATAATTATTAGATAAAGACAAAGACAAATATTAGATAAAGACAAAGACAAATATTAGATAAAGACAAAGACAAATATTAGATAAAGACAAAGACTAATATTAGATAAAGACAAAGACCAATATTAGATAAAGACAAAGACAAATATTAGATAAAGACAAAGACCAATATTAGATAAAGACAAAGACTAATATTAGATAACAAAGACCAATATTAGATAAAGACAAAGACAAATATTAGATAAAGACAAAGACCAATATTAGATAAAGACAAAGACAAATATTAGATAAAGACAGACTAATATTAGATAAAGACAAAGACAAATATTAGATAAAGACAAAGACAAATATTAGATAAAGACAAAGACAAATATTAGATAAAGACAAAGACCAATATTAGATAAAGACAAAGACTAATATTAGATAAAGACAAAGACAAATATTAGATAAAGACAAAGACAAATATTAGATAAAGACAAAGACAAATATTAGATAAAGACAAAGACAAATATTAGATAAAGACAAAGACAAATATTAGATAAAGACAAAGACAAATATTAGATAAAGATAAAGATAATTATTAGATAAAGACAAAGACTAATATTAGATAAAGACAAAGACCAATATTAGATAAAGACAAAGACTAATATTAGATAACAAAGACCAATATTAGATAAAGACAAAGACAAATATTAGATAAAGACAAAGACCCACACCTGCAATCTTTACACAGAGTTAGGTTACTAACTTCCTTTCACTTTCCTTCCTTTTTTTCACTCCTTCCCCAGGCCGAGTGAGAGGCACAACCCCAGGAGGCAGAGTGTTGTGTTTCCCGCTGATCTGCTGGCCTTGAGCAATCACCTGGTGCCGGGCAGGAAAGGCAGGTGAGTCAGGCATGGGTTGTAGTGGCATACATGTACTAGTATAGAGATTATTACGTATATACAGAAATGCCATTTTTACTTCCAGATTCATCTTCTGTATTGCATCATAACGTCCCACCAATGTCCATTTTTTCAGACCTCTCTCATGCAACTCCATCAGGGGCGCAGCCAGAAATATATTTTGGGTTAGTCACAATAACTAACCACGAGAAATTTTAAAAATACGCATTTGCATTTCACCCCGCGTGTTGATGTATGGCTAACTCAAACCATCATGTGCTCCTTCCTCCCTCCAAACCACTAGTCCTGCCGTCCAAGTCGTGCAATGTTTAATTTATCTCTTGGCTATGTCCATGCTCGCACATAAAGTAAAGTAAGTCTTATATAGTATGTGTCAATAGAAGACTCTACTCAGAATTGCATATTCTTTCAGTTCTGCAGACATGTGACATACCGAGTATCACACCCTGGATTTAACAAGTATTTGACATATAAGCTTTCCAATCTA
>JACEEZ010004848.1:0-145000 GCA_016584305.1 Chionoecetes opilio | reverse complement strand
TATGAATGCACCACACACAGTCTGCTCCTGCCATGTACCCTCTCAGGCTGTATGAATGCACCACACACAGTCTGCTCCTGTCATGTACCCTCTCAGGCTGTATGAATGCAGGAACACAGTCTGCTCCTGTCATGTACCCTCTCAGGCTGTATGAATGCACCATACACAGTCTGCTCCTGCCATGTACCCTCTCAGGCTGTATGAATGCACCACACACAGTCTGCTCCTGTCATGTACCCTCTCAGGCTGTATGAATGCAGGAACACAGTCTGCTCCTGTCATGTACCCTCTCAGGCTGTATGAATGCACCACACACAGTCTGCTCCTGCCATGTACCCTCTCAGGCTGTATGAATGCACCACACACAGTCTGCTCCTGCCATGTACCCTCTCAGGATGTATGAATGCACCATACACAGTCTGCTCCTGTCATGTACCCTCTCAGGCTGTATGAATGCACCATACACAGTCTGCTCCTGTCATGTACCCTCTCAGGCTGTATGAATGCACCACACACAGTCTGCTCCTGCCATGTACCCTCTCAGGATGTATGAATGCACCACACACAGTCTGCTCCTGTCATGTACCCTCTCAGGCTGTATGAATGCACCACACACAGTCTGCTCCTGCCATGTACCCTCTCAGGCTGTATGAATGCACCACACACAGTCTGCTCCTGCCATGTACCCTCTCAGGCTGTATGAATGCAGGAACACAGGAACTACCTCATGTAGGTCTCACGGCCTCTTGCAGCTTCCTTATTTTCTTATGTTCTTATGTAATGCACTACACACAGTCTGCTCCTGCCATGTAACCACCCTCTCAGGATGTATGAATATACCACTCACAAATTCCTTTATAACTCGCACCACCACTACAGCTGAAGCTCTTTTGCTCTATCTTCAGAATGCTCTTCCCCAATTACTGTGCTTTACATACAATGTTGTACTCATTGGGAATAACACAAGCAAATATTTAACAGATCCCACGGCCACAAATATAGTCTGTATGCAGTGTGTAACCAGCACGGCACAATGGTGCAGAGCCGCTACACTGCCTGCTGCAGGGCCAACAAGTGCCAGACTCAGGAGGGCAAGTGGTTCCTCTTTGATGATGAGGAAGTCAGCAGGACGGAACACTTCAGCCACACCGAGGAGGCTCACATTCTCTGCTACACCAGCCCGGCATCCAACTAGCCATTGGAGTGACACATGGAATGGAGCCATAATACAAGTGACCACCTTGTCAGGTATCTGTTGCAGTAATAATAATGGTAGTTGTAGTGAAAGTAATGATGGTGAAAGCTGCTTTTTTCACTTTTACTTTCTAGTCCTTTTTTATGACATGAAATATGAGGACAAGTAAGATTGCCATTGTTGCAGGTTAGCAGTGCAGGGTAATGCCAGGGTAATGCCAGAATCTGGTAACATTCTCTTCCTCTTCTCTCCTATCCTTCCCATTTTCTCTCCCACCGTCCCCCCCCCCCTCCTCTGTTCCTCTCCCCTGCCTTGCCCTGCCCCCATCTCCCTTCTCTCTATAAGGCTACAATTACACATAGTGTCCCGAGATACATTGTCTCATGCGGTGTATTGAAAGGTTTTAATAACAATTTATTTCTTTATTCTAGGCTAAGTGAACATACAGTAAAACCCTTATAATTCGGCACTGTATAACTCGGAATTTGATATAACTCGGCATGGCAAAGACTAATGTTTTTTTTTTTTTTTTTTTTTTTTTTTTTTTTTTTTTTTTCACACACACACACCCACACACCCACCCACCCACCCACCCACCCCCACACCCACACCCACACACACACACACACACACACACACACACACACACCTATGCCCATAGCACATGTAGGCAGTGAGCTCCAGGGGTGGAATGATAGGCCCTGGAGGCTCACTCGAGGGCTGTGATGGTTGGCCCTCGCCCGTGGTGGCGCAGGCAGGATTGTTATAGTGACGCCTGTGATTAGAGGCTCATGCCGCCCCGTGTCCTCCCATGCACTCACAGTCGAAGGTAGAGTTAATGGACAGGGCATGTGGGTGTTCTTAGGCCACTCGACGGTGCAAAAAGATTTCAAGTGGATTTATGGGTCTCACTCGGGATCGAACTCGGGTCTTCGAGAACGCCACTCGGTGACGCTAACCACTCTGCTACCGCCTCACCTAAACTGCATCTCATGGTTTTCACTCGGCATATCATGCCCTCACAACCTCTTCTGTGAACATGTAAACAGAAAGTTGGCAAAAAATAATGTATCTCGGCATATTAATGTTATAACTGCATCTCTTCGCTTACACTCTGCATATCGTCAGTCGCATAAAGTCGTATTTTTGTCCTTTTGATCTTTTCCTGCAAGCTCAGGCTCTTCAATTTCATTCCCTTCCTGCTGGAGACACCCTTGCGTGATGGAGCTGACATCTTGATATACAGTACTGTATGATGTAATCCCAAAACACGTAAAATAGGTGGCAAATTAAGCAAAGATCAGGAACCAGTGCGTAGGCTGAGCCGTGTTTTTGTCGTCCAAGCACCGTCTTGGATTACGAAACCCAATCCAATAACACTTGCTGAAATGTGTGTTATACTACTTTGTGATATTGTTTGCAATGTTTTGCATTGATTATTATTTCGGCTCCTACCAAGCTTGTTGTGTTTTTGAAGCAGAAACCAATCCTTTTTCAATTTCGACAAAAAACGGAATTCATATCCAAGACGGTGCTTTGACGACATAAACACAGCTCAGCAGCTGACAGCCTACACGCTGGTTCCCGACCTTTGCTTTACTTTGCCACCTATTTTACGTGTTTTGGGATTACATCATACAGTACTGTATATCAAGATGTCAGCTCCATCACGCAAGGGTGTCTCCAGCAGGAAGGGAATGAAATTGAAGAGCCTGAGCCTGCAGGAAAAGGTGAAAGTGCTGGCAAGGATGGATGCAGGTGCATTCATGCGTGCTATTTGTGCTGAGTTTGATATCAAATCCAGCACATGCAAGGGCCAGAGCCCCTATCGTGCCGAGTTATAAGGGTTTTACTGTAGTAGGTACAGTTGTTTAGGTGAGGAATTTTTATCTTTTGAAACAGTTCTATAATTTTTTTGTTCTTTCTTATTTCCCCCCCGTCCCCCCCCCCTCCCCCCCCCCCCCCGTACACGACCAAAAAGATTCACTTATTTATGTGGATTTTTTTTTTCGCGGAAGGGATGTTATCCTAGAAACACACCTTGAATTCCACTAACACCATTACTAGATTGACCGATTCCCTTAAATTCTTAGGATACTTGAGAGGTCAGAATACAGACCCTGTCTGGCTACAGACAGATAGACAGACAGTAAGATCGCTAAAATGACCACGTATCTCCCGGCTTTTCCTCCTCTCGAGACATGGTCACCGTGGGAAACTCAATCGGATATGTAAGAGGGTTTCGGATTAATAACAAGAGTTAAGATGACCTTTCCAGTCAAATTTTTCTCATCAAATTGAAAGACATTATTACCCTATATTTCAGTAGTTATCCCTTGTTCCCACACCCCATCCCAGGCGTTAAACGTTCGATAACCATGTTAGTTAAGTCAATCAGATAAAGTCTGAACGCATCCCTCCTTTCGCGCTAGTATATTCACTCTCTCTCTGTTTTCAGAGAGAGAATGGGCTGAGTACTTTGGGCAGTTGTTCACGGTGGACCCTCCAACTGAGCAGCTTCACACCACTGGGTTACAGGCAGTGGATGCCGATCCTCCCATTGACGAATCCGCACCCTCTCTTGACGAAGTCAGAGAGGCTGTAGCAAAGTTGAAGGGTGGAAAGGCAGCTGGTGTTTGTAATATCAGTGCGGAGCTCCTCAAAGCTGGGGGTGAGGCCATGATCCGCGGGTTGCATGCTGTCCTGACTGCCGTGTGGCAATCAGGTACCATTCCTCCTGACTGGAAAAGGGGGTTGGTCGTCCCTATCTGGAAAGGGAAAGGGGACCGTCAGGACTGCAACAATTACCGCGGTATTACACTGCTCAGCGTACCAGGCAAGGTGCTTGCCCATCTATTGCTGACACAAATTCGCAGTCATCTGGTGAAGCATCAGAGACCTCAGCAGTCTGGGTTCACGCCTGGTAAGTCAACAACGGACCGTATCCTAGCGCTTCGTGTCCTGGTGGAACGCCAACGTGAGTTTCGACAGGGGATGCTTGCAGCCTATGTTGATCTCAAGAAGGCGTTTGACTCAGTGCATCGTGAGTCACTCTGGGATCTTCTGCGACTTCGAGGGATTCCTGCAAGGACTATTGGTTTGATAACTGGTCTGTATTTTGGGACTGAGAGTGCTGTGAAGTGTGGGGCAGGTGTATCCAGCTTCTTTCCTGTGAATACAGGAGTGAGGCAAGGGTGCGTCCTTGCCCCATCACTTTTCAACGCTTGTATGGACTGGGTATTAGACAAGGTTGTAGATCAAAGTGATTGTGGAGCATCCGTCGGCAACACCAAGATCACTGATCTTGTTTTTGCCGATGATGCAGTAATCTTTGCTGAGTCGCTGGAGGTCCTGGTGATGGCTCTCGAGGCGCTGCACGAGGAGGCAAAGCCTTTGGGACTTGAGGTCTCCTGGCTCAAGACCAAGGTCCAGGTGTTTGGAGACTTACTAGATGAAGCAGTACAGTCTGTTCATGCGTGTGGCGAGGACATTGAGATCTTGGAAAGTTTTACATACCTTGGTAGCGCAGTCCATAATGACGGCGGGTCACGTCAAGAAGTCTTACGGCGGATTGGCATAGCCCACGGTGTTATGGACTCGCTCAGCGGGAGTATTTGGCGTTGTCGGTACCTGTGTAGAAGGACAAAGATCCGGATCTTCAAGTCGCTTGTGATCCCTGTCTTACTCTATGGTTGTGAGACATGGACACTAAATAGTGACTTGAAGAGACGAATCAATGCCTTTGGTAATAAGTGTCTTCGCAGAATCATGGGGTATCGCTGGGATGATTACGTGTCAAATCAGCGATTGCACCGTGAGACTGAATCGAGGCCTATTACCTGCATAGTCCGTCAGCGCCAACTTCGGCTATATGGGCATGTGGCACGCTACCCTGAAACCGATCCTTCCCATCGGGTTGTATCTGTAAGAGACAATCCGGCGTGGAGGAGGCTAAGGGGGCGCCCACAAGGCTCGTGGCTGGGGCAAGTTGATGTTTCTTGTAGAGAGCTGCTTGGTATGGGAAAGGAGCCTGCATGGGAACTCGCGCGAGGTGACCCCCGGGGAGTGGCGTCGTAGGGTGGGCGAGGCGACGCGCCCCCCGGCGTATGCCCCCAATGATTGATTGATTGATCTGTTTCCAGTCCGCATGGGATCATTCCTTCTCCCTCGTTCACGAAGGAGATTCTACAATCAACTCAACCCTTTGGGATGAAAGTCACATGGTCACTTAGCGCAAACACACATGAGTCCCACACTCCCCTTTCCCCTTTCATAATTAGTCAGGCTGTTATAATAATTTTGTATTGTTAGTTAAGTGGAAGAATAGGAATAACACCACATTAAGATGAATAATACCTCATAGTGTATGTGAAGAAATAGTGGGGTGTCCCTCAGTGACTTCCACGGAAAAATCAGAAATACATGAGTGACGCGGTGTGGCGTTCATTCGCAGAACATTCTTCTTGAGAAATTACATTGAAACTCTTATAGTGTTTTGAAAGAATAAGTCTTATTTGCAGTGGCCGCGTGTAGTTGGAAAATCACGCATTTATCTCCACATGTATCAGTCTTAGCCCAGTTATCTGCAAATGATATTTCCTATTAGTATTTGGAAAACGCTACATTAGTTCACAGTGAAATCTGCCATTGAGACGTGTGCTTACCAATATTAAAGCTGTATTAATAGGACTGAATCTAGATAGTTTTGTTCAACCCCAGGTGACATACACAGTGTGGCGGAAATACTTATCCACAGACCTTCGAAAGTAATTCAGTGTTAACTCTGTATAATATTCATATGAAAACCATCATGTCCACGTAACTACCTTGATTTTTAAACATTAACATTCTGTTTAAGAGTTAGACCTTAAGTCTAAATCTTGAACTGGTGGCAGCTACTTATAATTTAAATTATCCATCTTTTTATTGATGCAACACGGATGGGTTTCCGTTTGAGGAGTAAAGTGAAAGAAATTAATACCCAACCAAAAATCCTAGCATCCCACCAGTAGTGGTGCTGTAGTGATGTAGGTCATTCGTAGTACTTACTGTATTTTAAGTTAAGAAATGTATCTTAGCAGTAAATACTGAAGGAAATATGTTAACAGTGATGATGGCAAGGTAATGGTAACACTGACAATGAAAATATTAATACTTGGGCATTGGGCAGCTCAGGAAACATCCCAAATTAACAAATGTTTCGCAGTCCTAGAAAAGTGACCCGTTTTGTGATGAATAAAAGGATTGCCTTTATTAGAAACAAGATCCGGGACTCGGTTATCCTGGGAAAATAAATATACGTACAAACTATTTCTCGAGTTTTCTCAAAATCCTTTCATATGGGCATTGTACACATGCATTAAAGTTTCATCTTCATAAGGGAAAATGAGCCCCTGTATTGGCTGTAGTGAAGGAATACTATAGTCAATTTTTTTTATTATGGTCAAAATGCACCAAGGAAGCCACTACCCCTGCCTCCCCCTCTATTCTACAGGGCAGCTGATTGGTGCATTCCTCGTATCATCACCACCAATCACAATATTTTCACTACTTAACAGCGGCGTGACCACTGGACAGAGCAATCTTCACTACAGAGGGTGACAAAATCAAAAATCCCTTTGTAGTGAAGATTGCTGTCCAGTGGTCACGCCGCTGTTAAGTAGTGAAGATATTGTGATTGGTAGTGATGATACGAGGAGTGCACCAATCAGCTGCCCCGTAGAATAGAAGGGGAGGCAGGGGGCGTGGCTTCCTTACTGCATTTTGACCATAATAAAAAAAATAGACTATATTACTAGCAACTCTGTAATGAACATAAATACACGAAGAGCCACTAAGCCAAGTGGTATATACCTCTTGGCCTGGTTGGTAAAGGTGTTTGGTGCTAATCTGGTGTATTGGTCACGGTTGGAGTCCTCGCCGGGGAACGAAAAAAAGGAAATTATTTATTTCCGAATTGTGAATTACTAGCCAGAGTCTCATGTCTGTTAGAAGGACATAGTGACGGGATTCCAAAAGGTACAACGAGGCCAGGGCAAGGTGACACATCTGTCGGGCCCCGAAGGTTCCCCCCATGGAAGCATCACCTGGCTCCATCTCACGGCCACCATGCAAGTCTGTCAACAGGGCCTGAATTACCCCCCTTGACCAAGACTGCCCCTTCAGGAATCCCTCAGAATACCTCAACAGCAAGAAAGAGTAAATAGAAGAGAGAACATAAGAAGGAGTAAGAAGAAGGAGAAGACCCCCCCCTCCTCCCCCCCCATGACAACTACACCCACATTCTCTACCGTAGATAACAGTAAAGTCGCCAGGACAACTTTTTTTTCTGTTTACAGACGTGTGGTGGCGTTAATACTTACATTTCTACATCCATGATTTCAGGAAAGTTAGAAGGGGCTATCTGGAGAGTCTGTGTTATTTTGTGTCTTCATCTGTGTCATATTAGGGCTATAAATGAACGAATTACAAAAATATCTACAAAGTGGCTACCAACAGTAGAGTCGCCATCTAGTGTATATTTACTGAGTGTCGTACCGCTGTCGTCATCGCCCAAAAAAAAAACGCGTAGTAAAATTTGAAACGGTCTATACTTGAAGCTACAAAGCATAAAACAACGCTGAAACAGAGTAGATTATACAGTCATGATATAAACTACTGTGTATTATCTTCAGTGGCACATGAAAATCAGTAGTAATGCTATAATTCGTAATATTTGGCGCCTGGCGACTTGACTGCAGGTGGCGACTTTACTGTTATCTATGGTAGGTAGGTAGACTTAGTAGTTATCAAGGCAAGAGAAGAGCAGCTTGTGTTTACAGTACGTATATGGTGAGAGCAAATAGGTAACCTTATGTTGAATCCTCTCACAGGGAATAAGAGATTGTTTCCATAGATTTATACTTGAGCAACAGGCAGTATGAGGCGATTGTTTGACTAATGAAATCTTCACACCACTGTTACCTCTCATTTTAATGATATTCCCAGTCTTGTGTCAGAAAATGGTCATAGAAGAGCATTGCACGTGTTTGGGAAGAGCATTGCACATGTTTGGGAAGAGCATTGCACGTGTTTGGGAAGAGCATTGCACGTGTTTGGGAAGAGCATTGCACGTGTTTGGGAAGAGCATTGCACTTGTTTGGGAAGAGCATTGCACGTGTTTGGGAAGAGCATTGCACGTGTTTGGGAAGAGCATTGCACGTGTTTGGGAAGAGCATTGCACGTGTTTGGGAAGAGCATTGCACGTGTTTGGGAAGAGCATTGCACGTGTTTGGGAAGAGCATTGCACGTGTTTGGGAAGAGCATTGCACGTGTTTGGGAAGAGCATTGCACGTGTTTGGGAAGAGCATTGCACGTGTTTGGGAAGAGCATTGCACGTGTTTGGGAAGAGCATTGCACATGTTTGGGAAGAGCATTGCACGTGTTTGGGAAGAGCATTGCACGTGTTTGGGAAGAGCATTGCACGTGTTTGGGAAGAGCATTGCAGGTGTTTGGGAAGAGCATTGCACGTGTTTGGGAAGAGCATTGCACGTGTTTGGGAAGAGCATTGCACGTGTTTGGGAAGAGCATTGCACGTGTTTGGGAAGAGCATTGCACGTGTTTGGGAAGAGCATTGCACGTGTTTGGGAAGAGCATTGCACGTGTTTGGGAAGAGCATTGCACGTGTTTGGGAAGAGCATTGCACGTGTTTGGGAAGAGCATTGCACGTGTTTGGGAAGAGCATTGCACGTGTTTGGGAAGAGCATTGCACGTGTTTGGGAAGAGCATTGCACGTGTTGGGAAGCATTGCACGTGTTGGGAAGAGCATTGCACGTGTTTGGGAAGAGCATTGCACGTGTTTGGGAAGAGCATTGCACGTGTTTGGGAAGAGCATTGCATGTGTTTGGGAAGAGCATTGCATGTGTTTGGGAAGAGCATTGCACGTGTTTGGGAAGAGCATTGCACGTGTTTGGGAAGAGCATTGCACGTGTTTGGGAAGAGCATTGCAGGTGTTTGGGAAGAGCATTGCACGTGTTTGGGAAGAGCATTGCACATGTTTGGGAAGAGCATTGCACGTGTTTGGGAAGAGCATTGCACATGTTTGGGAAGAGCATTGCACGTGTTTGGGAAGAGCATTGCACGTGTTTGGGAAGAGCATTGCACGTGTTTGGGAAGAGCATTGCACGTGTTTGGGAAGAGCATTGCAAGTGTTTGGGAAGAGCATTGCACGTGTTTGGGAAGAGCATTGCACGTGTTTGGGAAGAGCATTGCATGTGTTTGGGAAGAGCATTGCACGTGTTTGGGAAGAGCATTGCACGTGTTTGGGAAGAGCATTGCACGTGTTTGGGAAGAGCATTGCACGTGTTTGGGAAGAGCATTGCACGTGTTTGGGAAGAGCATTGCACGTGTTTGGGAAGAGCATTGCACGTGTTTGGGAAGAGCATTGCACGTGTTTGGGAAGAGCATTGCACGTGTTTGGGAAGAGCATTGCACGTGTTTGGGAAGAGCATTGCACGTGTTTGGGAAGAGCATTGCACGTGTTTGGGAAGAGCATTGCACATGTTTGGGAAGAGCATTGCACGTGTTTGGGAAGAGCATTGCACGTGTTTGGGAAGAGCATTGCACGTGTTTGGGAAGAGCATTGCACGTGTTTGGGAAGAGCATTGCAAGTGTTTGGGAAGAGCATTGCACGTGTTTGGGAAGAGCATTGCACGTGTTTGGGAAGAGCATTGCATGTGTTTGGGAAGAGCATTGCACGTGTTTGGGAAGAGCATTGCACGTGTTTGGGAAGAGCATTGCACGTGTTTGGGAAGAGCATTGCACGTGTTTGGGAAGAGCATTGCACGTGTTTGGGAAGAGCATTGCACGTGTTTGGGAAGAGCATTGCACGTGTTTGGGAAGAGCATTGCACGTGTTTGGGAAGAGCATTGCAAGTGTTTGGGAAGAGCATTGCACGTGTTTGGGAAGAGCATTGCACGTGTTTGGGAAGAGCATTGCATGTGTTTGGGAAGAGCATTGCACGTGTTTGGGAAGAGCATTGCACGTGTTTGGGAAGAGCATTGCACGTGTTTGGGAAGAGCATTGCATGTGTTTGGGAAGAGCATTGCAGGTGTTTGGGAAGAGCATTGCAGGTGTTTGGGAAGAGCATTGCAGGTGTTTGGGAAGAGCATTGCACGTGTTTGGAATTTCATGAGGCGGCCCGTGATTGTGGATGAGCAGTTCTGTGATTCAAGAAACAAATAACTGCCCTGCTCTGTGGCAACAGTAAAACCGCATGTCCAGCGATTTAGGTATTGAAGAATCAAGAAAATCATGTATCACTCGCAAAGCTTCACATATTAAGAGGAATCCAATGATGCAAACTATGAAACTTTGTGCATGACTTAAAATGGAAATGTAATCACTCCTTCAGAAAAACAAAAAACTTCCTGTAATGTTTTGTTTTGAGACATACAAAAATGTAACCTGTAAACCCAGCTCTCCTGAAGTGCTCAGTGGCAGCAAAACAGTAGCCAGGGAAAACATGCACAAATAGAGCAATGAATGAATGAATGAATAAGTGAATAAATTAAAAAACACGAAAGAAATGGAATTAATGGATCCCTTCCTTCCTTCTTTGTGGTGTGGGACCATTCCAAGTGTCAAGGAAACAGTCGCCAATCCTCTACCTTTAAACATAATTAATTTTAGTTACCATTCCAGCTGCAGGTTGAAGGTTATTATACAGGCTCTTAAAGATGCCTCACTTCCCACTATTCTAGATCTCCTTAAAGGTTTTTGCACTCTCAGGTACAATGAGCAGCCAGGCACATTGTTAATATTTATTTAGTAAAATTATGTGTTCTAAGGATACAAATTGGGTAAGTGAGATAGATGAAGCTCGTACATGGGAACAAAACAGCATGAATAGTTTGAAATAATCTGGAATATTAAATACCAAGAGTATTCACAAGTGTAAAGTTAGGATGGACCTAATGATTGGGAAGAGCATTGCACGTGTTTGGAATTTCATGAGGCATGGAGTTGGGACCCCACAAGTGTGTGTCTATTGCACCTGTAGGCAGTGACCTCCAGGGGTGAGATGGTAGGCCTTAGAGGTTCACTCGAGGACAGTGATGGTTGGCCCTCACCTGTGGTGGCGCAGGCAGGATTTTTATAGTGACACCTGTGAGTAGAGGCTCATGCTGCCCCCTGTGTCCTCCGATGCACTCGCAATCGAAGGTAGAGTTAATGGGCAGCATGTGGGTGTGCTTATTATTAGACCACTCGACGGTGCAGAAAGATTTTAAGTGGATTTTGGTTCTCATCGAGGATAGAATTTCGGGTCACCGAGCACGCCTCTCGGAGACGCTAACCACTCTGCTGCCGCCTCGCCTAAACTAGACAAGTACACAAGAGAAATGAGAAGTCATGGGAAGAAGCCAAAAACATACCACATGTAAGAGAGATATCAAGAAGCATAGCTTCCCATACAGATCCATTGAACTGTGGAATAACCTGGATAAGGAGGTGGTAGCCTACATGCCAAGAATGTTCACAACTTTAAAGCCAAGCTGGATAATAGTTGTTATGGAGACGGGACAGTATGAGTTTAGCTCTTTTCCTGTAAATCACTACTAGATGAATACACAATTAGTTATTCACAGCTCTGAGCCTTTCTTGCCATCACTCTTCCTCTTTCCTGATGAAGTACCTGACAGGTGGAACTTCCACCTCCTGTCCCTGCTGGTCCTCAGCACCCAACTCCAGCATCAGCACCCTGGGCCCCGCCTCGGCCCACCCCTCCCCGCCCACCTCCTCCACGATGGCTGAGATCCTGTCAAGGAAAGATGTGTGGTACTACTTTTAAAAGACACAAAAAATTATATGTAAGTGAGAGAGGCGGAAGGAAGGGAGGAAGTGTAAGGGAATAGGACAAGAGGAGGAAATGCACAAACACTCCTCCAATGGAGTATGGGAGAGGCAGGAAGAACATGTATGAGCAGAAGTAAAGAGAGAGAGGAAAGAAAATATGATAATGAGTGAGCCTAATGAACGAACGGAGAGAGAGAGAGAGAGAGAGAGAGAGAGAGTTTGGCATGAAGGAATAAATTAACAACTCACGTCATGGCACTTCTTTTGAGCCTCTCAGCCTTGGGTAGCAGGAAGGAGTAGAGCGTCAAATTGCCCACAGCCACCAGAATCACTTCTAGCAGGTGGACGTCACGGAAAAGATCCAATAACTGTTCCATTGTCATCTCCCCTTCCACCTCCAGCCTGTCCCCCTCCACATGCCATCTGTCATCCTGGTAAAGACATGAGGAGGGAGGAAAAATTACCAAAAACTATCCCACCATCACCTTCCCTTCCCCTTCCAGGCTGCCCTCCTCCACCCACCTCTCACTACCCTGTTGCTGTTTGTGTTTCCTTTGTATTCCTTTGTACCCTCCTTTAATGAGAGAGAAAGAATAGTAGTACTAAAAACCTGCCATCGTCAGTTTTTGTTCTGAGGCAGGAGAGGGGGAGAGTTTCAGGGAGGGAGGGAGGGAGGGAGGGAGATTGGCAATGAGGACTCTATTTATAATTATGTATATGTAATGTTGCCATGTTCCTCTACATTTACTTTATTGTCTTATATTATGCAAGGTTGTCTTTTCTTGCCTGTTACGCCTTTTTGTCAAGTCTAGTCTGGAACTCATGGATTTTCTCGGCCCAAAACAGTTTTCCCTCCAAGCCACACTCTCTAAGTGTCATTCTTTGCATTTGTGAAATTGACGCCCTGCGCATCACACAGCCATTTGGTCTTTTCTTGTTTTTTTATATATTCTTGCTCCTTTGTTTTGCATGACCGTGGCAACAGATCCCCTCTACCCACTAATTCTAGCCAAGTCACTACTAAGGATCTTAATTAAATCTGTCCTCTTTTCCAGTTGTGTGAGTGTTTGTGTCATAAGAAAGAAAAAAAAAGATAGATAGATACGTAGATAGATAGAAATACACTTACCAAATCATCAGCAGGCGCCGGCTGAGCTATACAGAAGCGGCACAGTGCCAAGTTAAACTCTGAGATCTTGTAAGCATCAAGGTGTCTGTGTCCCTGAGCCAGCTTGAGCAGCTCCAGCACTGCCAGGCCGGCGGCCACACCTGTTGACGTGACAATTGCCGGAATGATGCGGCCTGCAATCCTCTTGCTGGTGGCACGGTCCACGGGGGCAATGCTGTAGTTGGATGCTCTCAGGTTTGATGCTGCAGTGATGAAGTCAATGTGAAAGTTGTGGTCGTCGTCCTTCTCAAAGATTAAGGAGGAGAGGTGTAGGTGTGGCAGGGAGGCAGGGGAAGGTAGGGTGTTCATAGCCTGCACTTCTATTCCCTCTTTCTCCTGTATAGTTCCTTCCCTGCCAGAGTACCGAAAGTTCCTTGGAGGAACCTCTGTGCCTGCCACCAACTCCAGCGTCACATTCTGATCGCTCACCTTGAGAGAGATATAGAGTGTGAGGAGTAAACAAGCTGACAAAGAGTTGCTGATCCAATCCTATGTACTATAGAGCTCTGAATCCATTAAGGGATACTGTCATCTCTCAAGAAGAAAAATCCAGTGAAGCCAAACTTGAAAACTAACTTACAACCGTATATCCTTGAAGAGAAAATGAGGCTAAGGAGAGCAGGGACATAAGGACATGAAGTGAAGAAATTAGACTCAGTGAAGTGAAATAGACAATAGACAAGCATCACAGTTAAGATGAAGGAACGAAGGTTGAGGGAGGAGTTTTTTCCCTCAGAGTGACTTAGCAGTGTTGCACGATGCCAAGACCTGATGGAAGGAGTAAGACCCACCTGGTGGAGGCCATACACAGCTGCCTGAAGGTTGGCAGCGGCATGAATGAAGGCCAGGTGGAGGGGGTCCTCAGGGTGGAAGTGGAGTGGGCGGGGCCGCTGCTTGCCATCAGACCAGAAGGGTGTGCCGGTGGAGGTCAGCTTGTCGGGTGGGAATTCCTCCAACAGGTCAAGGATGGTGTCGTGGAAGAGCAGCTGTGTGGTGACTCCAGTGAATGGGGATGAAGGGAAGGGAAGGGAATGGGTAGCATGATAATATACATAACAAAGAAGTGATGGCTGACTAGTATTGACAGTTATAGTAGTAAGTGACACAAGTACTAGTCATAGGAGCAGCAGTGTCAATGGTAGTAATGAGGGTAGTGGCACCACCAACAATGCATACCATTTATTAGTGTAGTATCATGGGTCTATATGGCTACCTGAGGAGAACTGTGGCAAAAATAACTCCACATGAGGTGTTCTCTCCCCTCATGGATGCATGTCATATTTTTCACACATTATGGGTCTAAAACACAAATGGCCTGATGACTGGAATATTAGTCACATTTTCCCTCAAGAGACATAGACAAGAAAAGAGGCGAGTCAGGTGTTGATATAACAGCCACACACCTGCCAGTGACGTCGTGCCCACGCCACACAATCCTTGAAGCCGTGCGGCACCTCCTCCACCAGTGCCTGGCGCAGGGTGATCTTCATGTCTGAGTCAGGCGGGCCTCCACCCCCCTTGAGGTAGCTCATGCCAGCCTCAGGCACTGCGGTAAACTCTCCCTCAAACGTGTCTCTGTGTGAGAGTTTCAAATGTATAGCAAGCTATAGTCTCTCTATTTCATGGAGTCAGTTTAGATGTGGCCGCCTGAGGCCTATGACCGCTAGCTGTGGTGCCGCTTCACCCCCGCCACCTACAATACTCCTCTCTCACCCGCCCTCCCTCCCTCCTTCACTCTCTCCTCTTCCTCTCCTCCCTCCTAAAATACCGTAAATGGCGGCGTACAAGTCGACCTCAAGATTATTAGCTCAAGATGACAGGTTAGGCCTATACTTGTCGTATAAGTCGGCCCCAAAAATACAGTAGGCTATTGGTAGGCCAAAGCGTCAAAGTGAGAGCTACGGCAGGGTATACTGTAACCTGTCGCAGAAACACTCACACCACACCACTTATATGAAGATATGAATCTTACTATAGTCCGCGCCTCGGTTGTTGTTCACTACTTGAAAAACACCCTAGTGCCCTGACAGTACTCCTACAACACTGTTATTATAGTAAACACACTAGTGCCCTGATAGTACTGCTACAATACTGTATATTATAGTAAAAACACCCTGTGCCCTGATTAGTACTCTACACACTGTATATTATAGTAAAACACCCTAGTGCCCTGATAGTACTGCTACTCACTGTATAGTATAGTAAAACACCCTAGTGCCCTGACAGTACTGCTAACAACACTGTAATATTCCGTAAAACACACTAGTGCCCTGACGTACTGCTAAACACTGTATAATTATAGTAAAACAACCCTAGTGCCCTTACAGTACTGCTACACACTGTATATTATAGTAACACACTATGCCTAGCGATAGTACTGCTACAACACTGTATATTCATAGTAAAACCCCTAGTGCCCTGATAGTACTGCTACACACTGTATATTATAAGTAAAACACCTGTGCCCTGACAGTACTGCTACACACTGTATATTATAGTAAAACACCCTAGTCCCCTGACAGTACTGCTACACACTGTATATTATAGTAAAACACCCTAGTGCCCTGATGTACTGCTACACACTGTATATTCTAGTAAAACCACTAGTGCCCTGATAGTAATGCTACAACTGTATATTATAGTAAAACACCCTAGGGCCCTGATAGTACTGCTACACACTGTATATTAAGTAAAACACCCCCTAGTGCCCTGATAGTACGCTACCACTGTATATTATAGTAAACACCTAGTGCCATTGATAGTCTGCTACACACTGTATATATAGTAAACACCCTAATGCCCTGAAGTACTGCTACACACTGTTATCATTATAGTAAAACACCCTAGTGCCACTGATAGTACTGCTACACACTGTATATTATAGTAAAACACCCTAGTGGCCCTGACAGTACTGCTACACACTGTATATTAATAGTAAACACCCTAGTGCCCTGACAGTACTGCTACACACTGTATAATTATAGTAAAACACCCTAGTGCCCTGACAGTCTGCTACACCCTGTCTATTAATAGTAAAACACCCTATGCCCTGACAGTACTGCCTACCACACTGTATATTATAGTAAACCACACTAGTGCCCTGTACATACTGCTACACACTGTATATTATAGTAAAACACCCTAGTGCCCTGATAGTACTGCTACACACTGTATATTATAGTAAAACACCCTAGTGCCCTGATAGTACTGCTACACAATGTATATTCTAGTAAACTACACTAGGCCCTTATAGTACTGGCTAAACACTGTATATTATAGTAAAACAACCCTAGTGCCCTGATAGTACTGCTACACCTGTATATTATAGTAAAACACCCTAGTGCCCTGACAGTACGCTACACCCACGTATATTATAGTAAAACACACTAGTGCCCTGATAGTAATGCTACACCACTGTATATTTAGTAAAACACCCTAGGTGCCACTGATAGTACTGCTACACACATGTATATTATAAGTAAAACACCCTAGTGCCCTGATTAGTACTGCTACACACTGTATATTATAGTAAAACCCTAGTGCCCTGATAGTACTGCTACACACACTGTTATTATATGTAAAACACACTAGTGCCCTGATTAGTACTGCTACACACGGTATATTATGTAAAACACCCTAGTCGGCCCTGATGAGTACTGCTACACACGTATACTATAGTAAAACACCCTGTGCCCCCTGATAGTACTGCTACACACTGTATATTATAGTAAAACACTCCTAGTGCCTGATAGGTACTGCTACACACTGGTATATATGTAAAACACCCTAGTGGCCTGATTAGTCTGCGACACACCGTATATTATAGTAAAACCACTAGTGCCCTGACAGTACTGCTAGCACACTGTATATTATAGTAAAACCATACACTAGTGCCCTGACAGTACTGCATTACACACTGTATATTTATAGTAAAACACCTAGCCCTGAAGTACTGCTACACACTGTATCTTTATAGTAAAACACACTAGTGCCCTGATAGTACTGCTTACACACTGTTATATATAGTAAAACAACACACATAGTGCCTGACAGTACTGGCCTACACACTGTATATTATAGTAACACCCTAGTGCCCTGATAGTACTGCTACGACACTGTATATTCTAGTAAACACCCTAAGTGCCCTGACAGTACTGCTACACAACTGTATATTATAGTAAAACACCCTATGCCCTGATAGTCCTGCGACACACTGTATATTATAGTAAAACACCCTAGTGCCCTGACAGTACTGCTACACACTGTATATTATAGTAAAACACACTAGTGCCCTGATAGTACTGGGCTACACACTGTATATTATAGTAGAACACCCTAGTGGCCCTGACAGTACTGCTACACACTGTATACTATAGTAAAACACACTAGTGCCCTGACAGTACTGCTACAACACTGTATATTATGTAAAACACACTAGTCCCTGATAGTACGGCACACACTGTATATTATAGTAAAACATCCTAGTGCCCTGACATACTGCTACACACTGTAATATTATAGTAAAACACCCTAAGTTGCCCTGATAGTACTGCTAGACACACTGTATATTATAGTAAAACACCTAGTGCCCTGACAGTACTGGGCTACCACTGTATATTATAGTAAAACACCCTAAGTGCCCTGACAGTACTGCACACACTGTATATTATAGTAAACACCCTAATGCCCTGACAGTACTGCTTACCACACTGTATATTATAGTAAACACCCCCTAGTGCCCTGATAGTACTGCTACACACTGTATATTATAGTAAAACACCCTAGTGCCCTGGACAGTACTGCTAACAACACTGTATTTATAGAAACACCCTAGTGCCGCTGATAGTACTGCACACACTGTATATTATCAGTACAAACACACTAGTGCCGTGATAGTACTTGCTACACACTATAAATTTACTGTATATTATGTAAAACACACTAGTGCCCTGATATACTAGCTACACACTGTATATTATGTAAACACCCTAGTGCCCTGATAGTACTGCTACACAGACTGTATAGATTATAGTAAAACACACTAGTGCCACTGACAGTACTGCTACACATGTATTTATATTAAACCACCTAGTGCCCTGAAGTACTGCTACACACTGTATATTATAGTAAAACACCCTAGTGCCCTGACAGTACTGCTACCACTGTATATTATAGTAAAACACAACTAGTGCCCTGATAGTACTGCTACCCCCTGTATCTTGAGTAAACACCCTAGTGCCCTGATAGTACTGCTACACACTGTATTTATAGTAAAAACACCCTAGTGCCCTGACAGTACTGCTTACATACTGTTATTATAGTAAAACACCCTAGTGCCCTGACAGTACTGCTTACACCTGTATATTATAGTAAAACACCATAGTGCCCTGACAGTCTGGCTACACACTGCATATTATGTAAAAAAAAACACTATGCCCTGACAGTACTGCTACACGACTGTATATTATAGTTAACACGCCTAGTGCCCTGACAGTACTGCTACACACTGTATTTATAGTTAAAACACCCAGTGGCCCTCACAGTACTTGCATACATACTGTATATTATAGTAAAACACCCTAGTGCCCTGACGTACTGCTACACACTGTATTATTATAGTAAACAACACTCGTGCCCTGACAGGACCTGCTTACACACTGTATATTATAGTAAATCACCCTAGTGCCTGATAGTACTGCTACAACACTGTATATTATATAAAACACCCTAGTGCCTGACAGTACTGCTACATACGGTATACTATAGTAAAACCCCTAGTGCCCTGACAGTACTGGCACACACTGTATATTATTAGTAAAACACCCTAGTGCCCTGATAGTACTGCTACACACTGTCTTTATATTAAACACCCTATGCCTGCTGATAGTACTGCTACACACTGTATATTATAGTAAAACACAACCCTAGTGCCCTGACATTACTGCTACACACTGTATATTATAGTAAAACACACCCTAGTGCCCTGATAGTACTGCTACAACACTGTATTTATAGTAAAACACCCTATTGCCCTGACAGTACTCTGCTACACACTGTATATTATAGTAAAAAAACCACCCCTAGTGCCCTGATAGTACTGCTACACCACTGTATATTATTAGTAAAACACACTAGTGCCTTGCTGACAGTACTGCTACAACACTGTAGTTATAGTACAACACCTAGTCACTGACAGTACTGCTACACAACTGTATATTATAGTTAAAACACACTAGTGCCCTGACGTACTGCTACACACTGTATATTATAGTAAACCACCCTAGTGCCCTGACAGTAATGCTACACACTGTATATTAGAGTAAACACCCTAGGGCCCTGACATTACTGCTACACACTGTATATTATAGTAAAAACACACTAGTGCCCTGATAGTACTGCTACACACTGTATTATTATAGTAAACACCCTAGTGCCACTGACGTAATGCGTTACACACTGTATATATAGTCAAAACACCCTAGTTGCCCTGATAGTACCGCTACAACGACTGTATTATTATAGTAAAACACCCTAAGTGCCCTGGACAGTACTGCTACCACTGTATATTATAGTAAAACACCTTGTGCCCTGACATTACTGCTACACACTGTATATTATAGTAAAACACACTAGTGCCCTGACAGTAATGCTACATACTGTATATTATAGTAAAACACCCTAGTGACCTGACAGTACTGCTACACACTGTATATTATAGTAAAACACCCTAGTCCCTGATAGTACTGGCTACCACTGGATATTATAGTAAAAACACCGCTAGGTGCCCTGACAGTACTGCTACACACTGTATATTATAGTAAAACACCCTCAGTGCCCTGACAGGACTGCTACCCACTGTATATTATAGTAAAACACACTAGTGCCCTGACAGTACAGGCTACACCTGTATATTATAGTAAACACACTAGTGCCCTGATATACTCTGCTACATACTGTATGATTATAGTTAAAAACACCCTAGTGCCCTGACAGTACTGCTACACACTGTATATTATATAGTAAAACACACTCATGTGCACATGATAGTACTGCTACACACTGTTATACTATAGTAAACAAGCACTAGTGCCCTGACAGTACTGCTACACACTGTATATTATAGTAAAACAAAACACCCTAGTGAGTGCCCTGACATTAACTGCTACACACTGTATACTATAGTAAAACACCCTATTGCCCTGACAGTACTGCTACACACTGTATATTATAGTAAACACCTAGTTGCCTAGATGGAACTGACAGTATGCTACATACTTTTATATTATAGTAAAACACCCTAGTGGCCCTGATAGTACTGCTATCACACTGTATATTATAGTAAAACACACTAGTTGCCCTGATAGTACTGCTACACAACTGTATATTATAGTAAAACACCCTAGTGGCCCTGATAGTACTGCTACACACTGTATATTAATAGTGAACCCCCCCTAGTGCCCTGACAGTACTGGCTACAACACTGTATATTCTAGTAATACACCCTAGTGCCTGTTAGTCTGCTACACACTGTATATTATGTAAAAACACCCTGTGCCCTGACAGTACTGCTACAAACACTGTTATTATAGTAAACACACTAGTGCCCTGATAGTCTGCTACCACTGTATATTATAGTAAAACACCCTAGTGCCCTGACAGTACTGTACATATGATATTATAGTAAAACACCCTAGGCCCTTATAGTACTGCTACCCACGGTATATTAAGTAAAACACCCTAGTGCCCCTGATATACTGATGCTACACACTGTATATTATAGTAAAACCACGAGTGCCCTGACAGTAACTGCTACACACTGTATATTATAGTAAAAACACCCTATGCCTGATAGTACTGCTACAACACTGTATATTCTAGTAAAACACACTAGTGCCCTGACAGTAACTGCTACACCACTGTAAATATTTAGTAAAACACACTAGTGCCCTATAGTACTGCTACACAGCTACCACACTGGTATACTATAGTAAAACACACTAGTGCCTGCAGTACTGCTACACACTGTATATTATATAAACACCCTATGCCCTGAACAGTACCTGCTACATACTGTATATTATAGTAAAACACCCTAGTTGCCTGACAGTACTGCTACACACTGTATATTTAGTAAAACACCCTATTGCCCTGACGTACTGCTACACACTGTATATTATGTAAAACACCCTAGTGCCCTGACAGTACTGCTACACACCTGATATATATTATAGTAAAACACCCTAGTGCCCCTGACATACTGCTACCACTGTATCTTATAGTAAAACACCCTAGTGCCCTGGACAGTACTGCTACACACTGTATTATTATAGTAAAACAAACTAGTGCCTGATAGTACTGCTACACACTGTATATATATAAAACACCCTAGTGCCTGACATTACTGCTACACCCTGTATATTTAGTAAAACACTCCTAGTGCAACTGACAGTACTGCTAGCACACTGTATATTATCGTCAAACAACCCTAGTGCCCTGACAGTACTGCTACACACACTGTTAAATACTATAGTAAAAAGCACCCTCAATCCGTGCCCTGACAGTATGCTACCACTGTATATTATAGTAAAACACCCTAGTGCCCTGATAGTACTCTGCTACACACTGTATGATTATAGTAAAACACCCTAGTGCCCTGATAGTACTGCTCACCTGTAATACTATAGTAAACACCCTAGTGCCCTGATAGTAATGGCTACACACTGTATATTATAGTAAAACAACCCGAGTGCCCTGATAGTACTGCTACACACTGTATAATTATGTAAAACCACTAGTGCCCTGATAGTACTGCTACACACTGTAATATAGTAAACACCCTAGTGCACTGACAGTACTGCTACACACTGTATTATAGTAAACACCCTGTGGCCCCTGATTAGTACTGGCTACACACACTGTAATATTATAGTAAAAACACCCTAGTGCCCTGACAGTACTGCTTACAACACTGTATATTATAGTAAAACACACTAGTGCCCTGACAGTACTGCTACACACTGTATATTATATAAAACACCCTAGTGCCCTGACAGTACTGCTACACACGTATATTATAGTAAACCCCCTAGTGCCCTGACAGTACTGCTCAAACACTGTATATTATAGTAAACACCCTAGTGCCCTATAGTACTGCTACACACTGTATTTATATAAAACACCCTAAGTGCCCTGACAGTACTGCTACACAACTGTATATTATAGTAAACACCTAGTGCCCTGATAGTAACTGCTACAAACCTGATATTTTATAGTAAAACACACCTAGTGCCCTACAGTACTGACTACACAATGTATATGATATAAAAACACACTAGTGCCCTGAACAGTACTGCTACACACTGTAATAATTAATAGTAAACACAACAACAACACTAGTGCCTGATGTACTGCTACACACTGTATATATCGTAAAACACCCTAGTGCCCTGGATAGTACTGCTACACACTGTATATTATAGGTAAAACACCCTAGTGCCCTGACCGTACTGCTACACACTGTATATTATAGTAAAACACACTAGTGCCCTGATAGTACTGCTGAACACTAACTTGTTAATTATAGTAAAACACACTAGTTCCCTGATAGTACTGCGACACACTGATTATAATAAAACACACTAGTGCCCTGATAGTACTGCTACACAACTGTATATTATAGGAAAACACACTAGTGGCCCTGATAGTACTGCTACTACACTGTATATTATAGTAAAACACCCTAGTGCCCTGACAAGTACTGCTCCACACTGTATATTATGAGTGAAAACACACTAGTGCCCTGCAGTACTGCTACACACTGTATTTATAGTAAAACCCCTATGCCGCTGAACAGTACTAAGCTACACACTGTATATTATAAGTAAAACACACATAGTGGCCCGACAGGACTGCTACAACACTGTATATTATAGTAAAAAACACCCTATATGCCTCTGACAGTACGCTAACACTTGTATATTATAGTAAAACACCCTAGTGCCCTGACATACTGCTACACCACTGTATTTATAGTAAAACACCCTAGTGCCCTAAGTACTGCTACACACACTGTAATATATAGTAAACACCCTAGTGCCCTGATAGTCTGGCTACACACTTTATATTATAGTAAACAACTAGTGCCCTGATATACTGCTACACACTGTAATATTTAGTAAAACACACTAGTGCCTCTGACAGTACTGCTAACACACTGTATATTATAGTAAAACACCCTAGTGCCGCTGATAGTACTGCTACACACTGTATATTATAGTAAAACACACTGTGCCCTGACAGTACTGCTACACACTGTATATTATCAGTAAAACACCCTAGTGCCCTGACAGTACTGCTACACACTGTATAATTATAGTAAAACACACTAGTGCCTGACAGTACTGCTACACTACTGTATATTTATAGTAAAACACCCTAGTGCCCTGACAGTACTGCTACACACTGTTATTATGTAAAACACACTATGCCCTGTAGTACTGCTACACACTGTATTATGTAAACCCCTAGTGGCCCTGACAGTACTGCTACACCTGTATATTATGTAAAACACCTATGCCCTGACAGTACTTGCTACACACTGTAATATTATCGTAAAACACCCTAGTGCCCTGACAGTACTGCGTAACACTGTATATTATAGTAAAACACCCTAGTGCCCTGATAGTACCTGCTACACACTGTATTATTTAGTAAAAACACACTAGTGCCTGACAGTACTGGGGGGCTACACACTGTATATTATAGTAAACACACTAGTGCCCTTACAGTACTGCTACACACTGTATATTATAGTAAAACAACCTAGTGCCTGACAGTACTGCTACCACTGTTATATTAATAGTAAAACACACTGTCCCTGATTAGTACTGCTACACACACTGTATATTATATTAAAACACCCTAGTCCCTGATAGTACTGCTAAACACGTTAACTATAGTAAAACCCCTAGTGCCCTGACAGTAACTGCTACACACTGTATATTATATAAAACACCCTAGTTGCCCTGACAGTCTGGCCTACACACTGTATATTATAGTAAAACCACCCTAGTGCCCTGACAGTACTGCTACACACTGTATATTATAGTAAAACACCCTAGTGCCTGAACAGTACTGGAGCTACATACTGTATATTATAGTAAAACACCCTAGTGCCCTGATAGTACTGCTAACACTGTAATATATAATAGTAAAACACCCTATGCCCTGACAGTACTGCTACATACTGTATATTATGTAAAACAACCCTAGTGCCCTGACAGTACTGCTACACACTGTATATTATAAGTAAAACACCCTAGTGCACCTGATAGTACTGGCTAGCACACTGTATATTATAGTAAACAACCCTAGTGCCCTGATAGTACTGCTACACCCTGTATTTATAGTAAAACACACTAGTGCCCTGACAAGTACTGCTACACACTGTATATTATAGTAAAACACACCTAGGTGCCCTGAGAGTACTGCTACACACTGTATATTATAAGTAAAACCACTAGTGCCCTGACAGTAACTGCTACACACTGTAATTATAGTAAAACACCTATTGCGAACAGTAACTGCTACACACTGTATATTATAGTAAAACACACTATTGCCCTGACAGTAGCTGCATACAGTCAACAACTTTATATTATAGTAAACACCTAGTGCCCTGACAGTACTGCTACACACTGTATATTATAGTAAAACACCCTAGTGCCCTGACAGTACTGCTACCCACTGTTATTATAGTAAAACACCCTAGTGCCCTGATAGTACTGCTACACACTGTATATTATAGTAAACACCCTAGTGCCCTGTAGTAACTGCTACACACTGTATATATAGTCACACACCCTAGTGCCTGACAGTACTGCTACACACTGTATATTATAGTAAACAACACTAGTGCCCTGACAGTACTGCTACACACTGTATATTATAGTAAACACACTATGCCCTGATAGTACGGCTACACACCTGTATATTTATAGTAAAACCCCCTAGTGCCCTGACAGTACTGCTACACACTGTAGATTATAGTAAAACACACTAGTGCCACTGAACAGTACTGCATACACACTGTATATTATAGTAAAAACACACTAGTGCCCTGATAGTACTGCTTACCCACTGTATATATAGTAAACACCTAGTGCCCTATAGTTCTGCTACACACTGTAGATATTATAGTAAACACACTAGTGCCCTGATAGTACTGCTACCACTGTATATTAGAGTAACACACTATGCCGCTGATAGTACGCTACACACTGGTATATTATAGTAAACCACTAGTGCCCTGACAGTACTGCTACACACTGTATTATAGTAAACACCCTAGTGAGTGCCCCTATTAGTACTTCCTACCCACTGTATATTTATAGTAAAAAACACACTAGTGCCCTGACAGTACTGCTACAACACTGTATATTAATAGTAAAACAACACTAGTGCCCTGGATAGTACTCTACACACTGTATACTATGAGTAAACATACACTAGTGCCCTGACAGTACTGCTACACAACTGTATATTATAGGAAAACACACTAGTGCCCTGACAGTACTGCACCATACTGTAATATTATAGTAAAACACCCTAGTGCCCTGAAAGTCGGCTACACACTGTATATTATAGTAAAACACACTAGTGCCCTGATAGTACTGCTCCACACTGTATATATAGTAAAACCCCTAGTGCCCTGATAGTACTGCTCACACCTGGTCTATTATAGTAAAACACACTAGTGCCCTGATAGTATGCTACACACTGTTATTAATAGTAAACACCTATGCCCTGAAAGTACTGCTACATACTGATATTTAGTAAAACCCCTAGTTGCCCTGATAGTACGCTACATGCACTGTATATTATAGTAAAACACCCTAGTGCCCTGATAGTACGCTACACACTGTATACTATAGTAAAACACCTAGTGGCCCTGACAGTACTGCTACACACTGTATATTATAGTAAAACACCTAGTGCCCTGATAGTACTGCTAACACACTGTATATTATAGTAACCCCTATCCCTGACAGTACTGGCTACACCTGTATAATTATAGTATAAACACCCTAGTGCCCTGATATTACTTGCTACACACTGTATATTATATAAAACCCCCTATGCCCTGACAGTACTGCTACAGACACTGTATATTATAGTAAAACAACACTAGTGCCCTGACAGTATGGCTACACACTGTATATTATAGTAAACACACTAGTGGCCCTGATAGTACTGCTACACACTGTATATTATAAGTAAAACACCCTAGTGGCCCTGATCGTATGCTACACACTGTATATTATAGTAAATACACGCCTAGTCCCTGACAGATACTGGCTACAACACTGTAATTATATAAAACACCCTAGTGCCCTGACATACTGCTACACCACTGTTATATTATAGTAAAACCCCCTAGTGCCCTGCAGTACTGCTACAATACTGTATATTAATAGTAAGACACACCCTATGCCCTGACAGTACTAGCCTACAACTGTCATATTATAGTAAACACACTAATTGCCCTGACAGTACTGCTAAAACACTGTATATTTTAGTAAAACACCCTAGTGCCTGACAGTACTGCTACACCCTGTATATTATAGTAAAACACCCTAATGCCCTGATAGTACTGCCTACATACACCACTGTAATATTAAGTAAAACACCCTAGTGGCCCTGATAGTACTGCGTTACACACACTGTATATTATAGTAAAACACCCTAGTGCCCCTGATAGTACGCTACACATGTAATATTATGTAAAACACACTAGGGCCCTGACAGTACTGCTACACACTGTTAATTATAGTAAAACACCCTAGTGCCCTGACAGTGACTGCTACACACTGTATATTATAGTAAAACACACTAGTGCCCTGACAGTACTGCTACACACTGTATATTAAGTACAACACCTCTAGTGCCCTGACAGTACTGCTACCACTGTATATTAATAGTAAAACCACTATGCCCTGATAGTACTGCTTACACCTGTATATTATAGTAAAACACCCTAGTGCCCTGAACAGTACTGCTACACACGTATTTTATAGTAAAACACCCCTAGTGCCCTGACAGTACTGCTACACACTGTATATTATAGTAAAACACCCTAGTGCCCTGACTAACTGCTACACACTGTATATTATAGTAAAAAAAACCACCCTAGTGGCCCTGATAGTACTGCTACACACTGTATATTATAGTAAAACACACTAGTGCCCTGACAGTACTGCTACACACACTGTAGATTATAGTAAAACACACTAGTGCCCTGACAGTACGCTACACATGTATATTATAGTAAAACACCCTAGTGCCCTGACCAGTATGGCCTACACCTGTATATTATCGTAAAACAACTAGTGCCCTGATAGTACTGCTAACACAACTGTATATTCTATAAAACACACTAGTGCCGCTGACATCTGCTACATACTGTAAAATATTATAGTAAAACACCCCTAGTGCCCTGATAGTACTGCTACAACACTGTATATTATAGTAAAACACCCTAGTGCCCTGACAGTACTTGCTACACACTGTATATTATGTGAAAACACACTAGGTCCTGATAGTACTGGCTACACCACACTGTCTTTATATTAAAACACACTAGTGCCCTGATAGTACTGCTACACACTGTATATTATAGTAAAACACACTAGTGCCCTGACAAGTACTGCTACACACTGTATATTATAAGTAAACACCCTAGTGCCGCTGACGTACTGGCTACACACGTATATTATAGTAAAAACAGACCCTAGGTGGCCCTGAGAGTACTAGCTACACACTGTATATTATAGTAAAACACACTAGTGCCTGATAGTACGCTTACACACACTGTATATTATAGTAAAACCCCTAGTGCCTGACAGTACTGGCTACACACTGTATATTATAGTAAAACAACCCCTATGCCCTGACGTACTGCTACACACCGTATATTATAGTAAAACACACTAGTGCCCTGATAGTACTGCTACCCACTGTATATTATATAAAACCCCCTAGTGCCGCTGACAGTACTGCTACACACTGTATATATAGTAAATACCTCTAGTGGCCATGATAGTACCAGCTACACCTGTATATTATAGTAAAAACACCCTAGTGCCCTTGGGACAGTACTGCTACACACTGTATATTATATAGAAAAACACACTAGTGCACTGCTAGTACTGCTACACACTGTATATTATAAGTCAAAACACCCCTAGTGCCCTGACGTACTGCTACACACTGTATATTATAGTAAAAACAAACCCTAGTGCCCTGACAGTACTGCTAAACACTGTATATTATAGTAAAACACCCATAGGCCCTGACAGTACCTGGCTACACCGTATATTATAGTTAAAACACCCTAGTGCCCTGACATACTGCTACACCTGTATATTATAGTAAAACACCCCAGTGCCCTGACAGTACTGCTAACACACTGTATATTATAGTAAAACACACTAGTGCCCTGATAAGTACTGCTACAAACACTGATCTGATAGTAAAACACACTAGGCCCTGATAGTACTGCTACACACTGTATTATTATAGTAAGACACCCTAGTCCCTGACAAGTACTGCTAGCACACTGTATATTATAGTAAACACCCTAAGTCCCTGAGAGTACTGCTACACACTGTATATTAGAGTAAAATCACACTAGTCCCTGATAGTACTGCTACAGCACGTATATTTAGTGAAAAAACACACTAGTGCCCTGACAGTACTGCTACACCTGTATATTATGTAAAACACCTAGTGCCCTGATAGTACTGCTACACACTTTATATTATAGTAAAACACCCTAGTGCCCTGACAGTACTCTACACACTGTAATTATAGTAAACACACCTAGTGCCCTGGACAGTAAAAAAAAAAAACTGCTACACACTGTAGATTTTAGTAAAACACACTAGTGCCCTGACAGTACTGCTACACACTGTATATTAAGGTTAAAACAACTAGTGCCCTGATAGTACTGCTACCAACACTGTATATTATAGTAAAACACCTAGTCAGCCCTGATAGTATGCGACACACTGTATATTTATAGTAAAACACCTAGTGCCCTGACAGTACTTCTACCACTGTATATTATAGTAAAACACACTAGGGCCCTGAGAGTACTCTGCTACACACTGTATTTATAGTAAAACACAACTAGTGCCCTGATATAATGCTACACACTGTATAATTAATAGTAAAACACACTAGTGCCCTCAGACGCTTACAACACTGTATATTATATTAAAAACACCCTAAGTGCCCTGACATACTGTTTAGCACACTGTAAAAAAAAAAAAAAAAAAATATTATAGTAAAACACCCTAGTGCCCTGATAGTACTGCTACAACACTGTATATTATAGTAAAACACACTAGTGCCCTGATAGTACTGCTACACACTGTATATTATGTAAAACACCTAGTGCCCCTGACGTACTGCTACACACTGTATTTATAGTAAAACACCCTAGTGCCCTGACAGTACTGCTACACACTGTATCTTATAGTAAAACACCCTAGTGCCCTGATAAAGTACTGCTACACACTGTATATTTATTAAAACAACACTAGTGGCCCTGACGTACTGCTACACCTGTATAATTATAGTAAATACCCTTGCCCTGATAGTACCACCGCTACACACTGTAATTTAAGTAAAACACCCTAGTGTAGCCCTGACCGTACTGCTACGCACTGTATATATAGTACACACACTAGTGCCCTGATAGTATGCTACACACTGTATATTATAGTAAAACACCCTAGTGCCCTGACAGTACTGCTACACACTGTATATTATAGTAAAACCCCTAGTGCCCTGATAGTACTGCTACACACTGTATATTTATAGTAAACACACTAGTCCCTGCAGTACTGCTACACACTGTATATTATAGTAAAAACCCCTAGTTCCCGACAGTACTGCTGACACAACTGTATATTATAGTAAAACACCCTAGTGCCCTGACAGTACTGCTACACACTGTATATTATAGTAAAACACACTAGTGCCCTGACAGTACTGCACACACTGTATAATTATAGTAAAACCCCTAGTGCCCGACAGTACTGCTACACTACGGTATATTATAGTAAAACAACCAGTTTTTTTTTCTAGTGCCCTACAGTACTGCTACACACTGGTATATTATAGTAAAAAACACCGCTAGTGCCCTGACAGTACTGCTCACACTGTATATTATAGTAAAACACCTAGGCCCTGATAGTACTGCTACACACTGTATATTATAGTAAAACAACTAGTGCCCTGATAGTACTGCTACACACTGTATATATAGTAAACACCCTAGTGCCCTGACAGTACTGAATGCTACACACTGTATAATTAATAGTAAAACACCCTAGTGCCCTGATAGTACTGCTACACCACTGGATATTATAGTAAACACACTAGTGCCCTGATAGTAATGCTACACACTGTTTTATAGTAAAACACAGCTAGTGGCCCTGACAGTACTGCTACACACTGTATTTTATAGTAAAACGCCTATGCCCCTGATAGTACTGCTACACACTGTATATTATAGTAAAACCACTCCTAGTGCCCTGACAGTAACTGCTACACCTGTATATTATAGTAAAACAACACTAGTGCCCTGACAGTACTGCAACACACTGTAATATTTAGTAAAACACACTAGTGCCTGACAGTACTGCTTAAACACTGTATATTATAGTAAAACACCTAGTGCCCTGATGTACTGCTACACACTGTAATATTATAGTAACACCTAGTGCCCTGATAGTATGCTCACACTGTATATTATAGTAAAACACACTAGTGCCCTGACAGTACTGCTACACACCTGTATATTATAGTAATACCCTAGTGCCCTGATAGTACCGCTACACACTGGTAGATTACTAGTAAAACACACTAGTGCCCTGATAGTACTGCTACACACCTGTAATATTATAGTAAAACACACTATGCCCGAAGTACTCGCTAACACACTGTATACACTCAAGGCCTCGGCTATCGCGCACTACTTGGTGCCACTACCCGCGCGCTATGCCGAAATCGCGATAGCCGAACAATAGAACTAATGGTAATAATTGTAATTGGAGCCAAGACCCCCAAGATGACAACATATTTTACTACTTTTTTCTGTATTTCGGAGATGCTAACCACTCTGCTACCGCCTCGCCTCCCCTGCTTGAGTGGGTAAGGAGGTTCTGGAGTGTTTTTCAGTGTTTTTGGAGGTTCACTAGAGGGCTGTGATGGTTGGTCCTCGCCCGTGGTGGCGCAGGCAGTATTTTTATAGTGACGCGTGTGATTAGAGGCTCATGCCGCCCCCCTGTGTCCTCCGATGCACTCGCAATCGAAGGTAGAGTTAATGGGCAGCATGTGGGTGTTTATTGGGGCACTGCAGAGAACACTCATGTATAACAATGTTCCTGCTGTTTACTAGAAGAACATGTATGTGTATTTACTTAGTTGTAACATGCAGGTAAAGAGCTACAGTAACGTCCCGAGTTTCGCGCTTGCCTTCTTCTGGAGGCATAGCGTGAAACTCCCGGATCGCAAAACTCGGGTATTGAAAACACTGTACAAATGCTTATTTAGTCTGGTGATTTTTTTTTTTTTTTTTTTGTTTTTGGTGTGTGTGTGTGTGTGTGCCTATAGCGCCATTAGGCAGTGACCTCCAAGGGTGGGATGGCAGGCCCTGGAGGTTAATTTGAGGGCTGTGTACCTACCGTATTTTACAGCTTATAAGACTCACTTTTTCCCACAAAAAATATCCTGAAAATGCCCCAAGCCCCTGTCCACCCAGCAGTGAATGGGTACTGGGTGTTAGCCTAGGGTTTGTGACCCACCTCCCGGGGTGGTGGCTTCGGCCAACACTACGTAGAGAAGAGGAGGGAGGAGAGGAGCTTGAGATTGAGCTTGAGTTGGGAGTCACCCAGCGGATGCTGTTTTGGTCTGAGTGAGTGAGCCTGACACATATCTTGTCAGCTGATGGTTGTGTGACAGTGTTATACAGCAATAACACTGTCACAATGCCTTCCTCTCTTCTCTCCTGTCTCCTCCAGTACCTCCAGAAACCACAGTACCACACACGTCATGGTTAATCACTTATAAAGGAGTATTTTGTGGTAAATAAGTAAGGAACGGCGGGGGTGTAAGGTAAGGTGCTACTTATTTTGAGGTGTTACCTATCTTATGCGACACCGGCTGCTCCTGTAGAGGAAAACACAAACAAAAGGAAAAAAACAAAGCAAAACTACATACAGCTATACTAAGCCTATTATAATACTATACTAAGCAGGAAGGAAGGAAGACGTGTCCCGTACGTCTCTTATGGGAGGCGGTAGCAGAGTGGTTAGCGTCAAGATATATGCCAAGCTCGAGTACGAGCTTGACAGACGACCTACAAAATGATACTAAGCAGAAAAGGTCACAAGAAGAAGAAGAAGTCTCCATGTGGCGTTCTCGGTGATCCAAGTTCGATCCTTGATGAGGGCTGTAAAATCCACTTAAAATCTTTCTCTGCACCGTTGAGTGGCCTAAGAACACCCACACGCTGCCCATTAACTCTACCTTCGATTGCGAGTTCATCGGAGGACACAGGGGGCGGCATGAGCCTCTAATCACAGGCATCACTATAGAAATTCTGTGCACCACCACGGGCAAGGGCCAACCATCACAGCCCTCAAGTGAACCTCCAGGGCCTACCATCCCACTCCTGGAGGTCACTGCCTAACGGTGCTGTAGGCACACACACACACACACACACACACACACACACACACACACACACACACACACACACACACACACACACACACAAGACTTTCAAGACTAAATCTCCCAACTCTTGAGAAAAGAAGAGAAAGGGGAGATTTTATAGCAGTGTATAGAGCATCAATGGGTCTGGAAAAAATTGATAGAAATTATCTGTTTGTGTGGGACGACAGAAGTACAAGAGGTCATGAGAAGAAATTGAAAAGGACAACATGCAAGAGGGACATAAAAAAATACAGCTTCCCGTATAGAAGCATAGAAGCCTGGAACAACCTTGATGCAAAAGTGATTAATGCAAGAAGTATTCAGGACTTCAAAGGCAAGCTGGATAATAGTAGATTTGGAGGCGGGACAGTACGAGCATAGTTCTTTTCCTGTATGTTACAACTAGGTAAATACAACTAGGTAAATACACACACACCAATAAAAAAAAAATAAAAAAACATGTACAAAGCAGCGCGAAACTCGGGATGGTAAGAATTTAGGACTCGGCGCGAAACTCGAGGATCACGAAACTTGCATAGCGTGAAACTCGGGAGGGTACTGTATTCTCGTACTGTCCCGTCTCCAAAACTATTATCCAAACTTTGCTTTAAAGTCGAGAATATTCATGTATGTGTTCATTGAATATTCTTGCATATGGTCCTCTTTAACTTCCCTTGACCTGTCGTATCTCATCCCACAAAAACATATCATATCTATCATCATTTTTTAGTCCCTTGGAAACCCTGAACACAGTAATCAGATCACCTCTTGCCCTTCTTTTCTCCGGGGTGGCAAGATTTGATTTTGACTGTGTGTGTTTGTGTGTTTGTGTGTGTGTGTGTGTGTGTGTGTGTATGATGAGATGTTAAACCTTTAAATGCAACGAGGAGGAAAACCCAGAAATAGCCAATGAAATTAGAAGAGAACCATGTCGGATAACAATTGCAATGGAAAAGTGAAGAGCTGGTTGTTCTTTTTAACTCACCTGGCCCACTGCAGCGTGTGTTCAATGGTGGTGGGGAACCTCTTGAGGGTGCACACGGCCACGGGGCGATCCCCCGGCACCTGCTCCTGCTGGTAACGCTCCGTCACTCCCGGCAGAACGGGTTGCACGCTGCCGCTGGGGCCGAGGGTGCCGGACTCCAGCATGGGCCGCCGGTGGAGCCAGCAGGCGTGGTCCATGTAGCGTCGGGCCTCCACATTGTCGAGGGCCAGCGCCACGCCGTCCATACTCTCGTAGAAGGAGGCGCCGAACACGTGCTCGGTCTCCGGGCCCACGCGCAGCTGATGTGCGATCACGCGCAGGCCGGGGTTGATGGCCTTCGCAGCCGCCGCCGCCGTCTCCGATTTGGGCCGTGTGACGTCGCCGGACCGAAAGAGAAACTGCCTGCTGAGGTTACTCTTCTCTATCACGTCCATGTCAGTGATGGTCAGCCCGCCCTCGCCTTTCACACCCGCACCCACACCTGCCAACGCCAAATTCTTCAGTAGCTCACACCCGATGGCGCCCGCACCCACAATAAAATACCTCAGGTCTCCGAGCCGCTCCTGTAAAATAGGAGAAATGTTTGATGCAGATCCAGCATTGTCTCACAGAGGGTTTCAGCATACAATACAATGCATTCATGCCTAACAGAGGGTTTCAGCATACAATACAATGCATTCATGCCTAACAGAGGGTTCAGCATACAATACAATGCATTCATGCCTAACAGGGGTCTCAGCATACAATACAATACATTCATGCCTAACAGAGGGTTCAGCATACAATACAATGCATTCCATGCCAACGGGGTCTCAGCATACAATACAATGCTTCATGCCTAACAGGGGTCTCAGCATACAATACAATGCATTCATGCCTAACAGAGGGTTTCAGCATACAATACAATGCATTCATGCCTAACAGAGGGTCTCAGCATACAATTACAATGCATTCATGCCTAACAGAGGGTCTCAGCATACAATACAATGCTTCATGCCTAACAGGGGTCTCAGCATACAATACAATGCATTCATGCCTAACAGAGGGTCTCAGCATACAATAAAAGCATTCATGCCTAACAGAGGGTTCAGCATACAATACAATGCATTCATGCCTAACAGAGGGCCCTCAGCATACAATACAATGCATTCATGCCTAACAGAGGGTTCAGCATACAATACAATGCATTCATGCCTAACAGAGGGTCTCAGCATACAATACAATGCATTCATGCCTAACAGAGGGTCTCAGCATACAATACAATGCATTCATGCCTAACAGAGGGTCTCAGCATACAATACAATGCATTCATGCCTAACAGAGGGTCTCAGCATACAATACAATGCATTCATGCCTAACAGAGGGTCTCAGCATACAATACAATGCATTCATGCCTAACAGAGGGTCTCAGCATACAATACAATGCATTCATGCCTAACAGAGGGTCTCAGCATACAATACAATGCATTCATGCCTAACAGAGGGTCTCAGCATACAATACAATGCATTCATGCCTAACAGAGGGTCTCAGCATACAATACAATGCATTCATGCCTAACAGAGGGTCCAGCATACAATACAATGCATTCATGCCTAACAGAGGGTTTCAGCATACAATACAATGCATTCATGCCTAACAGAGGGTCTCAGCATACAATACAATGCATTCATGCCTAACAGAGGGTCTCAGCATACAATACAATGCATTCATGCCTAACAGGGGTCTCAGCATACAATACAATGCATTCATGCCTAACAGAGGGTCTCAGCATACAATACAATGCATTCATGCCTAACAGAGGGTTCAGCATACAATACAATGCATTCATGCCTAACAGAGGGTCTCAGCATACAATACAATGCATTCATGCCTAACAGAGGGTCTCAGCATACAATACAATGCATTCATGCCTAACAGAGGGTCTTCAGCATACAATACAATGCATTCATGCCAAGGTCAGTACCACAATGCAGGGTTTCAGCATACAATACATGCATTCATGCCTAACAGAGGGTCTCAGCATACAATACAATGCATTCATGCCTAACAGAGGGTCTCAGCATACAATACAATGCATTCATGCCTAACAGAGGGTCTCAGCATACAATACAATGCATTCATGCCTAACAGAGGGTCTCAGCATACAATACAATGCATTCATGCCTAACAGAGGGTCTCAGCATACAATACAATGCATTCATGCCTAACAGAGGGTCTCAGCATACAATACAATGCATTCATGCCTAACAGGGGGTCTCAGCATACAATACAATGCATTCATGCCTAACAGAGGGTCTCAGCATACAATACAATGCATTCATGCCTAACAGAGGGTCTCAGCATACAATACAATGCATTCATGCCTAACGAGGGTCTCAGCATACAATACAATGCATTCATGCCTAACAGAGGGTTTCAGCATACAATACAATGCATTCATGCCTAACAGGGGGTTTTCAGCATACAATACAATGCATTCATGCCTAACAGGGGGTCTCAGCATACAATACAATGCATTCATGCCTAACAGAGGGTCTCAGCATACAATACAATGCATTCATGCCTAACAGAGGGTTCAGCATACAATACAATGCATTCATGCCTAACAGAGGGTCTCAGCATACAATACAATGCATTCATGCCTAACAGAGGGTTTCAGCATACAATACAATGCATTCATGCCTAACAGAGGGTCTCAGCATACAATACAATGCATTCATGCCTAACAGAGGGTCTCAGCATACAATACAATGCATTCATGCCTAACAGAGGGGTCTCAGCATACAATACAATGCATTCATGCCTAACAGAGGGTCTCAGCATACAATACAATGCATTCATGCCTAACAGAGGGTTCAGCATACAATACAATGCATTCATGCCTAACAGAGGGTTTCAGCATACAATACAATGCATTCATGCCTAACAGAGGGTCTCAGCATACAATACAATGCATTCATGCCTAACAGGGGGTCTCAGCATACAATACAATGCATTCATGCCTAACAGAGGGTCTCAGCATACAATACAATGCATTCATGCCTAACAGAGGGTCTCAGCATACAATACAATGCATTCATGCCTAACAGAGGGTTTCAGCATACAATACAATGCATTCATGCCTAACAGAGGGTCTCAGCATACAATACAATGCATTCATGCCTAACAGGGGGTCTCAGCATACAATACAATGCATTCATGCCTAACAGGGGGTCTCAGCATACAATACAATGCATTCATGCCTAACAGAGGGTCTCAGCATACAATACAATGCATTCATGCCTAACAGGGGGTTTCAGCATACAATACAATGCATTCATGCCTAACAGAGGGTCTCAGCATACAATACAATGCATTCATGCCTAACAGAGGGTCTCAGCATACAATACAATGCATTCATGCCTAACAGGGGGTCTCAGCATACAATACAATGCATTCATGCCTAACAGAGGGTTTCAGCATACAATACAATGCATTCATGCCTAACAGAGGGTCTCAGCATACAATACAATGCATTCATGCCTAACAGAGGGTTTCAGCATACAATACAATGCATTCATGCCTAACAGAGGGTCTCAGCATACAATACAATGCATTCATGCCTAACAGAGGGTTTCAGCATACAATACAATGCATTCATGCCTAACAGAGGGTTTCAGCATACAATACAATGCATTCATGCCTAACAGAGGGTCTCAGCATACAATACAATGCATTCATGCCTAACAGAGGGTCTCAGCATACAATACAATGCATTCATGCCTAACAGAGGGTCTCAGCATACAATACAATACATTCATGCCTAACAGAGGGACTCAGCATACAATACAATGCATTCATGCCTAACAGAGGGTCTCAGCATACAATACAATGCATTCATGCCTAACAGAGGGTCTCAGCATACAATACAATGCATTCATGCCTAACAGAGGGTTTCAGCATACAATACAATGCATTCATGCCTAACAGGGGGTTCTCAGCATACAATACAATGCATTCATGCCTAACAGGGGTCTCAGCATACAATACAATGCATTCATGCCTAACAGAGGGTCTCAGCATACATACAATGCATTCATGCCAACAGGGGGTCTCAGCATACAATACAATGCATTCATGCCTAACAGAGGGTCTCAGCATACAATACAATGCATTCATGCCTAACAGAGGGTCTCAGCATACAATACAATGCATTCATGCCTAACAGAGGGTCTCAGCATACAATACAATGCATTCATGCCTAACAGAGGGTCTCAGCATACAATACAATGCATTCATGCCTAACAGGGGGTCTCAGCATACAATACAATGCATTCATGCCTAACAGAGGGTTCAGCATACAATACAATGCATTCATGCCTAACAGAGGGTTTCAGCATACAATACAATGCATTCATGCCTAACAGAGGGTTTCAGCATACAATACAATGCATTCATGCCTAACAGAGGGGTTTCAGCATACAATACAATGCATTCATGCCTAACAGAGGGTCTCAGCATACAATACAATGCATTCATGCCTAACAGAGGGTCTCAGCATACAATACAATGCATTCATGCCTAACAGAGGGTCTCAGCATACAATACAATGCATTCATGCCTAACAGAGGGTCTCAGCATACAATACAATGCATTCATGCCTAACAGAGGGTTTCAGCATACAATACAATGCATTCATGCCTAACAGAGGGACTCAGCATACAATACAATACATTCATGCCTAACAGAGGGACTCAGCATACAATACAATACATTCATGCCTAACAGAGGGTTTCAGCATACAATACAATACATTCATGCCTAACAGAGGGTTTCAGCATACAATACAATGCATTCATGCCTAACAGAGGGTCTCAGCATACAATACAATGCATTCATGCCTAACAGAGGGTCTCAGCATACAATACAATGCATTCATGCCTAACAGAGGGTTCTCAGCATACAATACAATGCATTCATGCCTAACAGGGGTCTCAGCATACAATACAATGCATTCATGCCTAACAGAGGGTCTCAGCATACAATACAATGCATTCATGCCTAACAGAGGGTCTCAGCATACAATACAATGCATTCATGCCTAACAGAGGGTTTCAGCATACAATACAATGCATTCATGCCTAACAGAGGGTCTCAGCATACAATACAATGCATTCATGCCTAACAGGGGGTCTCAGCATACAATACAATGCATTCATGCCTAACAGGGGGTCTCAGCATACAATACAATGCATTCATGCCTAACAGAGGGTCTCAGCATACAATACAATGCATTCATGCCTAACAGGGGGTTTCAGCATACAATACAATGCATTCATGCCTAACAGAGGGTTCTCAGCATACAATACAATGCATTCATGCCTAACAGGGGGTCTCAGCATACAATACAATGCATTCATGCCTAACAGGGGGTCTCAGCATACAATACAATGCATTCATGCCTAACAGAGGGTTTCAGCATACAATACAATGCATTCATGCCTAACAGAGGGTCTCAGCATACAATACAATGCATTCATGCCTAACAGAGGTTTCAGCATACAATACAATGCATTCATGCCTAACAGAGGGTCTCAGCATACAATACAATGCATTCATGCCTAACAGAGGGTTTCAGCATACAATACAATGCATTCATGCCTAACAGAGGGTTTCAGCATACAATACAATGCATTCATGCCTAACAGAGGGTCTCAGCATACAATACAATGCATTCATGCCTAACAGAGGGTCTCAGCATACAATACAATGCATTCATGCCTAACAGAGGGTCTCAGCATACAATACAATCATTCATGCCTAACAGGGACTCAGCATACAATACAATGCATTCATGCCTAACAGAGGTCTCAGCATACAATACAATGCATTCATGCCTAACAGAGGGTCTCAGCATACAATACAATGCATTTCATGCCTAACAGAGGGTTCAGCATACAATACAATGCATTCATGCCTAACAGGGGTTCAGCATACAATACAATGCATTCATGCCTAACAGGGGTCTCAGCATACAATACAATGCATTCATGCCTAACAGAGGGTCTCAGCATACAATACAATGCATTCATGCCTAACAGGGGTCTCAGCATACAATACAATGCATTCATGCCTAACAGAGGGTCTCAGCATACAATACAATGCATTCATGCCTAACAGAGGGTCTCAGCATACAATACAATGCATTCATGCCTAACAGAGGGTCTCAGCATACAATACAATGCATTCATGCCTAACAGAGGGTTTCAGCATACAATACAATGCATTCATGCCTAACAGAGGGTTTTCAGCATACAATACAATGCATTCATGCCTAACAGAGGGTTTCAGCATACAATACAATGCATTCATGCCTAACAGAGGGTTTCAGCATACAATACAATGCATTCATGCCTAACAGAGGGTCTCAGCATACAATACAATACATTCATGCCTAACAGAGGGTCTCAGCATACAATACAATGCATTCATGCCTAACAGAGGGTCTCAGCATACAATACAATGCATTCATGCCTAACAGAGGGACTCAGCATACAATACAATGCATTCATGCCTAACAGAGGGTCTCAGCATACAATACAATGCATTCATGCCTAACAGAGGGTTTCAGCATACAATACAATGCATTCATGCCTAACAGAGGGTTTCAGCATACAATACAATGCATTCATGCCTAACAGAGGGTTTCAGCATACAATACAATGCATTCATGCCTAACAGAGGGTTTCAGCATACAATACAATGCATTCATGCCTAACAGAGGGTTTCAGCATACAATACAATGCATTCATGCCTAACAGAGGGTTCAGCATACAATACAATGCATTCATGCCTAACAGAGGGTCTCAGCATACAATACAATGCATTCATGCCTAACAGAGGGTCTCAGCATACAATACAATGCATTCATGCCTAACAGAGGGTTCAGCAATACAATACATCATGCTACAGGGCCATAACAAGATTCTCAAGCATACAATACAATGCATTCATGCCTAACAGAGGGTCTCAGCATACAATACAATGCATTCATGCCTAACAGAGGGTCTCAGCATACAATACAATCATTCATGCCTAACAGAGGGTTTCAGCATACAATACAATGCATTCATGCCTAACAGAGGGTCTCAGCATACAATACAATACATTCATGCCTAACAGAGGGTCTCAGCATACAATACAATGCATTCATGCCTAACAGAGGGTCTCAGCATACAATACAATACATTCATGCCTAACAGAGGGTCTCAGCATACAATACAATGCATTCATGCCTAACAGAGGGTCTCAGCATACAATACAATACATTCATGCCTAACAGAGGGTCTCAGCATACAATACAATAAAAACTCAAAAATAAAATGCATTCATGCCTAACAGAGGGTCTCAGCATACAATACAATGCATTCATGCCTAACAGAGGGTCTCAGCATACAATACAATGCATTCATGCCTAACAGAGGGTTTCAGCATACAATACAATGCATTCATGCCTAACAGAGGGTTTCAGCATACAATACAATGCATTCATGCCTAACAGAGGGTCTCAGCATACAATACAATGCATTCATGCCTAACAGAGGGTCTCAGCATACAATACAATGCATTCATGCCTAACAGAGGGTCTCAGCATACAATACAATGCATTCATGCCTAACAGAGGGTCTCAGCATACAATACAATGCATTCATGCCTAACAGAGGGTTTCAGCATACAATACAATGCATTCATGCCTAACAGAGGGTCTCAGCATACAATACAATGCATTCATGCCTAACAGAGGGACTCAGCATACAATACAATGCATTCATGCCTGGGATAGCTGAGGGGGATATAGGCTCAGGAACATGTAGGAACATAGCCAACCTGAAAGCGTCGGCCAAACAGGGCCGCCTGTGCACTGTACCGATCGGTGGGGTTTGCCTCGCCTCCGCTGGCCAGCAGCTCCGAGGTGTCTTGTGGCAAACACTCGAGGGCATCCAGATACAGCCACTGCCGCAACGGAGGAAACTTTGCCGAACACGCTTTTGCCACCTCCTGGGCAGCCACGCCGCCCACCACGGAGATCAGCGGCGCCGTCTGGCCTCCTGCCGTGTGAGCGAAGGTACGCACCAGCCGGGCGTCCTCCTCTGCCTTCCGAACACGTTGCTCGTTGATCTCACAGAAAAGCTCGAGGAATTTGTCAGCGTCCCGGGCATGCCAGGGGCGCGGCGGGTGGCCGTGGCGCGCCTCGTACTCGTGCAGGGCCAAGAAAGCCACGTGCAGCACGAGGGCTTCTTTTTCCTGGATAAATCGGTGAAAAAAATAATCCAAGTTAGGAACCATCTGACGTGTAAGAAAGAGATGGGTGAGGGAGACATGAGGTACGGGGTATTTGTCATGGAAGTTGTGATCCTCCATTGACAAGCAATGCTAAGGAAGGTTATAACACAAGCGCCTTGGAGGTGTACATCCACGCCTCTGGAATCCAGTCTTGTTTTCATATGATTTGCAACTCAGTTAAGCTCCCGCCACCACCACCACCACCACCTGTTGCTTGGTTACTCTGTCACTCACGAAGGGTTAAGATGTGATAACAATCATTGCTTAGATGAAATAATATCCCAGTCAAGAACATTTGCTCGCTGCTTTCAGGTGACTCATGTATGTCTTGGCTGCTGCCTGAGACCCACCAGCCAGGGCTATTTATAACTCATCTTGACCCATTCAAAAAGACTTTCCCTCAAGACAGATATGATGCTGAAATGAGAGGTGGCAAAAATCCCAACTACAGGAGAACCTCGTTTAACCGGCATTTAAAACAACGGCAGCCTCAAAACAACGGCACTAATCGACCCAGGCTTTTTTTTTTTTTTTTTTTTTTTTTTCTGGAACTCTCTTCCTGTTTCTATTTTTCCACTTTCCTATGACTTACATCTTTTCAAAAGAAGAGTAACAAGACACCTCCCGAACTAAATTGGCTCACCCCACTTTTTTATTTTATTCTCTTACTGTCTTCTTTATAGGGACTGGCAACTAAGCGGGCTTTGTGTTACCCATTTTTGTTGTGCCCTTGGCCGGTTCCTTATGATGGGAGAAAAAAAAAAAAAAAAAAAAAGGGATTTTGGGCGATTCCATAAGAGTAACTCTCAAAACAACGGCAAGATGAGTTATCCGGCATGCGCTCCCCCCTGAGGGTGCCGGATAAACGAGGTTCTCCTGTATTTCTATCAATGAGCCGTGAAAAGTTTTCCAAACTTGCTACAATATTAAGTCAGAGGACAGTGAGGTGACATGTCACAACTTTCATAGCCGACGCTTTACTTTACTGATTGATCTCACCACACTGAGAGTATTTTCCAACAGAAACACATCAAGTAAACAAAAATCCAGACTCACTTCTGTAATGCATAAATTTTCCAGAACCGCTTAGTCAAGTGGGACGTTCCTACTGACACAGTCGGTCAGCGTGCCAAGTGGGTGCACGTTCTGCTGAATGGTGTAGGTTCGAATCCTCGTCCGGGACACAGAAAAAGGAAATGATTAATTTCCGAATCATCATTACCAGGCTGAGTCCTATGCCTGTTGGAAGGACATACTGATGGGATTCCAAAAGGTAATTGTGGCCCAGGGCAATGTGAGGCCTCTGTCAGATCCGGGCATTACTCTCATGGAAGCATCACCTGGCTCCATAATGCGGCCACATGCAAGTCTCTGTCAACAGAGCACTCCCTATTCTCCCCCTTGACCAAGACTGCCCCTTCAGGAATCTCCCTCAGAATATCATCACAACAGCAAGTTGAGAAGAGAGAAGGCAAATAAGTAAGACCCCCCCCCTGTTACGCTTCTGTCTTCCTCACCCGCCATGTAATACAAGATGCATTCTGGAGAACACTTTTAGGGCAAGTGTGGTAATTAAGGTAAGGTATTACTACATATAGTTACGTACGTACGTAGATGTATAAAGCACAATGACCTGTCTGATATTCCTGTGCCAAGCACTTGTAGCTTAATTACCTTTGTTATCATCTGTGAGACACAATCTGTGGTTTGTCTCCATGGATTCCTCCACTCAATGTCAATTCCCAGCCATCCACCTCCTTAATGATTGCCAGGCACTCGTGTCCATCAAGGCAGGATCATTCAGTAACACACACACACACACACACGGGACATACAAAAATACAGCTTCCTATAGAAGCATAGAAGCCTGGAACAACCTTGATGCAAAAGTGATTAATGCAAGAAGTATTCAGGACTTCAAAGGCAAGCTGGATAATAGAAGATTTGGAGACGGGACAGTACGAGCATAGCTCTTTTCCTGTATGTTACAACTAGGTAAATACAACTAGGTAAATACACACACACAAAACACAGGAGACAAAAAAAGTGACCCTCTAATCTTAGAAATGGAGACGAAAGAGGACATAAAGGAGGAAGAAGAATTGTACAAAAGGAGCAGAAGAGACTTTGTAAAAACTACCATGGAAGAGCTGACAAAATAGTGTGAAGAAATTGCCTGGTAAGAAATGCAAGGAGTGGCCGCTGTGCTAGTGAAATACAACATTTTTCTGAGCCTATGTGAGAAAGGAGTTGAATAACACGTACCACTGTATACACCAAGAGAGAAGGGCAAGAAAGAATGGCTTAATGGAAGGTGTGAGAGGGCAAAGAGAATAAGGGAGGAGGCATGGAAAAAAGTAAAGAAATATCGGACACAAAGAAATAAAGAAGACTATAAATTAGCAAGAAATGACTATGTGTGCCTAAGGGGAGAGGAAGAGAAGAGTTATGAGAAGGCTAGAGTTGACAAGTGTCAGGAAGAACCCAAACTGTTCTACAGATTTATCCATGCAAGAATCAAGCATAAGGACAAAGTGGAGAGACTGAAAGAAGGTAATAGGATATACGACTACAGATTTATCCATGCAAGAATCAAGCATAAGGACAAAGTGGAGAGACTGAAAGAAGGTAATAGGATATACGACTACAGATTTATCCATGCAAGAATCAAGCATAAGGACAAAGTGGAGAGACGAAAGAAGGTAATAGGATATACGACTACAGATTTTTTCCATGCAAGAATCAAGCATAAGGACAAAGTGGAGAGACTGAAAGAAGGTAATAGGATATACGACTACAGATTTATCCATGCAAGAATCAAGCATAAGGACAAAGTGGAGAGACTGAAAGAAGGAAATAGGATATACGACTACAGATTTATCCATGCAAGAATCAAGCATAAGGACAAAGTGGAGAGACTGAAAGAAGGAAATAGGATATAAAGACTACAGATTTATCCATGCAAGAATCAAGCATAAGGACAAAGTGGAGAGACTGAAAGAAGGTAATAGGATATACGACTACAGATTATCCATGCAAGAATCAAGCATAAGGACAAAGTGGAGAGACTGAAAGAAGGAAATAGGATATACGACTACAGATTTATCCATGCAAGAATCAAGCATAAGGACAAAGTGGAGAGACTGAAAGAAGGAAATAGGATATACGACTACAGATTTATCCATGCAAGAATCAAGCATAAGGACAAAGTGGAGAGACTGAAAGAAGGAAATAGGATATACGACTACAGATTTATCCATGCAAGAATCAAGCATAAGGACAAAGTGAGAGACTGAAAGAAGGAAATAGGATATACGACTAAGATTTATCCATGCAAGAATCAAGCATAAGGACAAAGTGGAGAGACTGAAAGAAGGAAATAGGATATACGACTACAGATTTATCCATGCAAGAATCAAGCATAAGGACAAAGTTTGGAGAGACTGAAAGAAGGAAATAGGATATACGACTACAGATTTATCCATGCAAGAATCAAGCATAAGGACAAAGTGGAGAGACTGAAAGAAGGAAATAGGATATACGACTACAGATTTATCCATGCAAGAATCAAGCATAAGGACAAAGTGGAGAGACTGAAAGAAGGTAATAGGATATACGACTACAGATTTATCCATGCAAGAATCAAGCATAAGGACAAAGTGGAGAGACTGAAAGAAGGAAATAGGATATATGAAGAGCCAAAAATAATGAGTGAAATTCTGAATAAAAACTTTCAGCAAATATTCACAAAAGAATAAAAATTCAACAAACCGCAAGGAATAATAAAAAGTCCGCAAGGAGTGGAAATACAAATAGAGAAGGAGGAAGTTTGTGTATTGTTGAAGGAATTGGAGGAGAGGAAAGCAATAGGACTACTGTAGATAACACTAAAGTTGCCAGGACAACGTTTTTTTCGATGTACAGACGTGTGGTGGCGTTAATACATACATTTCTACATCCATGATTTCAGGAAAGTTAGAAGGGTCTATCTGGAGAGTCTGTGTCATTTTGTGTCTTCATCTGTATCATATTATGGCTATAAATGAACAAATTACAAAAATATCACCAAAGTGGCGACCAACAATAAGGTCGCCCGCCATCTAGTGTTTATGTTCTGAGTGTCCTCCCACCGCCGTCGTCGTTGCGCGAAAAAAAAATTAGTAGGGAAATTTGAAACTGTATATACTTGCAGATGCAAAGCATAAAACAATGCTGAAACAGGGTAGATTATACAGTCATGATATAAACTACTGTGTATTATCTTCAGTGGCACATACAAGTCAGTAGTGATGCTATAATTCGTAATACAGTCAAACCTCGATATAACGGACTAAAGGGGGGAGGAGTGGTCCGTTAAAGCCGATTGTCCGTTATAGCGAGGGTATTTTCCCAAGGGTGGAAAAATATATGAAAAAAAACAAAAAATGAAATAAATGAGAAATAATCACACACAACCAGACTGTGTAGCTATGTTGGGAGGTAAACAGTGACTGGCACTACATGCTGAATTTGGTCCGCTCCTACACGTGAAATAAATGAGAAATAATCTGAAACACAACCAGACCGTGTAGCTATGTTGGGAGGTAAACAGTGACTGGCACTACATCAGGGATTTGGCACACTGGCCCACGACTGTTCGGGACTGGTATTAGGAGAGGTAGTAAGTATCCAGGCTCGCTCATTACTGCTTGGTATGCTATGAAATTTCATATATTTCTCCACCATTGGGAAAATACCCTCGCTATAACGGACAATCGGCTTTAACGGACTTTAGTTGTAGAAGGTGTGTGTGTGGGTTAAAATATTGAATATTAGTACGTATTACAATTTCTTGATTTCTTCTTGTGACCTCTTTCTCATAAGTTTCGCTTCGTAGGTCCTCGCCTCTCCTCTAGTGTTAGCTGAAGCTTCTACCCCGGGAGACTGCACAGCGTCACACACACATGTTGTTGGATTTGGTAATGAATAACATCATGACTCAGTGGATTAAAGAGAACACAAGATTCAGAGGTAGCGAAGAACCATCAAGACTAGACCTACTATTGACTAAAGAACTGGAAGTAATTAGTAAAGTAAATTATCAGTGCCCACTTGGAAAGAGCGACCATGTACTTATTGAATTTGAAATAAATGATAGCAAAAAAGAGGGAAGAAGAGAAGAACACAAGAAAGGAAGATACAATTATGGAAAAGCAGACTTTGACGGATTAAGAACATTCTTCGGAGAGACAGACTGGAGTAACTTCCATGCAGCAAGGAGTACCCAGAAAAAATGGGATGAGTTCATCCGAATTTACACCGAAGGAATAAATAGTTATGTTCCAAGGATAGTTATCAGAGAAAAGAAAAAAAATGAATGGTTTAACAGAAAATGTGAATTAGCAAGACTAGAAAGAGAAAAAACATGGAATAGTTGGAGGAAAAAAGGAGGCAGCAACCTTTGGGAGAAGTACAAAACAACTAGAAATGAATATGTAAGAATCCGAAGAGAAGAAGAAAGTAACTATGAGAGGAATATAATAGAAAAATGTAAGAATGAACCGAAACTTTTCTATAGATATATTAATGGAAAAATGAAAAACAAGGAAGGAATAGATAAGCTGAAGGTAGATGGCATAGTGTATGAAAGCATTAAAACAGGCTGAGGTGAAAATAGTGCTTACGACTGTATTTAAAAAAGGGAAATTTTAAAACGAAAAATAAAATGCAAAAAAAATATAATGGAAGACAAAAAAAAACGTAAAAGTAAAAAGGCAAAGGAAAGTAAAGATGTGAAAAACCCCCGGGTCCGATGGAGTGCAAACTGGATAATGAAAAGTGCAGAACCAAACTAGCGGAAAATTTTCATTGAAATTGAGAGTTCCTAAAGGGGAAGCAGAGTCCCGCTGTTGGAAAAGGAAAAATATTGGCCAAATTCAAAGAGGAGACAAAGAAAAACCAAAAATTTACGGCCATATCTTTAAACAAGTGTAGGGGCAAAAATGGTAAAAAAAAATTGTAAAGGACGAGGTTAAAATATTTGGAAAGAACCAAAACATTGCAGGGGGGCCATTTTTGGTTTTAGAGGAGGAATGTATGTACAACGAATTTATTAACTTTTACTCGAGAGTGACGGGGGACACAGGAAAGAGGGGGGGGGGGGCGATTGCAAAAATTTGGACCAAAAAGAAGGCATTTGAAAAGGGGTACCTCTAAGAACTCTCTGGAACTAGAACTGTAGAGGATTAAAGGGGTGTTTTGTGAATGGAGGAAGATTTTTGGCAACAGAGAGATAGAACATAATAAAAGTCAAAAGTAAATGGTGCAGGATAAGGGGGATTTCCTAAAGATCATATGGCCCCAGTGATTTTTTTGGTCTATGAATGATTGAAGAAGGAGTAAACATTATATGATTTTTCGTGATGATGCTAAATTTTCTAAAAAAAGTGAAAGTAAAAGGACGTGAGGGTTTACAAAAGGATTTGATAAAATTTTTTGATGGAGTCACTATGGGAAATGGGTTTAATGCCAAAAAGTGTAAAATGATGGAAATGGCATAGCAAAAAAAGGGCAGAGAGGAAATTTCGATGGAAGAAAGGATAATCAAAACAAAGGTCGAAAAAACTGGGAGTGTGGATTAAGGGCAATTTGTCACCAAAAGCATAAACAGATCACAGGAGATAATATCATTTCTGAGGAATATAAGAATGGGTTCAAATTCTGGGTGAAGTGATGTCAAAATTTAAACATCTTTATTCGCCAGGTTGGAATATGCGGCAGGATTTTGGGCCCACATAAAAAAAAAGGGTTAAGGAAAATTGAAGAATCAAAAAGCAGCCACAAAAGGCTCCAAACCGAAGATTTACCCTATGAGGAAAAACTTTCAAAACTAAAAAACCCCAACCTTTAGAAAAGAAAAGAAAGGGGAATTTTATAGCAGTGTTAGAGCATCAAAGGGTTGGGAAAAAAAATTACAGAGAAGATCTGTTTGTGGGGCGACAGAAGTACAAGAGGGTTTAGAAGAAATTGAAAGGACAAAAGCAAGAGAATATAAAAAAAATCAGCTTCCCCTATAGAAATAGAAGTGGAAAAAACCTTATGCAAAAGTGATTAAGCAAGAAGTATTCAGGTTAAAGGAAATGGGTAAAGTAGATTTGGGGACGGACATACGAGCATAGCTCTTTTTTCCCGTTGTTACAACTAGGTAAACAACTAGGTAAATACACACACACACAAGTAATCATGAGACATGCCTTCATGCAGTCTGCAGGGACAATATCAGCCTGGTCCAGGGCCTCCGGCAGGGGCGTGAAGGAGAGGCTGATGGGCCGCCGCACCTCCTGACACACCCCTCCCCCCGGGTGGAGGGAGCCCATGTTGCGGGTGTCTCCCACGCGGAAAGTTGTGCCACTCTGTACCTGCAACACGGGAACACCTGACTCAGGCCTGGCACGGAACCAGGGACACAGACAGATATTAGGGTAGGCCTACGTGGGAAGGTTGTCGGTGGCAAAGGGAGTCTGAATGGAAGAGTGAAGTGCTGGTATATTTGTATTAAAGGTCTGCAGGTTCACAGGTTCACAGCCCGGGAAGGAACTCACTGTAAAAGTGTAGAACTCTGTGTAAAACTTGTCATCTATGTGCATCTTGGGAGGCTTGATGGCGGTGGCATGTGTTCTTTCCTTGTCTTGATGCCCGAAGGAAAACTTTGTGTCACCTTGTTACCACACTTTGCTGTCGTAAAGTTTCCAAAACATCAATTTGTCATTCATATGGCAGAGGAGATGGACATATGGGTAGGCTGCCTGCTGCCTGCACACCCTGGAGCCCGGTCCTTGCCCAAGATGGTGTTTTGCTTTAGAATCCTTACTCGTTCATTTCTCTACTACTACTACTGCTACTACTACTACTACTACTACTTCTACTACTACTACTTCTACTACTACTACTCCTACTACTCCTACTACTTCTACTATTACTACTTCTACTACTACTACTCCTACTACTCCTACTCCTACTCCTACAACTACTCCTACTCCTACAACTACTACTACTCCTACTACTACTACTACCACCACCACCACCACAAATACTTCTACCTTGACTACATGTGGCCGCGGGGGGTCGTGGTTGCGTCCAGTCATGGCCTGCACGTCCGGGAACACTACCAGGTCGCCGGTGTGCAGGCCGTGGAAGGTTTTGGGAGGCAGGGTTACAAGGCCTTCTTCCTGTTAGAACATAAGAACATAAGAAAATAAGGAAGCTACAAGAGGCCGTGAGACCTACACGAGGTAGTTCCTGTTACTTAACACTACCTACATCCACCTTTCATCCCCATCCATGAAATGATCTAGCCTCCTTTTAAAACTCCCTGTTGTCTCCGCACTAACTACCTGACGACTTAGTTCATTCCAATCATTTATCTCCTCCTTTACCTTACACAATCAGTGTCCTCCTCGGGACACACTCATTGTCTTGGGCGACTTCAATACTACTACTGGCACTGTGAGATGGCTATGAGTTATGTGTTGGTCCCCGTGGCTCCGGTACCAGAAACATTAACAGTTCTCTCCTTCTGAATTTTACAAGGTCCAGAAGGTTGAGAATTGCAGGTTCTTGGTATCAGAGACCAGAGCTGCACCGCTGGACATGGTATAGTAATGCCGGAGGGGTAGCTAAGGAGATCGACCACATCCTAGTTAGTACTCGTTGGAGGATCCTCCAGAACTGCAGGGTTTACCGGAGTGCTGGGTTATTTACAGCTGATCACAGACTTGTTGTTGCTACACTTAAGCTTCATGTCAAGTCCAGAAGAATCTCAAGAGGTAACCATACTGTGTTTCATCTTGAGAAACTGAAGGACTTGACATGTGCCCATGAGTATCATGTGTATGCTACTCATGAGGATCATAGAAAAGCCTCATTTATTCTTGGATCACACACACACACACACACACACACACACACACACACACACACACACACACACACACACACACAATGATGTGCCCTTATCTTGTATTTTTCAGTCTGTTTCTTTTCCTTTGTGCATTAGGGCACCTCTGTATGCCGTCCCAGGCCAGGGCATTACTAGGGAGAACATCGCCTATGCAAGCACATTAGTCAGTGTGCCTCTGTACAAACACCTAACACCATCTTGTAGATCACTTTGCCAGGATATCACCTCAAGAATTACAATGGGTTGAACAATCTGGAAATCCTAGTCATTCATGACCCATGATAATTATAATCAGTGACAGATTAAACATCCAAAGATAATTTTGTTTTATCCTGATGACGGTTTCCTTGACCTTGATGGGAAGTACCGAGTGATGGCACCCTTCAAGTGGCACCCAGGGCACGTGCCACACCTGCCAGACCCTAGGAATGCCACTGATCCCAGGGACATTTGGACTGCTGTGGTATTCCTCCTCCAAGAATGTTTCCCTTAGGCTCTGCTTCCTTCCCTTCACTCAGTCACGGTATTCATTGACTCAAGGTCAGTGTTTGCCACACAAGAAGCAGACTCACACTCACCTCACAGGTCACGTCTGCCACAGGAAACCGTACCAGCTCCCTTGCTTTTGGTTCCAACACCTCAAAACTCTCTCCAAAGTCACAGAAGACCTGGCCGCAGAGACCCCTGGCAGCGGCCACCACCAGGACAGGCCCTCCAGCCTCCCTGCACCACCTTGTCACCCGAAGCTGCTCCTCCAGTGAAGAGTCTTATTGAGGAAGAGAAGGAGCATGCAGCGGGAGTGTGAGATCGTATATACGTAGGCTATATAATACATTATGCGTTGTGGCCGAATATGTAAAACATTGATCAATATCACTACAAGTAAGATCCTTGCTGAGACAGACCTACAGTACATCACCACCACCACTACTACTACCAGATTACTGTTACCAAACACAGCAATGGGCTTCCCTCTCTATCCTGTCACCTGTCAACACCACAGTGGTGTGTCTGGCCACCAGAGGCAGCGACAGGGGCCCGGTCGCCACCTCCACCCGCACGCTGGGTTGACTCCTCAGGGTCCCACGCGGGGACTGGGCCCCCGGCCCCCACCCTCCCCTCCCCTAAAGAAAAACGGGGCGGAGGTCATGCAGCGTCACCTTCCTCGTGTCGTACAAGGTCACAGATTTGACACCCATCAAGATCACGTTTTTGGCAATCTGGAAGGAGGGCATGGCCAATGCCAGACTTAATAGACCTGAGATAAGATTAGTACACACAACCCTCGTTTTTCCAGACTAATAGGGGGGAGCACTGGTCTGGGAATCGCAAAAGTCCGGGAATCGCAACAGTCCGAGAATATTACCCACCCCAGGATTTATCCTACTCTAGTATCTACTGTCCGGAAAACCCCCAAATATCAACTCCCCCCGCCGGGGACTTTTTTCACTTTGTTTTGTTTTGGGGGCTGCAAGGCCCCGGGGGAACCTATGAGCCCTGGTGATGTCCTATGATGCTATCACAGGCACTGTTTGACCTGTTTTCCCTCAAACACGGGTAGGCGGAGACAGGGTTGCCGGGAGGGTTAAACGCCACCCCGCCGCCAGCAGGGGGGGCGGTCACAGGGGGCGACTTCAGGGCAAGGAGTTGGGGCGTACACTACACGGGTGGGAGTCAACCGCGGACCTGCACCAGAAAGTGTTCAATATCTCAAGATTTTCTGCACCAGGGGAAGTGGGGGTCGGGGACGACGAAGACAGTGCGGGTAAACCCGTAAGTGTCTGTCCCCCAAATGAAAAACAATCCCCGCTGAGCATGTTTCCACCTGGGGGGAAGGCGCAGAAAAAGTTTCAATGGTCTAGGATTTTCCTTTGCCCGGGGGGCAGGGGGGGCGGAACTAACGGACAATGTGGGTGCGCTCCGGTGTTTCGGTGGTGGGCTGGGGCCTGCGCCCACACACCGGGCCTGGTCCCTGCACCGTTTTTTTTCACCCGGCCGGTGCCTCAGCGCGCGCTCAGCGCTCCCAAAAAATAGCTAATAATAAAAAAACGTTTTAGAATTTTATTTACCTTATATATTATAAAAATTGTACATCTGCCAAAAAAACAAAGTTTAAAAATATCCCTGTGGTCACTCTTCATCCTTTTTTTGTCCCCCCTCCCGCTCCATCTCCTGTCCTCCTCCTCCTTAAACCGCACCCATGTTGCCTGCATGAAAACCCAAATCCCCAAAGTTCTGGCTGGACCTCTTGGGGCCCCAGGATGTCCCTGCAGAGCGGGAGGGGGGTGTTGTACTTGATAAAAAATTTCACCACCCTCCCCGTGGTAGTGGGAAAGAGGTCCTTCTTTATGGTCAATTCCTACTAACCACAGATAAGGTTTTTAAAAAATAAATTTTTTTCGATACAAATACTATAAGTAGACTGCAACAATTTTTTAACGCAACGCTTTGGCAACGCTTTTTCCGGGGTGCTATTTTCTAAAACCCTGCCATTGGCCGCTGAAAAACTTTACGAAAATCGTCTTTGATTTGGGGCCAGAAAGGATGCAAAAATTAAGTTGTCCCAGCTCTGCGCTCCCAGTTTTGATTTTTTCACTCCCCGCTCCTGCGCCCGAATTTTTTAGTGGGGGGCACCGGAACGCGGAACGCAAAAACGGGGAGCGCACGCGCCCCCTTTCTAACGGGGGCATGCGGTTAACCCCTGGTGTTTTTTGCCCAAAAGTAAAAATACGCCGTTGAGCATGCTGCCACCTGGGGGGGAGGGGCAGAAAGTTTTCTAGTCCGAGACGTTCCCGCACCGGGGCCTCGGGGTCAGGGGACTGCGGGGTATGCAGGTGAACCGTGAGGTCGTTGCCCAAAAGTAATAAAGACCCCTGAGCTGCTGCCACCTGGGGGAGGCACGAACACTGACCGGGGGGGACAGGAAAACCTCGGGCCCCCGGGCAACGCAATTTTTCGGGCGGACCGGGATTTGTCCGGATCTGACATTCCCCCAAACCCCGGATTTTGTCCGGCAATTCCGATTTCCTGGAAATGGAGGTCCGGGAAAACGAGGGTTGTGTGTACTTGGGTCGCACTGGCGGAAAATGGAAAAATAAAATGGTGGAAATGATGTCGGATTGATTGTGTAATGCAAACAATGAAAATTGTTCACAAATAATTAAATGAACTGAAGTATTGAGCTGATTGACAGAATGACACTGGATGAAGACTGAATGAGGGATTAAAAGTGGTAAGTGGTCATGAATTGCTACAGCGTAAATTGCGGAGTGTGAATGAGTATTAGCCTGAATATTCAAGCCATATGGTGGAATGACACTGATAGCAGATGATGAATAAAAGAGCAGTGCCGTGCCTCACCTCCACACCCAGCCCGCCCAGCCCACACAGCAGCACTGACGCAGCAGCCATCCTGCGGGAAGCCTCGTGGCCCAGCACATACAGCTGCCGGGAGTACAGGGCCTCGTCCAGCACTCCTTCCCCCTCCACTTCTGTTTCATTGTTTTTCTCTCTTCCTCCTTTCTCTTCATTTCCTCCTCCAGCTTCATTTTGCTCATCGCCTTTGATGGTCATTTCCGCTCAGCTGCTGTGGCCGGCTCTGGCAGGATTTGAACTAACATTAATATTAACATTGGGAATCTTTTTGCAATAATGCCACTTGTTCAACATACATATGCCAACTTGAATCATATGACTTTTTAAGATTTTGCAATATTGAACAAGTTGTCAAGCTTGGATACGCAGACAATGAAACTTACTTGAATTTTGTGTGACAAGTTATTTGTAGTATTAAAAAAAATGTGAATGGTAAATGTTAACACATACATACATAAAGGCTGTACATACATAAAGGCTGTACATACATACATAAAGGCTGTACATACATAAAGGCTGTACATACATACATAAAGGCTGTACATACATACATAAAGGCTGTACATACATACATAAAGGCTGTACATACATAAAGGCTGTACATACATACATAAAGGCTGTACATACATACATAAAGGCTGTACATACATAAAGGCTGTACATACATACATAAAGGCTGTACATACATAAAGGCTGTACATACATACATAAAGGCTGTACATACATAAAGGCTGTACATACATACATAAAGGCTGTACATACATACATAAAGGCTGTAGGGTGGGTTGGGGAGATACCGTACATATGGATGTAACGTACAAATGCTCCCTTGGCCATATTTATAGGTTTAGGATAGTTACCGTATAAATGTAGTAAGAGAAAAGGGGTTCGATCAGCTGAGCGGGAGAGATTTGGATGGTAGGCGCTTGGATCATTTTAGAGGTGAGTTTTGTTGTTTTTGGCATGTCCCATGTAATATTTGGCCTCCATTTCATGGTCTCTTGTGTTCATGAATATGCCAGCAGTGTGGGGGTAAGGTATTAAGTATCGAAATGTGTTCAGTTGTGATGTACCAAAGGGATATAAAGACGTTCCAGCCACACGAACGATCCGAAATGTTGGTTTACATGTGAATGGCGTCATGTGGACACTTGTACAGTGTGGTTTTTAAAGTACGTAACATCACAGTGTAAACAAAAAATTTAAAATTCTGGTATGGGTTATGTGTTTTCAATAATGTCAAGTAGGATGCAGCAAACATAATATCAGATAGTGACACCTATCACAGTAGTGATTTCATTCATCTGTTCATAATCCTTGTGGTGTTTTACCAGTATGTTTCCATGCTTCCATCCATGCTTGTCAAGATTGTGTAGCCTAATGAAACTAGGCTATAGGCCTATATCTACATTCTAAAGGTAATTCCAAGCAGTGTTAAGTTCAATCAAATTAAAATATGCCAAATATTGCATTAAATCATCTGCATTTATTATAAATAATTATTAATTTATGTTTCCCTTCTGGAAGTGCTACAGAAGCACTTCCATGATAAGTACATTATGTAGGGTAATGAAAGTATTAATAGGATTGCAAATATATATTAAAAAAAAAAAATCAGGAACTTCAAAGTCAAATTTATTTTCACTTTTTTTTACTTTCACTTTTTAATTGATTAGAATTGCTTGCACTATTATATTGCTAATATAAATTGATTGTGATTCATCACTAGGGTCCATTTCATGAAATGTGTTGCCCTAATTCAACTGTGCTGATTTTTTTATTTTCAATTTTTTTTTTTACTTATCGATAAAATCTCTGTATGGAGCGTCCTCACCTATGGATGGTCCGTACGTTTTTAGTTTTTTTTTTCGGGCCTATTTTTCAGTTGCTTTTATCATGTTGCCAGAGTTGTGCCTTACACATAATGTAGTCCATATCTTATATTTTGTAATACATAATAAAAAAATTCAAATTTCACTCAATTTTTTTTTTCCTGATTTAAAAAAAAAAAAGTGTACGGTACATCCCCAACCCACCCTACATACATAAAGGCTGTACATACATACATAAAGGCTGTACATACATAAAGGCTGTACATACATAAAGGCTGTACATACATACATAAAGGCTGTACATACATACATAAAGGCTGTACAAACATACATAAAGGCTGTACATACATACATAAAGGCTGTACATACATAAAGGCTGTACCATACATACATAAAGGCTGTACATACATCACATAAAGGCTGTACATACATACATAAAGGCTGTACATACATACATAAAGGCTGTACATACATACATAAAGGCTGTACATACATAAAGGCTGTACATACATACATAAAGGCTGTACATACATACATAAAGGCTGTACATACATACATAAAGGCTGTACATACATAAAGGCTGTACATACATACATAAAGGCTGTACATACATAAAGGCTGTACATACATAAGGCTGTACATACATACATAAAGGCTGTACATACATAAAGGCTGTACATACATACATAAAGGCTGTACATACATAAAGGGCCCTGTACATACATACATAAAGGCTGTACATACATAAAGGCTGTAACATACATACATAAAGGCTGTACATACATACATAAAGGCTGTACATACATACATACATAAAGGCTGTACATACATACATAAAGGCTGTACATACATACATAAAGGCTGTATACATACATAAAGGTTGTACATGAATACACACAGTCTGTACATACATACAAAAAGGCTGTACATACATACATAAAGGCTGTACATACATACATAAAGGCTGTACATACATACATAAAGGCTGTACATACATACATACATAAAGGCTGTACATACATACATAAAGGCTGTATACATACATAAAGGTTGTACATGAATACACACAGTCTGTACATACATACATAAAGGCTGTACATACATACATACATAAAGGCTGTACATACATACATAAAGGCTGTACATACATACATAAAGGCTGTACATACATACATACATAAAGGCTGTACATACATACATAAAGGCTGTACATACATACATAAAGGCTGTATACATACATAAAGGCTGTACATACATACATAAAGGCTGTATACATACATAAAGGCTGTACATGAATACACACAGTCTATACATAGGCTACATATAGTAGGTACAATGGCATGATTTTGGTTATTATCTTTCCACTTATCATGGAAATCTCTGTCACAGCAACGAAACACTCACCTCTATTTTGTCAGATAATGTCTAAGATAGAGCAAATGTAAGAGAAATAATTGATAAAGAAAGAAAATAAAAGACTGAAAAACAGGGAGAGAGAGAGAGAGATGTTAGTAGATGGAGTCTGTTCCTCTAACACACTTGCACAGCCTTTCTGATAACTGACTATATTGATGTTCTCTTATCTGTTGCTTCAGCTTTCCCCACCTCTCTCTCTCTCTCTCTCTCTCTCTAGCTGTGTTCAGCTTTGTTTAATCAAGTGAAAGATATATGTTATCAATGGTATATGTCTCACTGTCGCTCCTGATAAGACTGATAACGCAATAGGTATTTCAAGAACATTTTAGTGCAAATAAGATCAGGTTTTATTTCGCTAGTTGAATCATTGTTGTCATATATTATCATCATCATCATCATTTGAGAGTAGCTATACTTTTCTTTTTGGTCGAAGTGTTATATATAGCAACATTTTCGTAGGTTCTCTAATAACTTGTGATCGCCAGTTTCACCCTCCCGGAGCGAGCTTGGAGCTCATTATTACCAATCTTTTGGTAATGCTGGGACCTCACACACCACACACACCCATCCCATTGCTCAAGGAGGACAGTAATGGGCCACTGCACTGAATTTTATGATCCCGTTAGAGCCTGTGAATCTCACTCAAATATAGGTGCCTATAGCTTGCACTGACGTCACGATCTAGCGTCTTCAAGCCAAATGCCGCCGTCTTCAAGGCAAATGCCCCCCGTCGGAGCGAGCTGGAGGACCAACAAACTCCACTTGCCGCCCGTGGTTTCTTTTTTTTTTTTTTTTTTTTTTTTATAAATTTGTGCCTATAGCGCCTGTAGGCAGTGGTGACCCAGGGTTCCGATGGTAGGCTCTGGAGGTTCACTTGAGGGCTGTGATGGTTGGTCCTCGCCCGTGGTGGCGCAGGCAGGATTTTTATAGTGACGCCTGTGAGGCTCATGCCGCCCTCCTGTGTCCTCCGATGCACTCGCAATCGAAGGTAGAGTTAATGGGCAGCATGTGGGTGTTCTTAGGCCACTCGACGATGCAGAAAGTTTTTTTTTTCGGGGATCGAACTCGGGTCACCGAGAACGCCAGTCGGAGACGCTAACCACTCCGCTACCGCCTCCCCCTTATTTTTGTTTCCCGCTGAAGTTTGCCAGATTATGGTACTTTTCCCCTACTAAATATATGTTTATCAGTATAAAAGGTATACTGTCATCTTCGGAAATGTTTGTTCTATAATATTATCAAATAAAAAACCGTAAAACACACTAAAGAACTGCCATTATGAGACTCTCAACAAATATGCATTCACTTAAACTTCGCCATTTAATATTTTGCGAGAAAACTTTTTACATGGAGAATATCAATAGAAGCGGAATTTCATTAGCTTTCCATTGATATACTTCGTTTTCTGATAAATAAATTACAACCATGCATAAATAGCGTTAACTAAATAAATAACCTCATCACTCGGGAAAAATTACCCGATTTCATGATGTTATTTATTTAGTTAACGCTAATTTATGCATGGTTCTTATTCATTTATCAGAAAACGAAATATATTAATGGAAAGCTAATGAAATTCCGCTTCTATTGATATTCGCCATGTAAAAAGTTTTCTCGCAAAATATTAAATGGGAGCTGGAGTTGGTGAATATTAAGTTCATGCATATTTCTTGAGAATCTCATAATAGCCTTTCTGTGTGGGTTGTCACCGGGAGGCGACCGTAGTGGCACGTCCGTCCGGCAAGTGGAAGGTTTCGGGTTCGATTCCCGAGCGGTGCCTGCCTTTTCGGTGAACCCCCTACCTCTAACATGGCGTAGTGAGTAGGATCCAGAGCGATACACATTAGGTTATGCCGTATAACAAAAATTATTTTTCTCAACTTTGGCATGCCAATTTCCAATGTAAAATGGAATTCTAAGACGATTTTATCTGTTTCCATTTTTGCATTTGAGCAATTCTTACTATGCAAAATCTCACTTTTATATTGCACCCTTATCGAATAATGCTTAAATGAGTACGCAGTGTCTGGTTGGTCCTGTGTATTGCATCATGCACCAATATGAGTTCCAAATGACCAGCGTGGTAAGCTCTTTCTGATCAGTTGGTTCATCAGGCACTACATCACAGTCTCACAGCCTCTACGTTGGCCTAAAACGTGTCCATCATGTCCTTCTTAGACCTGAAGCAGGGCATGGTCTCCCGCTGGTGGGCCCGAGCCCGGATGAACCCGTCTCTGGCCTGCTGCCCCACCACTGCTGCCGCAGCCTCTGTCACCTGCTTCACGACTCTTTCGGTGCTCTGAGTGTGGATAGAGAACTCCGGAACCTCGTACGGCTTGACCAGGATCTCCTGGTGTGATGCCAGGGTTTTTAAGTCTTGACCAACTGTGTGTTGGAATGAAATTTATTGAGATAATTCTCCACTGGCGAATAAAATCTTCTCGTTACAACTGAATTGGAATGAACTTAATTTAGTAGGGAATTGCTGTCACCAGTCCAAGCGGGTATTCCTATGGTCTACTCCTTGAACACGATTTAATATATAAGGATTAGGGTAGTCGTGGGGATACTATTAGTATACCGAGTAAGTCTGAAAACTCTCTCGGGACGTGGGGAAATATTTCCATAACAGGGAATAGTCACCTGGGGTTTTTGCAAGAAAAAAAAAAATCTCTACTTTAATTCATTTGGTTTATTTAACAAGAAATTATTCCTGGTTGAAAACTTAAGTACATGTGTAATGCCCGTTATTCAGGAGAGATAGTATGAGAATTATTATCATATAATTCCCGAATTATGTCTCGTAAGCAGTTCACTTTGTTAGTTTCACGGGTGAGTCATCGCCCTTTCTTATCCGCCATTTTTCTCATCTTCTTTCCTACCGCCATTTCTTTCTTCTTTCCCTCTTTCATTCTCCCCCCCCCCCCCGACATGCCGGTTGCGAGTCAAAATTCGTGGAATAATTATTCCGCGATCAGTGATAACTAATGGATTCAAATCTTTTCATCCTCCCCCAACCCTCCTATCATATCAAGGAACACTCCTAGATTCTTAATGTCTTTCAAAATAGTCCCCATAGTGACAGATCACGTTCATAAATGGATGTCTTAGTAAAGTTATACGCTAAATTGAAAGTCTACCAAATTTCTATGCACACTTCCATACCCTCTCGCTTCAGAATACGCGTTCGGACCTTTGACATGAACAGTAATCACACCCTCCTCGGATATTAGATTAAGCATATTAAATTCTTCTATATCAAAGTAACAGGTCTGTATTATAGGCAGCCTTTTCTTAGGTACACGAGTTTCATTATTTAATTAGTTATTTCGGGATTATAAGCTATTCATTTGAGGTCACGTCTAGACCATTCAAACAATTCTCCTTTTTCTGCCGCGGGCTCTGGGTAACTCGTGAGACACCAGTCTCATCTCAACCCTCCCGCAGGTAAGACGCACGACGTTCGCTCCTGTTTTCTCCCCCCCCCCCCCTTTCCTTGTTATAATATTGTTATCTATATTTCCAAATATGGGTACCGATGTTTAGTTTTCACTAACGTAACGGAGACCTGCCCCATCCTTATAATTATTATTGACGAGTCTCATCTCAACCCTCCCGCAGAGAGAGAGGCTTCGACGGGAGTGTCTCGCTCCTTCGTCCCCAGGCCACATGGTACAGTGAATCCCCACACCAACTCATTACTCTCACATTTTCTCCCCTATATATATATATTTTTCCATGTATACCTATAGTGCTCAGTTGATACGGACATAGGTGGTAGTTCTAAGAATGATTCTGTGAGGGAGGTTATGCTCTAAAGAAGCTTGCCCGTTCCAGATTATAGTTTATGTATGTGTCTAAGGTCTCAAACAGAAATAATGTCTCATGGTGAAATAAATAGGATGATGTTTCAAATATAGTTCTTGTGTTTATTATAAAAACCCCAGGTGATTATTCTGTGTTAGGACAGTAATTCCCCACACTTCCAAAAGAGTCAGCCTTACTCGGTATAGTTCCACGTATCAATCACGACTACCAAGATAAATCTAATCTTAATATTATTCAAACGCGCCCAGGGAGTAACCCAGAGAACTACTCGCCTGAGCTGGTGGCAGCACCCCCTTAACTCATACCCTGTTCCCTTAACCTAAACCCCTACCCCTTAACCTAAACCCCTACCCCTTCCCCCTTAAATTCATCCCCCATTTCAGTACTCTCCGCAGCGAGAAGTGTTCATACTATAATCACATAGTGAAGTCATAAGACTAAGTTAAATTCTCAATTCAAGTTGTAATCAAATGAAAAATCATAATCAATTAATATCACTCAAGTAACATTGACCAGGTATAAACTCCCCATAGGAGTTTCTGGCAACACACTGGTGACTATAGCGGTGGGATATCATTTCCTAAAAATAACAGCAACAGAATCTCACCTGGGAAAATAAATAGCAAGATAGTAAAATTTCAGTAAATTTTCATATAGTAATCGATCATTATAGTAGTGTGTTGCCTGAATTTTGTGGGCTTCGAAAAGACTTTAAATGAATATTGTATCTTATGACCGATACAAATAAAATCCCACCGCAAAACTACCAGTGTGTTGCTGGTAACTCCTATGGGGAGTGTATAACTGGTCAACGTTACTTGAATGATATTAATTGATTATGATTTTTCATTTGATTACAACTTGAATGGAGGATTTAACTTAGTCTTATGACTTCACTATGTGATTATAGTTTGTCCATTTCTCACTGCGGAGAGTACTGAAATGGGGGATGTATTTAAGGGGAAGGGGTAAGGGTTTAGGTTAAGGGAACAGGGTGTGAGTTAAGGGGATGCTGCCACCAGCTCAGGCGAGTAGTTCTCTAGGTAACTCCCTGGGCGCGTTTGAATAATATTAAGATTAGAGTTATTTTGGTAGTCGTAATTGATACGTGGAACTATACCGAGTAAGGCTGACTCTTTTGGAAGTGTGAGGAATTACTGTCCTAACACAGAATAATCACCTGGGGTTTTATAATAAACACAAGAACTATATTTGAAAACATCATCCTATTTATTCATACTGAAATAGTATGTCTCTTGCTTGAGATCACATACAACATATAAGGGTTAATCCAACACCGGAAAAACTCTAATCGGATGTAAGAAAAAACTTTACACCCTGATACAGGAAGCTCTTCCTATGTGCTGACAGGTAAGCTCTTCCTATCTGATGAAGGGAAGCTCTTATGAGCATAAACCCTCCTCACTGAATCCTACTAATGAATTATCCTTCACTTAAGTAATATACCGCTGATATTTATAATTACACCTGGAAGATATATATATAGGGAGAAAATGTGAGAGTAATGAGTTGTGGTGTGGATTCATAGTACCATGTGGCCTTTTCCGTCAAGGACAAGATGTCGGCCTACAATGAAGTGTAGAGACGACTCCCGTTAATAACACTTATAAGGATGGGGCAGGCCTTCTATGCGTTAGTGACACTAAACTGTACCTATATATATTATAGAAATATATAGATATAATATACTAAGGTAGGGGGGAAACAGGAGCGAGGTGCAGAGGTCTTACCTACAATGAAGTGTTAGAGACGACTGACTCCTCATGGTGTCATGGCCCTCGGCATAAAAGGGGAGTTGTTTGAATGGTCTCGACGTGACCTCAAATGAATAGCTTATAATCCCGAAATAACTATTTAAATAATGAAACTCGCGTACCTAAGAAAAGGCTGCCTATAATACAGACCTGTTACTTTGATATAGAAGAATTTAATATGTTTAATCTAATACCCAAGAAGGGTGTGTTTACTTTTCATGTCAAACGTCCGAACGCGTTTTCAAGAGTGAGAGGGTATGGAAGTGTTTCATAGAAATTTGGTAGACTTCAATTTAGCGCATAACTTTACTAACACATCCATGTATGAACATGATCGATAACGATGGGGATTATTTTGAAAGACATTAGAATCTAGGAGTGTTCCTCGATCTGATCAGATAGCTGGGGAAAGATGAAAAGATTTGAACCCATTAGTTATCACTGATCGCGGAATAATTATCCCACGAATTTTGACTCGCACCCGGCATGTCGGGGGAGGGGAGTGGAGAAAGGAATAAAGAAATGGCGGGGAATGAACGAAAGAAGATAAACAAAATGGCGCGTAGGAAGGAAAAAAGATGAGAAAAAAGGGCGGTGTAGAAAGAAGGGCGATGAGTCACCCGTGAAACTAAAAAAATGAACTGCTTACAAGACATAACTCGGGAATTATATGATAATAATTCTCATACTATCTCTCCCGAATAATGGGCATTACACACGTCTATTCTCCGGGAAAATTAAATTCTTCAATATCAAATTAACTACTCACGGATCGTGTTTCCGTTTTAAAGCTGCGTCAAGAGGAGGTGTGTGTGGGACGAATTTAGAGTGAATTTAATGGAAATTCTTCTGTTCTTTGAAAACGGGTGTCTGCTTGTGTTTAGATTACACGAATATCCAATGAAAGGAAGTATCCCAATCAACCTGATACCTGGGTAGTGACGTGGGTGTCGAATCCTGACTCAGGCCCTACCTTTTCAACGCAAAGTTCGTCCCATGGGTGCTCGCCGGCTACTCTCAGGTTAGATAACGAGTCCCTTTTAGCGTCCTGAAAGGCCCGCCAAAACCGCAAGCTGGTTGACTGTGAAGTGAGAAGCAGTACTACTATCTCGAATTAAAATACTCCTCCCATGAACCAGCTGAGCCCGGGGAAAACCAGACACTTCGACTTCTAGACATGAGAATTCTCCTAGACCAAATTGTTTCATCTAGTCTGACACTACACTACCCTTGACTCAATAATTTACATTTAACACTTTTCGCTTAATCTTCACCTGAATACACCACAAGTCGTGTTGATTGTAACTTGAATTAAAATACCTTGAAGACTCACCGAACCAGACTGAGTCTGTTAATGAAATTCAATGAGAGACTGGTATCCCAATCAACCTCTTACCTGGATATATTAAGAACATACTAACCCTCAATTTGTTTTGAAGCCTGGTCAATGTTTTACATTTAACACTTTTCGAATTGATTTCCCCAAGAGTAATAACCGGGTGACAATACAACTACCCTTGACCGAGTAGGTAATAACCTTTCAAGTTCATAAAATAAATTTTCAATGTTCATGTTCAAAATAATTCTTCCTTGATTTTCTAACATTTAACTAATGCATAACTAACACTGCACTGAACACTCCTGGATTAGTCTTCTAGGAGGTCTCCGTAGGTCGGGTTTTGAAGCTTGAGAGTTCGGAAGCAGATGTCGTCGAGCTCCTTGCTATCGACGCAGCAAACGTCGCTGGCGTCCTTGGTCAGACGGTGGATGGATAGTATGGCGCTGTATGACTCGGCTACCTTAGGCGACGGGACAACCGAGAAGGTAACCATTTTCTTGTCTGGAAACTCCTCTAGGATCTTGGGAACTAAGAACGTATCCTTGCCTGAGTCTGTGTCTCCCTTCTTGGAGGTGGCGTCCACGATGTCGCTCACAGCGGCGATGATGTAAATGTTCTTAGCGCTGGGGTTATTATCGTAACTCATGACGACGTCAGTGGGTAGGCTGAGAGAGATCCAAGACTTCCCTCCCGACGCGGCTTCACGTCCTTTCTTGGCCATGGTGGTGGTGTCGAGGCGTGTGTGGCGGCTAGATGCGGCTACAGGAACAGCGGCTACGGCGGCTGGCTATGAAGGGCGGCGGAGTTGAGGCGAGCATGGCGTCGAGGCGCGCGGCAGGCTGTAGTGACGTTGGCTGTGAAGGGCGGCGGAGTTGAGGCGAGCGTGGCGTCGAGGTGCGCTGAAGTGGTGAAGGGCGCGGCGGCGGCGGGCGTGGCTGCTAGGCGCGCGGCAGGCCGTGAAGGGCGGCGGCGGCGGCGAAGGGCGGCGGACTTCTTACAGCTCACTGCCACATGGTCATGGTTCATGTGTGTAGGGTGTTTGGTTTATAGGGGGGAGATCTAATGAGCCTACTATAATGATCGATTACTATATGAAAATTTACTGAAATTTGACTATCTTGCTATTTATTTTCCCAGGTGAGATTCTGTTGCTGTTATTTTTAGGAAATAACATCCCACCGCTATAGTCACCAGTGTGTTGCCTGAATTTTGTGGGTTTCGAAAAGACTTTAAATGAATATTGTATCTTATGACCGATACAAATAAAATCCCACCGCAAAACTACCAGTGTGTTGCTGGTAACTCCTATGGGGAGTGTATAACTGGTCAACGTTACTTGAATGATATTAATTGATTATGATTTTTCATTTGATTACAACTTGAATGGAGGATTTAACTTAGTCTTATGACTTCACTATGTGATTATAGTTTGTCCACTTCTCACTGCGGAGAGTACTGAAATGGGGGATGTATTTAAGGGGAAGGGGTAAGGGTTTAGGTTAAGGGAACAGGGTGTGAGTTAAGGGGATGCTGCCACCAGCTCAGGCGAGTAGTGTGTTGCCTGAATTTGTGGGTTTTGAAATGGGTTTAATAAACTTATTGTATCTTATGACCGATACAAAGAAAAAATTCTCACCACAAAACTACCAGTGTGTTGCTGGTAACTCCTATGGGGGAGTTTACAACTGGTCAATGTTACTTGAATGATATTACTTGATTAAGATTTTTCATTAGATTACAACTTGAATGGAGGATTTAACTTAGTCTTATGACTTCACTATGTGATTATAGTTTGACCACGTCTCACTGCGGAGAGTACTGAAATGGGGGATGTATTTAAGGGGAAGGGGTAAGGGTTTAGGTTAAGGGAACAGGGTATGAGTTAAGGGGGTGCTGCCACCAGTTCAGGCGAGTAGTTCACTGGGTTACTCCCTGGGCACGTTTGAATAATATTAATATTAGATTTATCTTGGTAGTCGTGATTGATACGTGGAATTATACCGAGTAAGGCTGACTCTTTTGGAAGTGTGGGGAATTACTGTCCTAACACAGAATAATCACCTGGGGTTTTATAATAAACACAAGAACTATATTTGAAAACATCATCCTATTTATTCATACTGAAATAGTATGTCTCTTGCTTGAGATCACATACAACATATAAGGGTTAATCCAACACCGGAAAACTCTAATCGGATGTAAGAAAAAAACTTTACACCCTGATACGGGAAGCTCTCCCTAATCTGATGAAAGAAAGCTCTTATGAGCATAACTCTCCTCACTGAATCCTATTTAATGAATTTTCTTTCACTTAAGTAATATACCACTGAATATTTATAATTATACGTGGAAGATATATATATAGGGGAGAAAATGTGAGAGTAATGAGTTGTTTTGTGTTTTCACAAGACCATGTGGCTTGAAGAGGAAAGGAGTGAATCACTCCCGTTGAAGCCTCTCCCTGGGGGAAGGATGTGTGGAGACTCGTTAATAATACTTATAAGGATGGGTAGACCTCCTTTACGTTAGCGTAAACTAAACATAGATACCCATATTTGAAAATATAGATAACAAGGAAAGGGGGGGGGGGGAAAAACAGGAGCGGAATTTGTTACATCTTACCTGGGGGAAGGATGTGTGGAGACTGGCGTCTCACGGAGTTACCCCGCCCGAGGCAGAAAAAAGGGGAATCGTTTGAATGGTCTAGACGTGACCTCAAATGAAGAGCTTATAATCACAAACTAACTAATTAAATAATGAAACTCGTGTACCTAAGACAAGGCTGCCTATAATACAGACCTGCTATTTTGATATAGAAGAATTTAATATGTTTAATCTAATACCCAAGAAGGGTGTTTTTATATTTAATGTCGACAGTCCGAACGCGTTTTCAAGAGTGAGAGGGTATGGAAGGTGTTGCATAGAAATTTGGTAGACTTTCAATTTAGCGCATAACTTTACTAACACGTCCATGTATGAACATGATCGATAACGATGGGGATTATTTTGAAAGACATTAAGAATCTAGGAGTGTTCCTCGATCTGATCAGATAGCTGGGGAAAGATGAAAAGATTTGAACTCATTAGTTATCACTGATCGCGGAATAATTATCCCACGAATTTTTGACTCGCATACGGCATGTCGGGGGGGGGGAGTGGAGAAAGGGAGAAGGAAATGGCGGGGGAATGAACGAAAGAAGATAAACAAAATGGCGGTTTAGAAAGAAGGGCGATGAGTCACCCGTGAAACTAAAAAAATTAACTGCTTACAAGACATAACTCGGGAATTATATGATAATAATTCTCATACTATCTCTCCCGAATAATGGGCATTACAGTAGTTCTCTAGGTAACTCCCTGGGCGCGTTTGAATAATATTAAGATTAGAGTTATTTTGGTAGTCGTAATTGATACGTGGAACTATACCGAGTAAGGCTGACTCTTTTGGAAGTGTGGGGAATTACTGTCCTAACACAGAATAATCACCTGGGGTTTTATAATAAACACAAGAACTATATTTGAAAACATCATCCTATTTATTCATACTGAAATAGTATGTCTCTTGCTTGAGATCACATACAACATATAAGGGTTAATCCAACACCGGAAAAACTCTAATCGGATGTAAGAAAAAACTTTACACCCTGATACAGGAAGCTCTTCCTATGTGCTGACAGGTAAGCTCTTCCTATCTGATGAAGGGAAGCTCTTATGAGCATAAACCCTCCTCACTGAATCCTACTAATGAATTATCCTTCACTTAAGTAATATACCGCTGAATATTTATAATTACACCTGGAAGATATATATATAGGGGAGAAAATGTGAGAGTAATGAGTTGTGGTGTGGATTCATAGTACCATGTGGCCTTTTCCGTCAAGGACAAGATGTCGGCCTACAATGAAGTGTAGAGACGACTCCCGTTAATAACACTTATAAGGATGGGGCAGGCCTTCTATGCGTTAGTGACACTGAACTGTACCTATATATATATATAGAAATATATAGATATAATATACTAAGGTAGGGGGGAAACAGGAGCGAGGTGCAGAGGTCTTACCTACAATGAAGTGTAGAGACGACTGACTCCTCATGGTGTCATGGCCCTCGGCATAAAAGGGGAGTTGTTTGAATGGTCTCGACGTGACCTCAAATGAATAGCTTATAATCCCGAAATAACTATTTAAATAATGAAACTCGCGTACCTAAGAAAAGGCTGCCTATAATACAGACCTGTTACTTTGATATAGAAGAATTTAATATGTTTAATCTAATACCCAAGAAGGGTGTGTTTACTTTTCATGTCAAACGTCCGAACGCGTTTTCAAGAGTGAGAGGGTATGGAAGTGTTTCATAGAAATTTGGTAGACTTTCAATTTAGCGCATAACTTTACTAACACATCCATGTATGAACATGATCGATAACGATGGGGATTATTTTGAAAGACATTAAGAATCTAGGAGTGTTCCTCGATCTGATCAGATAGCTGGGGAAAGATGAAAAGATTTGAACCCATTAGTTATCACTGATCGCGGAATAATTATCCCACGAATTTTGACTCGCACCCGGCATGTCGGGGGGGGGGAGTGGAGAAAGGAATAAAGAAATGGCGGGGAATGAACGAAAGAAGATAAACAAAATGGCGCGTAGGAAGGAAAAAAGATGAGAAAAAAGGGCGGTGTAGAAAGAAGGGCGATGAGTCACCCGTGAAACTAAAAAAATGAACTGCTTACAAGACATAACTCGGGAATTATATGATAATAATGCTCATACTATCCCTCCCGAATAATGGGCATTACAGTAGGCTCATTAGATCTCCCCCCCTATAAACCAAACACCCTACACACATGAACCATGACCATGTGGGAGTGAGCTGTAAGAAGCGAGCCGACACAGCCAGCCGCCGCCGCCCTTCGCCGCCGCCGCCGCCCTTCACCGCCGCAGGCCGCGCGCCTCAGCTCCGCCGCCCTTCACAGACTGCCGCGCCCTTCACCACTTCAGCCAGGCCGCATGCCGCGCGCCTCAGCTCCGCCGCCACGCTCACCTCAACTCCGCCGCCCTTCACAGCCAGCCGCCGTAGCCGCTGTTCCTGTAGCCGCATCTAGCCGACACCCACACGCCTCGACACCGCCAACATGTCGAAGAAAGGACGTGAAGCCGCGTCGGGAGGGAAGTCCTGGATCTCTCTCAGCCTACCCACTGACGTCGTCATGAGTTACGCTAATAACCCCAGCGCTAAGAACATTTACATCATCGCCGCTGTGAGCGACATCGTGGACGCCACCTCCAAGAAGGGAGACACAGACTCAGGCAAGGATACGCTCTTAGTTTCCAAGATCCTAGAGGAGTTTCCAGACAAGAAAATGGTTACCTTCTCGGTTGTCCCGTCGCCTAAGGTAGCCGAGCCATACAGCGCCATACTATCCATCCACCGGCTGACCAAGGACGCCAGCGACGTTTGCTGCGTCGATAGCAAGGAGCTCGACGACATCTGCTTCCGCACTCTCAAGCTTCACAACCCGACCTACGGAGACCTCCTAGAAGACTAATCGAGGAGTGTTCAGTGCAGTGTTAGTTATGCATTAGTTAAATGTTAGAAAATCGAGGAAGAATTATTTTGAACATGAACATTGAAAATTTATTTTATGAACTTGAAAGGTTAAATACCTACTCTGTGTAGGGTAGTTGTAGTGTCACCCGGTTATTACTCTTGGGGAAATCAATTCGAAAAGTGTTAAATGTAAAACATTGACCAGGATTCAATACAAATTGAGGGTCAGTATGTTCTTAATATATCCAGGTAAGAGGTTGATTGGGATACCAGTCTCTCATTGAATTTCATTAACAGACTCAGTCTGGTTCGGTGAGTCTTCAAGGTATTTTAATTCAAGTTACAATCAACACGACTTGTGGTGTATTCAGGTGAAGATTAAGCGAAAGGTGTTAGATGTAAATTACTTAGTCAAGGGTAGTGTAGGTCAGACTAGATGAAACAATTTGGTCTAGGAGATTTCTCATGTCTAGAAGTCGGAGTGTCTGGTTTTCACGGGCTCAGCCTGGTTCAGTGGGAGGAGTATTTTAATTCGAGATAGTAGTACTGCTTCTCACTTCACAGTCAACCAGCTTGCGGTGTGGCGGGCATTTCAGGACGCGTAAGGCTCTCGTTATCTAACCTGAGAGTAGCCGGCGAGCACCCATGGGACGAACCTTGCGCAGAAAATGTAGGTACTGAGTCAGGTTTGACGACCACGTCACTACCTAGGTATCAGGTTGATTGGGATACTTCCTTTCATTGAATATTCGTGTAATCTAAACACAAGTAGACACCCGTTTTCAAAGAACAGAAGAATTTCCATTAAATTCACTCTAAATTCGTCCCATACACACCTCCTCTTGACGCAGCTTTAAAACGGAAACAAACGATCCGTGAGTAGTTAATTTGATATTGAAGAATTTAATTTTCCCGGAGAATAGACGTGTGTAATGCCCGTTATTCAGGAGAGATAGTATGAGAATTATTATCATATAATTCCCGAGTTATGTCTCGTAAGCAGTTCACTTTGTTAGTTTCACGGGTGAGTCATCGCCCTTCTTTCTTATCCGCCATTTTTCTCATCTTCTTTCCTACCGCCATTTCTTTCTTCTTTCCCTCTTTCATTCTCCCCCCCCCCCCCCCCCCGACATGCCGGTTGCGAGTCAAAATTCGTGGAATAATTATTCCGCGATCAGTGATAACTAATGGATTCAAATCTTTTCATCCTCCCCCAACCCTCCTATCATATCAAGGAACACTCCTAGATTCTTAATGTCTTTCAAAATAGTCCCCATAGTGACAGATCACGTTCATAAATGGATGTCTTAGTAAAGTTATACGCTAAATTGAAAGTCTACCAAATTTCTATGCACACTTCCATACCCTCTCGCTTCAGAATACGCGTTCGGACCTTTGACATGAAAAGTAATCACACCCTCCTCGGATATTAGATTAAGCATATTAAATTCTTCTATATCAAAGTAACAGGTCTGTATTATAGGCAGCCTTTTCTTAGGTACACGAGTTTCATTATTTAATTAGTTATTTCGGGATTATAAGCTATTCATTTGAGGTCACGTCTAGACCATTCAAACAATTCCCCTTTTTCTGCCGCGGGCTCTGGGTAACTCGTGAGACACCAGTCTCATCTCAACCCTCCTGCAGGTAAGACGCACGACGTTCGCTCCTGTTTTCTCCCCCCTCCCCCTTTCCTTGTTATAATATTGTTATCTATATTTCCAAATATGGGTACCGATGTTTAGTTTTCACTAACGTAACGGAGACCTGCCCCATCCTTATAATTATTATTGACGAGTCTCATCTCAACCCTCCCGCAGAGAGAGAGGCTTCGACGGGAGTGTCTCGCTCCTTCCTCCCCAGGCCACATGGTACAGTGAATCCCCACACCAACTCATTACTCTCACATTTTCTCCCCTATATATATATATATATATATATATATATTCCATGTATACCTATAGTGCTCAGTTGATACGGACATAGGTGGTAGTTCTAAGAATGATTCTGTGAGGGAGGTTATGCTCTAAAGAAGCTTGCCCGTTCCAGATTAGAGTTTATGTATGTGTCTAAGGTCTCAAACAGAAATAATGTCTCATGGTGAAATAAATAGGATGATGTTTCAAATATAGTTCTTGTGTTTATTATAAAAACCCCAGGTGATTATTCTGTGTTAGGACAGTAATTCCCCACACTTCCAAAAGAGTCAGCCTTACTCGGTATAGTTCCACGTATCAATCACGACTACCAAGATAAATCTAATCTTAATATTATTCAAACGCGCCCAGGGAGTAACCCAGAGAACTACTCGCCTGAGCTGGTGGCAGCACCCCCTTAACTCATACCCTGTTCCCTTAACCTAAACCCTACCCCTTCCCCCTTAAATTCATCCCCCATTTCAGTACTCTCCGCAGCGAGAAGTGTTCATACTATAATCACATAGTGAAGTCATAAGACTAAGTTAAATTCTCAATTCAAGTTGTAATCAAATGAAAAATCATAATCAATTAATATCACTCAAGTAACATTGACCAGGTATAAACTCCCCATAGGAGTTTCTGGCAACACACATGTATGGTTTAATTTAGTGAAGGAAAGCTTCTAACGAGCATAACCTGCCTCACTGGACTATATTCCTAGACCTACCATCTACATACATACAAGATGAACACCTAAGATATACATGGAGAACATGGGGAAGGGAAAATGTGAGAGTAATGAAAACTGTTTGCGAAACATGACCATGTGGAACCACGCGTTCCACTGTGAGGCGTCCACACGCTTGCCTTGCGGGTTGAGAAAGAAAGAATCCTTAATTAGTCTGGGGGGACTATCGCTGGTATAAGCTACCTATCCCATTTAATGAACACTCAACACAATATGTCCGTTGATATACTTCTATCCTATCACAAGGGGAAAGGGGGAAAGGGGGGAGGAGACGAATGTCGACACACCTTACCTTGCGGGTTGAGAAAGAAAGAATGCCTTCTCCTGGTGGGTCATGGCGCGCTGAGAACAATTAACGCGGGAAATAAAAAATGTTTAGATACTCATGCGAGGCTTCCCCGAAGGGGATGTGAAGCGTCGAACGACTCTTATTAGCTGGGGAAGTAAATATACGTACGAAGTGAGTAACTATAACCCAATTCTCTTAATTTGATGAAGGAAAATTTAATTCATATATATAATCCACGGGGAGGGTATTACTTCATCCAGAACGGCCATACATACGAACACGTTTTTCACAGTAGCAGGGTATTGGGAAGCGGGAGAGAATCTTTGCCGACTCTTAATTCAGCGAATTACTCTACTAATCTATGCATTAATATGCGAAACACAACTCTATTTTGTCTTTTTTTTTTAAGGATGCTCAGAAACTAAGAGTGTTATTCGATCTGCCAGGAGGATAAGGGGGGAATAAGAAGTTTTGACTTTACAAGTTATTGGCAATCGCGAAATTAATGACTCACATATCATACCTCGTGACTCTGGTGTTGGGGGGGGGGCGTAGGATGGAGGGGGGGAGATAGGAATGCAAGAGAGAGAGAGAAAAGCATACGAATGAAAGATAAATAATACGAGAAAGGAAATAATTTGAATGGCCTTATTCTAATAAATAACCTGGTCCCCTATATACTGGATTTAGGCAACACTTAGTCTAGATTAAATCTATGGTTATTGAAACCTTCTCTTTCCTTTCATAGACATAACTCGGAAATCGTGTGATGGAAATTTCCATCATTACTCTTGGAATTTTCCGGCACTACACTGGATCTGATCCCCGGACAGTGAACAGGTGAATGCCGGCTCGTGCACCTGGCCAGGCTGCCAGCTGATCCGTGTCTACAAGCTGGTGGCTGACAAGTTCAGCTTGGGTGTGATGCGAGGTCTTACACTGGTGTCCCCATACTCCTCGCCAGCCCTCAGCTTCAAAATCTGGGTCACGGCGAATCTGCGGTCGTCCTCACTCTGACTCGCCATCAGCGAGAGGAGGACACATTCTGAGTGTGCGAACCATGCTCCTGTCCGCACGTAGAAGGTCACAGCTGTTTGGACCTTCTTGGGTTGCGACCTCATCACTCTGAGCTGCGTGAGGATGTGTTTGGGGCCGTCCTCTAGTCTGTGGTGAACCTTGATGTCGTAGTAGAGTTTGAAGTACATCTGCAGCAGAGCTGGGACTACCGAATGAAATTCGGTATTTCGGTATTTCGGTACTACCGGCGGTAGATTTATCTACCGCTACCGAATCTTCGGTACCAAACCTCTACCTCTACCGATACCGATACCGAATGGATCTACCGAACGAATTTCTTCGGTAGAATTAAATTGAAGTTGGAAAAATACGCCAATAGATGGCACCACAATTTGTTTACTTAGTCAGTCAGCTGATGGATTCGGGACCGGTTGGTTCTGTTGCGGAGCTCCACATTTAGAACGCTACTACCGAATTACTAGCATACTTTGAGGTGAGTAAAAATTATACAGCGTACAACTAACATTAGTCTATTGTTATATAACTTCTTTGAATGTCTATGGCAGTTTTGTAAGAAAATAATAGATATAGTTTGCCTGTGCAATATATGGCACAACACGAGTGTCACTGGAGTGTGGCTAAAAAAAATTACGTTGAAAATGTGTGCCATATAATGATATATCGATGATATATGGAACAGTAACCAAGGCAAATAGCAAATACTTTCAAATGAATGTACCAATGTTATAGTTAATTATAAATGAGTTTTTTCGGAATCAATGTAGATGTATTGTAGTGAATCTAGTTACCTAACTGATATGCTTTTGCTACTCTTGTTAGCAAATTTTATACTAATAGTCATAGATATTGTGATAAGTTACATATAAACTGCAATAGTTACTGCCTTCGTTTCTCATCTGTTCCGTCTACACTGCAGACATATATTCCTAGAATATTTTGTTAAATATTGGCTTAAAATAGGTGTTTTATGGGCTCTAGAATGTATTAAAAGGCTTTTAAAGGTGTTTTTTTTTTTTTTATATAACGTTTTTTTTTAAATCTACCGAACCGAAATACCGAAATACCGAAGCAGTCGGTATATTTTTTGGAAATCTACCGCAATACCGAACCGAATGGCCCGTTTTCATCTACCGAATACCGATACCGCCGCTAGAAAAAATCTACCGAATCCCAGCTCTGATCTGCAGGCAGTACTTGACTAGGATTTCCAGGGTGTTCAGTTCTTTGCCAGTCAGTCCATGCTTTCTGGTCCACATGTACACGAGCGACTGGGCTGTGGTGAGCCATCTGGAGTGGGACACCTTGCTACACTTGATCTCCTGCAGCTCGGACGGGAGAACGCCCCGCTTCACAGCCTGGACCAGCTGCTAGGAGACCTGCTGGTCAGTGGACATGTTGACCAGGATATACTCCGGTATCTCCGTGAGATCTTCACCGCCTGGCACTCCTCTGAACTCTGCGTTGTACTGCATCTCATTCACGCTGGACAGCAGACTGCACACTGGACCCGTGAAGCCAGTGTCAGATGAGGTAGGCCCGTCGATGCTGGTGATAAGGTGGCGCAGGGGCAACTCGTTTGTGTGCAACACGCATATACTCCAGAAGAGCTTGCGTCCCAGCATCTTCTCCAAATGGGCGTGAGTACCACCCTTCCACCCCGTGTTGGCCCTAGTTGAGTCACCTTGCAGTACGATCAGTGAGTCGGTGGAGTCGTATGTCACCAGCAGATCATAGAGAGCCTGAGCCACCTTGAACGCAGGCTTCTCAGGTGGCACCGGGTCCTCTGGTACAAAGTGCCAAAGGTACCTTCCAGATGGCTCCTATGTCACTGACACATGCTCCTCCCTGATCAACCTTGGGTGCAGTTTCCCATAGCTGTCGGGCACCATCGCCCTGGTCTTGTCCTTCCTCCCATCGTAACCCAATCCAACTATTTTGGTACCCTGGTTAGGGTACGCCGTATAACAAAAATTCTTTTTCTCAACTTTGGCATGCCAATTTCCTATGTAAAATGGAATTCTAAGACGATTTTATCTGTTTCCATTTTGCATTTGAGCAATTCTTACTATGCAAAATCGCACTTTAAGCTATGTTTTGCATATAAATATAAAAGTCCATTTTTGCATAGCAAGAAGTGCTCAAACCAAAAAGTTGAAGCGGACAAACCACCCTTAAAATTCAATTTTACATAAGAAAGCACCCTGCCAAATTCGAAATAATCTATATTTCACTTTTCATTGGACCTACGGCGTACCCTAATACACATTCCCCGGACTGGCCCTGGGGGTTCTTAGGGGGGAGATGTGTGGGTTGTCACCGGGAGGCGACCGTAGTGTAACGGTAGCACGTCCGCCCGGCAAGTGGAAGGTCTCGGGTTCGATCCTCGAGCGGTGCCTGCCTTTTCGGTGAACCCCCTACCTCTAACACTTATTTTAGTGTGTTTTACGGTTTTTATTTTATAATATTATATAACAAACATTTCCGAAAATGACAGTATATCTTTTATACTGATAAACATATATTTGGTAGGGGAAAATTACCATAAGCTGGCAAACACGGGCGGCAAGTGGAGTTTGTTGGTCCTCCAGCTCGCATCTCCCGCGCCTGTCACAGCCGCTGCCACAACAAGGGCTGTGACGTCACGTGCAAGGCACCTATAGCAGAGAGCTTCACAGAGAGGTGTCACCAAAGACACCCTACAACAAGATACCTCACTCGCGGTCTCTCCAATGCAACTTCTGTTATCCGCCGACGGTGGCGCCGCCGTGCGGCAGGTGTTGAACCAGTCTGCTGGCCCATTCATTTGCTGCATATGACCAAAGAATATTCACTTCAACTTTTCGCCATTTAAAACTTTGCGAGTCAACATTTACCATGAAACATATCAATAGAAGCGCAATTGTATTAGCTTTCCATTGATATATTTCGTTTTCTGATAAATGAATTACCACCATGCATATATGCATGCATGGTGGTGAGTGGTAGCGTGGACGGGGCTTTAAAGCCCCGTCTACACTACCACTCACCACCGTCGGCGCTTCCCGTCGAACAGTGTTCGTCACTCAAAAGTGGCAGTGTTGACAGGATGCTGACGAGCAAAATGTAACCGTCGGCGCTGCCCGCCAACATTCAGCAGGTTTAATATTGGGCGGGCATGACCGTCACTCACGGGTCAGCGCCGAACATATGCTTCAAGTTAGCGGCAGTTTTCACCATCTAGATATTTTTTTATTGCTATGTACCGTATACCACCAGAACCAAGAAAGTCAGCTGATTACGAATATGTGGTAAAAAATTAAATGGGAGAAATAGTTGAGAAATGGGCCCCAGACATAACTACGTCACGGTTTGTTTACATCGGTGCATTGTGGGGATAAGGCGGGGTCGCCGCGGGTGGACCTACGAAGGGAAAACTACGGCGACGGAAGAATTTCGAGTTATTTTGCGCGAAATTGATATTCCAGGTGCTATATTACTGTGCTCTGTTCTCGCTGACAACACTATAGAGAAGACCTGAGGTAATGGCTGATGTGCAGAGGCTTCTAAACCAAGAAAACAGAGTCATAACAGAGCCTCGTCAAAAGGTAAGCAGCTGGTAGGTACGTAATGTGTCCCTACTACTTGCTTACTTCTTAATGAGACTCTGCTGTGACTGTTTTCCTGGTTTAGAAGCCTCTGCACATCAACCATCACCTCAGGTCTTCTCTATGTTGTCAGCGAGCACGGAAATATAGCACTTGGAATATCAATTTCGCCCAAAACTACTCGAAATTTTTTCATCGTCGTAGTCTTCTCTTTGTAGGTTGTACATATTCATGGTTATGATAGTATTAAAATACCTTAATAATTGAGTTCCTTTTGTTGTCTTTTCTCATAATAAGTAGGGTATTATTCTAGTGTTTGCCCATACTCCCCCTCTCCCACAAAACAAGCTTGGGGACCTGGGGGAATGCGGGATTTTTGGCTGGGGTACAAAATATGCGTCGCAACCACATAGTTTTTGAGTTAGGGGTGTTGTAAAAATTGCCTAGATCTAGGGAAAATTCATTGGATTTCTTCTGAGTCCAGAGACGTGTGAACCTGACGATCCTCACAGAATGATGACCGAAGTGTCGAGAACACCCCCAACCCCCCGCTAGGAGGTTAGATTACATTTGGTTAGGTTAAGGTAGGTTATATTTGGTTAGGTTAAGGTAGGTTATATTTGGTTAGGTTATATTTGGTTAGGTTACATTTACAAAAAATGTAACCCCGTATTCCCACAGGTCCCCAAACTTGTTTGGGGGAAGTGGGAGAGTATGGGCAAACACTAGAATTTTACCAAATTCCCTAGATCTAGGGTAATTACCTTATATCTAGAGAAATTTGCCTAACCAAAACTAAACTAACCTAACCTAACCAAATATAACCTAAGCTAACCTAACCAAATATAACCAAACCTAACCTAACCAAATCTAACCTAACCTAACCTAACCTAACCTCCTAGCGGGAGGTTGGGGGGGTTCTCGACACTTGGGGCATCATTCTGTGAGGATCGTCAGGTTCACACGTTTCTGGACTCATTAGAAATCCAATGAATTTTCCCTAGATCTAGGCAATTTTTACAACACCCCTAACTCGAAAACTATGTGGTTGCGACGCATATTTTGTACCCCAGCCAAAAATCCCGCATTCCCCCAGGTCCCCAAGCTTGTTTTGTGGGAGAGGGGGAGTATGGGCAAACACTAGAATAATACCCTACTTATTATGAGGAAAGACAACAAAAAGAACTCAATTAATAACGTATTTTAATATTATCATAACCATGAATATGTATACAACCTACAAAGAGAAGACTACGACGATGAAAAAAATTCGAGTTGTTTTGGGCGAAATTGATATTCCAGGTGCTATATTTCCGTGCTCGCTGACAACACAGAGAAGACCTGAGGTGATGGTTGATGTGCGAAGGCTTCTAAACCAGGAAAACAGTCACAGCAGAGTCTCATTAAGAAGTAAGCAAGTGGTAGGGACACGTTACGTACCTACCAGTTGCTTACCTTTTGACGAGGCTCTGTTATGACTCTGTTTTCTTGGTTTAGAAGCCTCTGCACATCAGCCATTACCTCAGGTCTTCTCTATAGTGTTGTCAGCGAGAACAGAGCACAGTAATATAGCACCTGGAATATCAATTTCGCGCAAAATAACTCGAAATTCTTCCATCGCCGTAGTTTTCCCTTCGTAGGTCCACCCGCGGCGACCCCGCCTTATCCCCACAATGCACCGATGTAAACAAACCGTGACGTAGTTATGGGTAGGGTCCATTGCAGCGAGTTAAGACAAGTAAGACGAGTAAGACAAAAAAGTGAGAAAAATGTGTGGACACAACACTGGCATCGGCGCTTGCCGTCGGCAAGCGCCGACGGTGGTGAGTGCAGTGGCGTACCCAGAAAATTGAAAAGGGGGGGGCCAATATATATAATATATATATATATATATATATATATATATATATATATATATCATAGACCACTGTAGATATACGGTAGTGGTCTGTGATATATATATATATAGATATATTTATTTATTTATAATAAATATATTTTAGTATTATTTATTTTTTGCAAAGGGGGGGGGGGCATGGCCGCATGCCCCCCCCCCCTTCGGTATGCCACTGGGTGAGTGGTAGTGTGGACGGGGCTTAAGTGAATATTAAGTTCATGCATATTTCTTGAGAGTCTCATAATGGCATTTCTTTAGTGTGTTTTACGGTTTTTTATTTGATAATATTATAGAACAAACATTTCCGAAGATAACAGTATATCTTTTATACTGATAAACATACAGCTATTAAGTAGGTAAACTTGTACGGGGAGCGGAGCGGCTGGGCACTAGATTATGTGACGTCACGGGCGATCTATCAGGCCTTCGCATCTCGGTGGCCTCGCCTATAGCGGTTCCGGTGATATTTATGCATTAGCCTACATGTGAGTGGCGCGCATCCTTGCAAATTTGCATTGTTTTGGGTAACTGTCCGACTGTCTGTAATTATGTATGTCTTTGAGCAAAGGGGCGGAGCCAGAGTTGGCTTCACTGAAGTGGCCAACGACAAAAACACGGCTAGATAATACCTCCATGACAGAAACAATGTGAGGGTCTCTACTGTGCGTGTGTGTGTGTGTCCCCTTATATAACACCTTTATGGAAGTGATGTCATGGCCTCTCCTCTTATTATAGCTCCATGGCCTAAACAAACATTTGAACTCTGATAAAATACAGCAAATTGATGCAAACAAATTACCCAAGCAATGCAAACATGAGACACTACCGTAAAATGAAGCAATAAAAGAATTTAGATGAAAATATAAGTACAAAATAAAATAAATCAAACTACGATAAGAGAGAAAATCTTTAGTCCCGTAAAGTAGAAATTGCAGAGACAGTTAATGGCGGGAAAAGGCAAGACTCGGTGTTGATGGAGCCTGACAGAGCAGCCCCAGGTAAATATGGCTTTAATGGCGCGAACCTGGTGTTTTTATGGTGTATTGGAGGCCGTGGGATGATAAGGAGAGGATTAATAACGGTAATGGGGCGTAATATGGAGTAATGGAGAGAGATGGGGAAGGGACAGCTGGGAGTGTGCCTTGGCTGGGGGAGGGGCGGTGAGGATGATCTTGATTTTGTATTTTTTGTATTATCTTCACTATATTTATGTCGTTTTAGGGTGAGTTATGATGCCTGTGTGTGTGTGCATATGTGTGAGCCAGGAGGGAGGACTTGCTCATGTGTGTGTGTGTGTTAGGGTACGTGTTATTGCCCGTGTCTTCTCTCGTGACTATTGTTGCTTAGTATCGCTTCATAGGTCCTCTTCAAACTTCGTCTCCTTACCTAGTTAGCAGACTTGTCAACTCTTCCCTTGGTTATTTCACCTGGGATACTAAAACATTTTCATTAGTTTTGGTCCATTGGTGTTTGTGGTGGTGGGGGTGTTTGTGGCGGGGGGGGGTTGGGTTGTGGTGGGGGGGGGGGCTTCTAAGTACTCTCGTCGAGACACCAACCGAGAACTCTCGCCGACGAGAAAACACTCGACGGCGACGAAGAATCCGGTAGACGAGAGGGTAATATTTGGGTAGTGGGCTTTTAAAAGTGGTCGAGAGTGTCATAACCCATAAACCTGTGTGTGTGGGTGAGTGAGTGATTGAGGTTCCATTTCTAAGATTACAAGTGGATTGTTTAGTTCAATTGGTTGGTTAGTCTTGTAAATCTTTGTCTCGATTCCTGATAGATATTAGCTGAACGAGACTCAATTTTTGATAGCTATTTATTATATGTGGCAATTCTGAAGAAGTCCTTCACCCCTATCTTTTTTTTCTTCCCCCTATAGCCAACAAGCCTGGGGAACTGGCAGGAATACGGGGGTTTTGGGTGGGGGAAGCAAATATAAGTGATTTATGGCTCCCAAAAAAACCATCAAAGTCGCGATATGCAAAAATCTGGGGAAATTCCCTAGATTAGGGATTTTCCTAGATATCCAATTTAAGGGAATTTTCCTTAATTGATATATGTATAGATTTGGACAATTTTGGGAGAGCAATAAATGAGTCGTGTCTGCCTTCCCTACCCAAAAACCCAAGTTTCCCATAAGGCCACCAAGCTTGCTGGTCAATGGTCATAGGAAGTCAAAGAAAAACCTAACCTTCCTAACCATAGGGGGCTGCGCCCCCCATGGACCCCCTAAGGGTTGCTAACCTAACCTCACTATAACCCCGGCAATATTACTAACCTAACCTCACTATAACCCCCGCAATATTACTAAGCTAACCTCACTATAACCCCCGCAATATTACTGATCTAACCTCACTATAACCCCCGCAATATTACTAACCTCACCTCACTATAACCCCAGCAATATTGCTAACCTAACCACACTATAACCCCTTAAAAGTAATAACCACAACCTCACTATAACCCCTTAAAAGTAACTAACCTAACCTCACTATAACCACTTAAAAGTAACTAACCTAACCTCACTATAACCCCTTAAAAGTAACTAACCTAACCTCACTATAACCGAGACCACCGAGAGACAAGGCCTGGTGGATCGCCCGTGACGTCACACCATAAGGATACAACCCGCTCCGCTCCCCGTACACGTTTACCTACCTAATATAATGTTTATCAGTATAAAAGATATACTGTTATCTTCGGAAATGTTTGTTCTATAATATTATCAAATAAAAAACCGTAAAACACAAAGAAAGTGCCATTATGAGACTTTCAAGAAATATGCATTAACTTAAACTCTTCGCCATTTAATATTTTGCTCGCAGACATTTTACATGGAGAATATCGATAGAAGCGGAGTTTAATTAGCTTTCCATTGATATATTTCGTTTAGTGATAAATGAATTAGCGGCATGCATAAATTAGCGTTAACTAAATATAAAAAATCATGAAATCGGGTAATTTCCTACCTAATATATGTTTATCAGTATAAAATATATACTGTTATCTTCGGAAATGTTTGTTCTATAATATTATCAAATAAAAAACCGTAAAATACACTAAAGCAATGCCATTATGAGACTTTCAAGAAATATGCATGTACTTAAATTTTTCGCTATTTAATATTTTGTGCAAAAACTTTTTACATGGAGAATATCAATAGAAGCGGAATTTAATTAGCTTTCCATTGATATATTTCCTTTTCTGATCAATGAATTAGAACTGCATAAATTAGCGTTAACTAAATAAATAACATCATGAAATCGGGTAAATTACCCGATTTCATGATGTTATTTATTTAATAATATTATAGAACAAACATTTCCAAAGATAACAGTATATATTTTATACTGATAAACATATATTAGTTAGGAAATTACCCGATTTCATGATTTTTTATATTTAGTTAACGCTAATTTATGCATGCCGCTAATTCATTTATCACTAAACGAAATATATCAATGGAAAGCTAATTAAACTCCGCTTCTATTGATATTCTCCATGTAAAATGTTTGCGAGCAAAATATTAAATGGCGAAGAGTTTAAGTTAATGCATATTTCTTGAAAGTCTCATAATGGCATTTTCTTTGTGTGTTTTACGGTTTTTTATTTGATAATATTATAGAACAAACATTTCCGAAGATAACAGTATATCTTTTATACTGATAAACATTATATTAGGTAGGTAAACTTGTACAGGGAGCGGAGCGGGTGGTATCCTTATGGTGTGACGTCACGGGCGATCCACCAGGCCTTATCATCTCGGTGGCCACGCTATAACCCCTTAAAAGTAACTAACCTAACCTCACTATAACCCCTTAAAATTAACTAACCTAACCTCACTATAACCCCTTAAAAGTAACTAACCTAACCTTACTATAACCCCCTACAAGTTGCTAACCTAACCTCATAGTTGTGATACGACGTGAGAAAATAAAGGGAAAAAGTCTTGCAATCTGGGGAAAAATCGCTAGCCATCTAAGGAAAATCCCCAGAAAATTTATCACCCTACATTTAAAGCCTCAATGTACCCTAGCATTATAATCACATCATTAAACACTTCATATATGAGTAATTAGTCCTTTCAACTTAACTTCAAAGTTGAGATACACCGTGACGGCTGGCAAATTACAAATGGCGCCGATGGTAGGCTACGTGATAGGGTTATGTATAACTACGTAGTAAGTGGTAGTTTCGACAACACCACATTTTCTATTGAAGTCCAAGGTGACAGGTTTAATGCAAGTGCAATAATCTTTGGTTTGCAAAATGAGTTTGGCGGACACATAAATAAAAGTTCCTTTGGTTTCTCGTTATTACACTCCAAATAAAATTGCAGTAGCCAAACGTTGCCATGGTCACAACCTGCTGTGTCCGTGGCCGCCAGTCAAGTGAACCCTCTGCCTATGTGTGACATCAGTGACGTGGCAATAACTCACCGAGTATTAGAAACATCAATATATTTCCCTACATGATTATTATGCAATATATATGCTTAAATATATCAGAAAGGTTGATGTGGTACGAATTTAGAGCATTTCGTATCCATATATGCAATAATTCATGCAAACTGTACCTGTTCCTTACACAGGCACTACATAGCCAGCTGTCATCAAGCTTATCAAGGGTGTACTGCAGCTTAGTATAGCCAAGGTAGCGCCCGGGACAATATCTGGCTGGACTTAGAATTTTTGGGGCATCTCATTTTTCATAGCGGTCGTGTGGGTTAACCAAGGCCGAGTGCACGCTGGAACCTTTGCAGATGTGAAGTACAATAAGCATACTATACAGTGCGGTAGTTTAGTTCAGTCAAAGCCGGAAGGACTTCTTATTCAGAATTTCCGTGAGTTAATATTCCGCAGGAGTTGGCGGGCTCCACAAGCCTTCCAACTTAATTTTTCTCTATTATTTTCGGCTCAGTATAATGTGCAGTAGTTATTCACTTTCGGAAATAAAAATATAGCACTTATTTTCATATAATAATAGCTAGGTTAGGCAGGGCCGTGTTATGCATGAGGGTGATTAAGCCTAGGGGCCAGCCATTTTTTTTACTGAGTGCTGTGAAAAAATTGTGAATAGAATTCTTCACGAGACCCTCAAAATGGATATAGAGTTATGTACCACGGTCTAGTACCTACCGTACCACGCAGGGTCAGTCGTCGGCTGTAGTGAACGAAAGATTGAAGTGCCGGAGGGGGCCCGGGAAGGGGCCGGGAATACCTGAAAGCCTGGGGGCCCGGCCATGGGCCAAGGGCAGCGTCCGGCTAGAAATAAGAAAATAATCGGGGGAAAAATTAAGAATACTGAAAAAAATTCCTGAGCAATAGGAACACCTTTAGTAGTATAATTCCGAAGTTTTAGCAATAAACCTTTGAGGGTTCTTCGTGTGGGCTCGTGGAACGTTCTGAACCTCTCAGACGATCGTCGGCTACCTCCTATCGGGCGAGCTCAGTAGGCTGAGGGTGGATATAGTGGGACTCTCTGAGACGAGGAGGCCTGGCAGTGGCGAGACTAGCAGTGGGGGTTACACCTACTACTGGTTCGGCATGAGCAATGGCGGCCATTTCCAGGGAGTAGCTATAGGCATCTCCAGCAAACTGCAGCCGTCAGTTGTTGAGGTTACTCCGGGTGATGAGCGTATAATGTGGGTGAGGATGAAACACAGTGGGTTTCATGTCTCTTGTTGCAGTGTACGCTCCTACCGAGATGCGTAAAACTGAAGAGAAGGAGATGTTCTATGTCAAACTCGACTCTGTATTAGACCAGTGTCCTCCTCGGGACACACTCGTTGTCTTGGGCGACTTCAATACTACTACTGGCACTGAGAGATGGCTATGAGTTATGTGTTGGTCCCCATGGCTCCGGTACCAGAAACATTAACAGTTCTCTCCTTCTGAATTTTACAAGGTCCAGAAGGTTGAGAATTGCAGGTTCTTGGTATCAGAGACCAGAGCTGCACCACTGGATATGGTATAGTAATGCCGGAGGGGTAGCTAAGGAGATCGACCACGTCCTAGTTAGTACTCGTTGGAGGATCCTCCAGAACTGCAGGGTTTACCAGAGTGCTGGGTTCTTTGGAACAGATCACAGACTTGTTGTTGCTACACTTAAGCTTCATGTCAAGTCCAGAAGAATCTCAAGAGGTAACCATACTGTGTTTCATCTTGAGAAACTGAAGGACTTGACATGTGCCCATGAGTATGCGGTGGCAGTCTCAAATCGGTTTGATGTGTGGGAACCCATTGGGAAGTCAAGTAGCAAGGATGACTGAAAAATTAGGCCGAACAGTATGATATAGCAAAATCAGACAATATTTTGTGTAGCTGACTCTCATCACAGACAGAATGATGACCTTTCATATGCCAGCTAGGAGGTTATTACCGGAGGTCAAATTAATAATCATTTGGTGTGTCTTGGGGGGGTAAGGCTTGCAGGACGGTAAAGACCGCCCACTCGATCCCCCAGTCAATAGGAACCACGAATGGGACAGGGCCAGTCTGGATGTGTTTTCGCGAGCATCAGTGCAGCCTGGGCCAGTCTAGACTGGTCTAGACTGGCTGGCAAACGTCGCGAAGACGCGCTTATAGACACAGGCCTATTGATGTGAAAACGTCCATCACAGAAATAGAAAATATGTAAATTCATCTGTATTTCATGTTTCATGCATTTTTATTCACTTATTCTTTCTCTTTTTAGTTATAAATAGGCTAAATAATATCCTGTAGTAGTTAGATTTCAACCCGTCAGGGTGGCTCGGTTGGTAGAGTCGTGAGCTTGCGTGTAGAGTCCCTGCATTCGGTCAGCGGTTCGAGTCCACCAAGTTCGTCCTGGCGTGGTGGCGCTTTGTATAGTCAATAACCTTGTAGTTGGTATGTACTTGCAAAGTGTCTAGATGGGATCAAAGTATATCTTATCTTAGTTAGATTTCATGTAGAACATCAAATTAGTAATAAAAAAAGAATATTTAAATCAAATAAATCAGATTTTTTTTTAAATACAAAAATCAACAACCCTGCCCCGAAGTCAAGGCGTGGTTTTGTCTCGGCGGAGACGCTGGAGAATATCGAGGAGAGTCTCGCTGCCAGGCTGGCTGGGAACTGGGACCAGCACAGGGCTCTGTCACCCAGGATTAGAACCCTCCTGGGTAGAGACAAGGAGAGGTACGTCAGGAGTCTGGCTGAGGATGTGGAGGGCCATTTGAACGCTAATGACTAATACTAGCCACGCGTCTTGGAAGGACACCACACACCACAGGGACCCCACCGCCACCCTGTCCCTAACCTAACCTACAGCCTCCTTCAACCGCCCAACCAATTCTCACTTTTTTTTTTTTACAACACTAAGGACTGGCCAAGGGCACAACAAAAAGAGGTAACACAAAGCCCGCTTAGTTGCCAGTCCCTATAAAGAAGACAGTAAGAGAATAAAAAATAAATAAAAGGGGTGGGCCAATTTAGTTCGGGAGGTGTCTTGTTACTCTTCTCTTGAAAAGATTTAAGTCATAGGAAGGTGGAAAAATAGAAACAGGAAGAGAGTTCCAGAGTTTACCAGTGAAAGGGATGAAAGAGTAAAGATACTGATTAACTCTTGCATTAGGAAGATGGACAGAATACGGATGAGAATGAGTAGAAAGTCTTGTGCAGCGAGGCCGCGGGAGGGGGGGAGGCATGCAGTTAGCAAGTTCAGAAGAGCAGTGAGCATGAAAATAATGGTTGAAGAGAGCAAGAGAAGCAACATTGCGGCGTGTTTAAAGATTGAAGACAGTCAGTCAGAGGAGGGGAGTTGATGAGACGAAAAGCTTTTGACTCAACCCTGTTTAGGAGAGCTGTATGAGTGGATCCTCCCCAAACATGTGAGACATAATCAGTGTTCATTTTCTTTTAAAGTAGGAGTTGCAATGAAGAAAGTAGGAGATGGAGATTGATTGAAAGCCGAGCAAAGCGAGGCGCTGCTTGATAGACCGGGGGTCCCCGGTAACCCACGCCTTTAAAGGTGTTAAAATATGCATTCTGGGTGTTTTTCAGGGTCAAATTTGGAAAGGGCTTTGAAAGATATAATCATGTGACTGTTTGAAACTGTTCCAATCAGAAGGCGGACTTCAAGTGAAACCTCTTGACCGTTGATGACAGGGGGAATCCCCTTGAAGCCCAAATACTTGCAGGTCTGTCAATCCGTGTGCTCTGCACATGCCACACTACCCAGAGGGTTTGTTTACAACATGAAAAATACCATCGCGAACGGAAAATTCTCTGTAGTGGGAGATTAATATGGCAATCCTGACAATATAACTAGCAATCTTCCACCTTGAGGGAGGCAAGGACTTTTTTTTGGGGGGGGGGGGGGGAGTAGGCGGCGCAAGTTTGCGAGTAGGCCGGTAATTGCGCCGTCCGCCGCCTTGTTTTGAAGACACTGCATACTCCATACATGGGCGGATAAGGCCTCTGTAGGAGCAAGCAACTGGGAGGGAGAAAAAAAAGGATGCAGATGCCACAGGACACCTAACTTCTTAAAAGCTGTTTTAGCAATAGATGAGATGTGAGATTTCCAGTTCAGATTTTTAGTAAAGGATAGTCCTAGAATGTTCACTGTAGAAGAAGGAGATAGTTGAGTGTCATTGAAGAAGAGGGGATAGTTATCTGGTAGGTTTTGTCGAGTAGATAGGTGAAGAAATTGGTTTTTTGAGGCATCGAAGAAAACAAGGTTTGCTTTGTCCCAGTCAGAAATTATAGAAAGATCAGAAGTTAGGCGCTCGGTGGCATCTCTCCGTGAATCACTTAGTTCCTGTTGAGTTGGACGTCTTACACACTCAACATCGTTTCCCCCAGCGTTCAGGCAGACGATGGGCTTTTTCCCTTGGTCCGCCATGCACTCAACTATCTTGTCACTAACATAGCCTATCCCCTTCCCTGGGTAACTCACCGACTTCATACACATCCCGTCCCTGTCACAAAACCTGCTGTCAAGATGCCTAATCTGACTGTCCCCAACAACCAAGATTTTACCTTCGGGTAGTGATGTATCGTCTACCTTTTTACCCTTTACCTCCGTATCTTCCTCTTGCAGCCCTGAGAGTACCTGAAATGAATTCGTGCACACAACATGGTCATTGTTTACCTTTCTCTCTTTCGGGCACGCTCCTCCATGCTCAACCACCTTCCATCAACCAATCCCTGGTGACTTACTAGGAACAACTCCCTTAGTAGTAGCCCGAGGCACGTCTCCCTCTGGTACCCCTCCAGGTACATCCCTCACATGTGCCCCTCCACTCACTCCACCTGGACCTCCACCTCCACGCTTAATAGATCGAATCTCTATGCTGCCTCTTCACAACACTTTTCAATTCGTTCACTTCACTTACAAAGCCCCTTTTGAGGTCTTCAATCGCCTCCAGAATAGACTTAAGTGCCTCACCACAACCTTCATTGCACTCCCCCTCGATCCTTCTCTCTCTTTCTAACACATTCGCAATCACCTCATTCACTATCACTACCCTTCCTCCACACACCAACACCTCCCTCACCAACCGTCGCTCCACCAACAACACCGTCGCCTCCACCAACAACACCGTCGCCTCCACCAACAACACCGTCGCCTCCACAACACACGTCGCTCCCCAACACACCGTCGCTCCACCAACAACACCGTCGCCTCCACCAACAACACCGTCGTCTCCACCAACAACACCCTCTCCTCCACACACCAACACCGTCGCCTCCACCAACAACACCCTCTCCTCCACCAACAACACCGTCGCCTCCACCAACAACACCGTCGCCTCCACCAACAACACCGTCGCCTCCACCAACAACACCGTCGCCTCCACCAACAACACCGTCGCCTCCACCAACAACACCGTCGCCTCCACCAACAACACCGTCGCCTCCACCAACAACACCAACGCTAAGCTCCCCTTCAGCTGTCAGGCTAATCCGCTTCTGACCTGACTCCTACACACACAAGGAGCGGCATGGAACACGTCTTGTCTCCTTCCCACCCAGACAACGACTGAGTTTTAATCACTTGATTAAGATCATTTGCTTACCTATAATCATGCCAACCCTGCTGCACACTTCTCACCACACGGGAAATGGGCAGTTTTCTTCATGATGTCGGTGAAAATTAATATTCTATTATTGGTTTCTGGAAGTGAATAGTATTCCCATTACATGCTGAAGCAGAAATAATTGTATTTTTAGATGTCCAAGTAGCAGTTTCTCTCAGATTAGATTAGACTGACATTTCTCATGCGTTCTGCAGTGTGGCAGTGGTGAGGAGTGTTATGACTGTTGTAGGCATTGTGATGTAGAGGCTGGGCCCAACAACTTACTGCACAACTGTAGTGTATGAAATAAGGGTCTGTTAAGTCGAAGGCCAGCTTGTAGCCTGATTAGATGACCTCAGACTTACAAAACTGCCCAGAAAAGCTGACCCCCCCCCCCCCTCTCACACAGTCACGGAGGGTACCCCGTACTGTAGCGGTTAGCACGCTCGGCTCCTAACCGAGAAGTCTCGGGTTCAATCCCCGGGCAGAGCGAAGACACATGAGCCCCTGTCCACCCAGCAGTGAATGGGTACCAGGGGTTAGCCGGGGGATTGTGACCCGCCTCCCGGGGTGATGGTTTCAGCCAACACTAAGCACTTAAGGATGAACAATAAAATGTAGATATGGAGACGGGGCCATACGAGTGTACGTAGCTCAGGCCCTGTGAAATACAACTAGATGAATACACACACACACACACACACAGCTTTTATTCGAGAGTGATCGATGTGACACAGGAAAGAGAAGGGTGGGTCGATTGCATTTACTTGGACCTAAAGAAGGCATTTGACAAGGTACCTCATAAGAGACTGCTCTGGAAGCTAGAACATGTAGGAGGATTGAAGGGTGGTTTGCTGAAGTGGATGGAAGACTTTTTGAGCAACAGAGAGATGAGAACAGTAATAAAAGATCAAAAGTCAGAATGGTGCAGTGTGATAAGTGGAGTTCCTCAAGGATCAGTATTGGCCCCAGTGATGTTCTTGGTCTATGTAAATGATATGACAGAAGGAGTAAACAGTTATATGAGTTTATTCGCTGATGATGCTAAATTACTAAGAAAAGTAGAAAGTAAAGAGGACTGTGAGGATTTACAAAAGGATCTAGATAAGATTTTCAGATGGAGTCAACTATGGGAAATGGAGTTTAATGCTAAAAAGTGTAAAGTGATGGAAATGGGCAGTAGCAAAAAGAGACAGAGAGGAAAGTACTCGATGGGAAATGAATGGATAATCAAAACAAAGGTCGAAAAAGATCTGGGAGTGTGGATTACGGATAATTTGTCACCTGAGAAGCATATAAACAAGATCACAGGAGATACATACCAGTTGCTGAGGAATATAAGAATGGCATTCAAATATCTGGATGAAGAGATGATAAAAAAATTGATAACTTCTTTGATTCGACCAAGGTTGGAATATGCGGCAGTGATTTGGTCACCACATAAAAAGAAGGATATAAGGAAGATTGAGAGAATACAAAGAGCAGCCACAAAAATGGCTCCAAGCCTGAGAGATTTACCATATGAGGAAAGACTTTCAAGACTAAAACTCCCAACTCCTGAGAAAAGAAGAGAAAGGGGAGATTTTATAGCAGTGTATAGAGCATCAATGGGTCTGGAAAAAATTGATAGAAATGATCTGTTTGTGAGGGACGACAGAAGTACAAGAGGTCATGAGAAGAAATTGAAAAGGACAACATGCAAGAGGGATATAAAAAAATACAGCTTCCCGTATAGAAGCATAGAAGCCTGGAACAACCTTGATGCAAAAGTGATTAATGCAAGAACTTCAGTTCAGGACTTCAAAGGCAATCTGGATAATAGTAGATTTGGAGACGGGACAGTACGAGCATAGCTCTTTTCCTGTATGTTACAACTAGGTAAATACACACACACACAAACACACACACTAGGTAAATAAATACACACATTAGAACATAAGAAAATAAGGAAGCTACAAGAGGCCGTGAAACCTACACGTGGTAGTTCCTGTTACTTACACTACCTACATCCACCTTTCATCCCCATCCATGAATTTATCTAGCCTCCTTTTAAAGCTCCGTATTGATTCTGCACTAACTGCCTGACGACTGAATCCATTCCAATTATTTACCACCCTATTTGTGAACCAGTTTTTCCCTATTTCTTTTTAAAATCTACAGACTGCGGTTCGGACCGAGCTCTGCGTGGCTTCCGGGTTAACAAGCACAGCAAGAGCTACACCCCCGAGCAGGCCGAGAATGCCGTCAAGGCCGTGGTGGAGGACGGCATGAACCCGAGGGAGGCGGCGGCCCTTTACGGAGTCCCTCGCAGCACAGTATGGACCAAGGCCGTGAGCCGCATGAAGCAAAACCAACCCTCGCCCCACTCCTCCTCCTCCTCCTCCCCTGCACCCAAGGCTTCCCTCTACCACCTGCGCCACGTCACGTCTCCCGGCGACCCCCTCCGTACCTCTAACAAATCCCCTTACCACTTCAGGCAACACAGCCCCGTAGGCAAGACTCCCAGTAAAGGCGGGGTTGACACTGCCACACCCACTACAAAGAGTGCCACGACCACCACAAAGAGTGCCAACCCACCAGAAAGAATGCCACTCCCACTAGAAAGAGAACCACCCCCTCCACAGAGAGAGCCACCCCCTCCACAAAGAGAGCCACCCCCTCCACAAAGAGTGCCACCCCCACCACAAAGAGTGCCACCCCCACTCAGGCACTCCAGCGTGGAAGGAACACCAGGGATGTTGGGTGAGTATTGGGGTGCAAGTTTTCATGTGTTTCACAGATGGAATTCAGAAAAGGAAGAAGTTTAAATAAGACAAAGTAGTACAGTTTTATTTATAGAAGTACAGAGGTCTGAAATGGACCCAAAGACGTTATAATGTCAGAAAGTGTGCGTCGATTTCTAGGAAAAACTTAGTGAATATAGATAGAGACACGACCACATGAGGATAGCTCAGGCCCTGTCTGCTACACTTATAGTCCTTTTTTTTTAACAAGGCAAAAATTACCCCCCCCACCCACCCACCCACCCACCCACACACACACACACACACACCACACACACACACACACACACACAACACACACACACACACACACACACACACAAAATTGAGAAGAAATTGAAGAGGACAACATGCAAGAGGGACATAAAAAAATACAGCTTCCCGTATAGAAGCATAGAAGCCTGGAACAACCTTGATGCAAAAGTGATTAATGCAAGAAGTATTCAAGACTTCAAAGGCAAGCTGGATAATAGTAGATTTGGAGACGGGACAGGTCGAGCATAGCTCTTTTCCTGTATGTTACAACTAGGTAAATACACACACACACACACACACAGACACACACACACGCACGAATACACATGCTTACACATGCTTACCATTATGAAAACAAAACATTGGTGTGTCTTCAACTCTCCCTGACTCCCGCCCTTGCTTGGCCTCTCCACCCAGACAGAGGAAAGTGAGGGGGCGCACCAGAGACAGGAGGAGGGGGTGTAACAGCAGCGTGTGTTGCTTCTGTGGCAGTGCCGAGGACAACTCTCTGATGCTGGGCAAGATGTGTGTGATGAGGGGCTTCCGGGTCCACTACTTCTGTTTGGTGAGTGGGAGAGTTGGTAGTTTTACATTTGTGCGTTTAGTCCAGGCTGCCCATCACTAATCCGCCAATCAATAGTCCGGTGCCATCAGTTTTCCCGCATGAATTTCGGAGCACAGTTTCAAATTTCCCGGGTTGGCGCGCCACTGTTTTTGGGACCCAGACCCAGACAAAACATTGCAAACAATATCACAAAGTAGTATAACACACATTTCAGCAAGTGTTATTGGATTGGGATTCGTAATCCAAGACGGTGCTTGGACGACAAAAACACGGCTCAGCCTACGCACTGGTACCCGACCTTTGCTTTACTTTGCCACCTATTTTACGTGTTTTGGGATTACATCATACAGTACTGTATATCAAGATGTCAGCTCCATCATGCAAGGGTGTCTCCAGCAGGAAGGGAATGAAATTGAAGGCCTGAGACTGCAGAAAGGTGGAAGGTGCTGGCAAGGATGGACTGCAGTGCAATTCTTGCATGCTTATTTGTGCTGAGTTTATATCAAATCACACATTTACCCGTTCATGGTAATGTATTTTTATTTTTACAGTAGTGACTGTATTTACAATTTTTTTTTTTTTTTTTTTTTTTCTACCACCCATATCAGAGGAGGACATTGCATAACTCGGCAAGGGCCAGAGCCCCTACCGTGCCCAGTTATAAGGCTTTTACTGTAGAGGGGGAACAAAACATCAATAATCCGGAAATTTCGAAAATCCTGCAGTCCTAAGGTCCTGTGGGTGCCGGATTAGTGACGGGCAGCCTGTAGTGTAGTTGAATTTTTAGATTGAGCTGATAGGAAATGCCATGTACTATATTAAATGTAAGGATCATTTTAATGGGAACACAACACTAAGGCGCACAACGGTTCCCATATAAAAAAAAAACCATTTAGACACTTGATACTTTTGTAAATTAGTGATTGGAGTATTTCTGGTCTATGAGTGATTTGGTATATTATGTAATTTCTTTTATGCATTTTTGTGGACAATAAAATATCTATATCTATCTGTGTGTGTGTGTGTGTGTGTGTATTTCTATCTTAGTGACCTACGTACAGTCTTAAGACAAAAGTCGTGTCACGGTTTTGTCCGAATATGAAATGTAACTCGTGAAACATTATGAAAACCCTAACGCAGTTACATGCTCGTGGTTGGCAAGCCTGAATCCCTTAAGCCACTGTTCAGATAAGGGTTCAAAGCTTCATATCTGCTGCCGATGAGACAATGTCTATAACAGACCAAGGGTATTTCAAAGGTTCAATAGATTTACTGCGTTGAAGTTTCATATTATTCGATGTGGAATGCGAGGTATATTCGGCCCAGCAATGATCGCCAGGACATTTCATCTTTACACCCGAGCCATTGAAGGCCACACACACATCACCACCGCCAGGAGTAGGGAGAGAGTTACTCACATGCAAGAATATAAATTTAAAAAATATACATATAACAAATATTAAAAAATCAAGAAAAATTGCTTCAAAATTCAATAATATATTTGGATCATAATAAGACCAAATTCCATTTTAATCTGCAAAAATTTAAAGAAATTGCGTCAAAATTCAAGAGTATATTTGGATAATAATATGAAGGAAGGAAGGACTCTGAAGCAGTGGCGTATATAGGTCCTTAAAAAGAAAGGGGAATATGGGGGTGAATCCAGGATTGTTATAAGGGGGGGGGGGGCTGTGCGAAGCGAGCCTCAACAGCTGAGGGAGTTTACAATAATAGCAAAATTGCAATATATTTCGGAGGGGCTCAGCCGAACCCCTGAGCCTGGCTCACCGAACCCAGGATCAACCACTGCTTTAAAATTACCTCAGCACTTCTACTTTTAACACTCCTGGTAATGAATCCTAAAACAATTACTCGTGAGGATACGAACTAATAAGATGAGTTGTGGTGAGATCGAAGCACTCATGGCAGTGCTACCAACCGCTCGTATGACATACGGCAGAGAGCACCGAAAGGTTAGCCCTTTACCAGATGTCTTAACCAAAATTCAGGACACGACTTTTGTCTTAGACTGTACATCTGTCTGTCTTAGTCTGGATCTGTGTCTGTAAATCAATCTATAAATGTCCTTGGAACTCCTGCAGTGGGGTGGCTTTGGCAGAAGTGTTTGCATGTTCTGCCCTCCAAACACTCCTCCCTCACACTATTTGTTTACTCCTACATAAGAAACATAAGAATATAAGAAAATAAGGAAGCTACAAGAGGCTGGGAGACCTACACGTGGTAGTTCCTGTTACTTAACACTACCTACATCCACCTTTCATCCCTATCCATGAATTTATCTAGCCTCTTTTTTGACCTAATGACTCCGTAGTGAGTCGGACCGCACTAACTACCTGACGACTGAGTCCATTCCAATCATATACCACCCTATTTATGAACCAGTTTTTCTCTATTTCCTTTTCAAATCTACGCTTTTCCAGCTTGAATCCGTTACTTCTTGTTCTACCCTGATGACTATCCAGCCTTACTCTTATAGCCATTCACAGTCTGTCTCCTAACACTTTGTCATGCAATTCAAACCAAGGTCTTCCTCCCTTCTTTTGTACACACAATAGGCTATTTGTTATGCATATGTATCCTCTTTGATTGTACAGTAAAACCTCTCGTTATTCGGACCCTCATTATTCGGACTTTGACATTATTCGGACCCCCCTTTTTTATTTTTTTTATTTTTTTTAATTTTTTTAAATTTTTTATAGGGGTCGAAATTTCTTAGCTATATATATATACACACCTAATTTTTTTTTTTTTTTTTTTTATACATATCCCCCCATTATTCGGATTCTTGCATTACTCGGCACCACTCCTTGGCCCAATTAATCCCAATATGAGAGGGTTTACTGTATTGTTTTTTTTGTTGCGGGGAGGGCCATTAATGCGGCAGTGTTGTGTGGCCCCTCACCCACCGTGTTCCCTTGACAGCTGTTCTCCAGTGGTCTGCCTCAAAATGGTGAGGACGATGAGGGCATTCTGGGGTTCCTGGAGGACGACATTAGGGGAGACTTTACGTGGACGTAGGCTGGTGAGTGTGCTTCTCTCTCTCTCCTCTCTCTCTCTCTCTCTCTCTCTCTCTCTCTCTCTCTCTCTCTCTCTCTTCTCTCTCTCTCTCTCTCTCTCTCTCTCTCTCTCTCTCTCTCTCTCTCTCTCTCTCTCTCCTCTCTTTTTCTCTATACGTTTTCTCTCTATCTTTTTCTCTCTCTCTCTCTCTCTCTCTCTCTCTTCTCCTCTCTCTCTCTCTCTCTCTCTTGGTCATGATACTCTACTGTAATCGAAAACTCAGTATGACTTGTTAGCTCGATGCTCGCTGTACCCCCCCCCCCTCCCCACTCCCTGCCCGACTCCCCCTACTCCCACTCTCTTACCAGTCTCTACAACGTAGTGCTTGTCTCCCTCCCCCCCTCCTCAGACAATCATGTCTTCTCTTAATGTACTTCTACCTCGTTTACTTTCGACTTACCTCTTCTCGAGCTCCCATACGGCTTGTGAAAATCAGCTCGCATCCATTTTCTCGTTCGTCATCAAACGACGCCTTGTGATGTCTAGCAATGACTCAGTAGCTTATGTCTGTGTCGTGTCTGTGTGTTGTGTGTTTCCTATCGTGTTGTTTAGCAATGACTACATGCTCTGTCGTTCGTCGTGTGTTTTGTGTGTGTGTCTCTCTCTCCTATCGTATGGTTAGCAATGACTACAGTGCTATGTCTGTGTGTGTTTGTGTGTTACTAGTGGATAGGTTCAAGACTACAGTGAACATGGATCTGGAGGATGTGTTGTTGTGTGGTCTAGTTGTGTTGTCTACGCCCAGACCTCCACCGCTAGCGTCGTTGTTGGTGTGACGGGGCGGTTTACCTAGTTGTCCACTCGTTAGCAAGACTACGTGCAGCTAGGTCGGTGTGTGGTTGCTGTTGTCCCGGCCTGTGGTCGTGTGTCATTACAGGGTTTTTATTAAAATGACTTACATGTGTATTTTGTGTGTGTACTTGTTGGTGGTGGTGTGCCTGTGTGTGGTGAGTATTACTAGTGAGTGCAAATCATTGTTGCGTTTGGTGCTAATGGCTGTGTGTTGTTTAGCATGCATGCAGGTGAGCTTATTCGTGTGTGTTGTGGTGTGTGTTTTACCTTTGTTTTGTTTAGCAATGACTACAGGTGAGCTTATGGTCGTGTGTGTGTGTGTGTGTGTGTTTACCTAGTTGTGTATGTTTAGCAATGACTACAGGTGAGCTTATGGTCGTGTGTGTGTGTGTGTGTGTGTTTACCTAGTTGTGTATGTTTAGCAATGACTACAGGTGAGCTTATGGTCGTGTGTGTGTGTGTGTGTGTGTGTGTGTGTGTGTGTGTGTGTGAGTATTACCTAGTTGTGTATGTTTAGCAATGACTACAGGTGAGCTTATGGTCGTGTGTGTGTGTGTGTGTGTTTACCTAGTTGCAGCATGCAGGACTTGAGCTATACTATATAGCTATAGTGGTCCTGTCTCCATATCTACAATTATCATTTTTCCTTTTAATTGATCCACACTGCACTGCCATCACCTCGTGGCTATTAACCATCTATAGTTCAAGGAGAAGGCTATACTTTGGGTCATTCAAATATCTTCTTTTTCTCAATTAGTTCTTGTGTCTCCTCAAATATCCAGCCTCTTTTTCTCCCTCTTTGTTGTCATCAGTATTATAGTTTTGGTCATGTCATCGTGGTGATTGTCTTCATATCCTTATCCATGAAGTGAAATATTCTAGAGGGATGATTAAATGCTTGATTTATATACTTTATGGTCGTAGATTATCCTGTACCATTACTTCTCTAAGTCTTTCTCCTCGTTATCATATAATTTCCCAACTCATAGTTCTCATTCCACCTTTCTGCATTCCAGTGCATGACATGGACTTGCAGAACCATTTCCTATCTTTTACTGTAGTCATGAATCTTACTGACATCATTCAGTAAGGGCAATTAAGTTTTTTCACAATCCTTATGGTTTCTTTTCTTATTTCTTTTCTCATTGACTGTACCATCTGCAAACAGACTTATATAGCTACACTTCTTTCTGTTTAACGTCAGGTTTTCCCATAATTTTTATGATGTTAGACGGCTGATGATACGCTTCCAACTATCTCTATCCATTGCCTAAACTTCTTCAATGGCCAATGCTGCCAGATCCTCTTCAACACACTGCCTCCATGTCTTCCTACTATACTACTACCACTCCCACCACTACTACTACAACTTCTTCAATGGCCAATGCTGCCAGATCCTCTTCAACACACTGCCTCCATGTCTTCCTACTACTACTACCACTCCACCACTACTACTACAACTTCTTCAATGGCAATGCTGCCAGATCCTCTTCAACACACTGCCTCCATGTCTTCCTACTACTACTACCACTCCCACCACTACTACTACAACTTCTTCAATGGCCAATGCTGCCAGATCCTCTTCAACACACTGCCTCCATGTCTTCCTACTACTACTACCACTCCTACCACTACTACTACAACTTCTTCAATGGCCAATGCTGCCAGATCCTCTTCAACACACTGCCTCCATGTCTTACTACTACCACTCCTACCACTACTACTACAACTTCTTCAATGCCCAGTGCTGCCAATCCTCTTCAACACACTGCCTCCATGTCTTACTACTACCACTCCTACCACTACTACTACAACTTCTTCAATGCCCAGTGCTGCCAATCCTCTTCAACACACTGCCTCCATGTCTTCCTTGGCCTGCCCGGTGGATGGCGACCTGAAACTTCCACTCTAACAGCTCTCCCCAATGCCTCACCACCTTCTCTCCTCTTCACGTGCCCAAACCACCTCAATCTCCTTACTCTCACCTGGCACTTCCACTCTAACAACTCTCCCCAATGCCTCACCACCTTCTCTCCTCTTCACGTGCCCAAACCACCTCCATCGCCTTACTCTCACTTCCACTCTAACAACTCTCCCCAATGCCTCACCACCTTCTCTCCTCTTCACGTGCCCAAACCACCTCCATCGCCTTACTCTCACTTCCACTCTAACAGCTCTCCCCAATGCCTCACCACCTTCTCTCCTCTTCACGTGCCCAAACCACCTCAATCTCCACTGTACTCAGCTCCTTCAATCCACATCTTGCCACCTCTTCACAGGACACTTACATAGCTGCTCGCCCTGTAGTATCTGGAACATTATTGGTGCCAAAACGGATCCTTGTGGCACTCCGCTTGTCACTTCCCGTCTGTTCACCAGTGCCTTTCCTGATAGTGACCCGGCTGTATCCCACCCATGACCCTCCCTCTGTCACGGGTCTCTTTTATCGGGTGGTTTTTATCAATGAGGTTTGATGGTTTTGTTTAGTTCTTTTGCTTCAATTGTGGGTTTTAAGGAATTGAGTTTGATCATTATTTTACTCCTTTGTTTTCTTGCGCATGTGTTAATGGTGTAGGCATAGTGGTAATGGTGCAGGCATAGTGGTAATGGTGCAGGCATAGTGGTAATGGTGCAGGCATAGTGGTAATGGTGCAGGCATAGTGGTAATGGTGTAGGCATAGTGGTAATGGTGCAGGCATAGTGGTAATGGTGCAGGCATAGTGGTAATGGTGCAGGCATAGTGGTAATGGTGTAGGCATAGTGGTAATGGTGCAGGCATAGTGGTAATGGTGCAGGCATAGTGGTAATGGTGTAGGCATAGTGGTAATGGTGCAGGCATAGTGGTAATGGTGCAGGCATAGTGGTAATGGTGCAGGCATAGTGGTAATGGTGTAGGCATAGTGGTAATGGTGCAGGCATAGTGTTAATGGTGTAGGCATAGTGGTAATGGTGCAGGCATAGTGGTAATGGTGCAGGCATAGTGGTAATGGTGCAGGCATAGTGGTAATGGTGTAGGCATAGTGGTAATGGTGCAGGCATAGTGGTAATGGTGCAGGCATAGTGGTAATGGTGCAGGCATAGTGGTAATGGTGTAGGCATAGTGGTAATGGTGCAGGCATAGTGGTAATGGTGTAGGCATAGTGGTAATGGTGTAGGCATAGTGGTAATGGTGTAGGCATAGTGGTAATGGTGCAGGCATAGTGGTAATGGTGCAGGCATAGTGGTAATGGTGCAGGCATAGTGGTAATGGTGCAGGCATAGTGGTAATGGTGCAGGCATAGTGGTAATGGTGTAGGCATAGTGGTAATGGTGCAGGCATAGTGGTAATGGTGCAGGCATAGTGGTAATGGTGTAGGCATAGTGGTAATGGTGCAGGCATAGTGGTAATGGTGCAGGCATAGTGGTAGTGGTAATGGTGTAGTTATGGTTTTTTTATAGATTATAATATGGTTTTTTTCTTTGTTCTGTGATGTTAAGTCATCCTGTTTTGCAAATGTTGTTTTTATGGCTTTGATATGGACCATAACCTAAATTGTAAGCACTGTTTATTTGTAGATTTGTGGTCAATGAATAGCTTCTTATTTTCTTATGGAATGGACTCAGTCATCAGGTGGTTAGTGCGGAGGCAATTGGGAGTTTTAAAAGGAGGCTGGATCATTTCATATTTCATGGATGAGTATGAAAGGTGGATGTAGGTAGTGTTCAGTAACAGGAACTACCATATGTAGGTCGCGCGGCCCCTTGTAGCTTCCTTATTTTCTTATGTTCTGTTATCTGTCCGCAGGTCTTACTGCAGCCAGCACCGGGAGTACCAGTCCGGGGTGGGGGTGGGCCAGAAGCATGAGTGTCCCATCTGCCTGGACCAGCTGGTGGCGGACCCCAAGTGGACCGTGTGGGCGCCCTGCTGCCAGCGCAACTCATGGTTCCACAAGTCCTGCCTTCAGGTGGGTGATGGCAGGTGGTATGTTGAGGTGTTGGTGATGGCAGGTGGTGTGTTGAGGTGTGGGTGATGGCAGGTGGTGTGTTGAGGTATGGGTGATGGCAGGTGGTTTGTTGAGGTGTGGGTGATGGCAGGTGGTGTGTTGAGGTGTGGGTGATGGCAGGTGTGTGTTGAGGTGTGGGTGATGGCAGGTGGTGTGTTGAGGTGTGGGTGATGGCAGGTGGTGTGTTGAGGTGTGGGTGATGGCAGGTGGTGTGTTGAGGTGTGGGTGATGGCAGGTGGTGTGTTGAGGTGTGGGTGATGGCAGGTGGTGTGTTGAGGTGTGGGTGATGGCAGGTGGTGTGTTGAGGTGTGGGTGATGGCAGGTGGTGTGTTGAGGTGTGGGTGATGGCAGGTGGTGTGTTGAGGTATGGGTGATGGCAGGTGGTTTGTTGAGGTGTGGGTGATGGCAGGTGGTGTGTTGAGGTGTGGGTGATGGCAGGTGGTGTGTTGAGGTGTGGGTGATGGCAGGTGGTGTGTTGAGGTGTGGGTGATGGCAGGTGGTGTGTTGAGGTGTTGGTGATGGCAGGTGGTGTGTTGAGGTGTGGGTGATGGCAGGTGGTGTGTTGAGGTGTGGGTGATGGCAGGTGGTGTGTTGAGGTGTTGGTGATGGCAGGTGGTGTGTTGAGGTGTGGGTGATGGCAGGTGGTGTGTTGAGGTGTGGGTGATGGCAGGTGGTTTGTTGAGGTGTGGGTGATGGCAGGTGGTGTGTTGAGGTGTGGGTGATGGCAGGTGGTGTGTTGAGGTGTGGGGGATGGCAGGTGGTGTGTTGAGGTGTGGGTGATGGATGGGAAACACAACTCTTCTTTTTCTTCTTTCTGTTTAACGTCAGTTTTCCCCATAATATTTTATGAGATTAGACGGCCGATGATACGCTACCAACTACAGGAAAACCTCGTTTATCCGGCACCCTCGGGGGGGAGCGCATGCCGGATAACTCATTTTGCCGTTGTTTTGAGAGTTACTCTTATGGAATCGCCCAAAATCCCAATATTTTTTTTTTCTTTTCTTACATCACAAGGAACTGGCCAAGGGCACAACAAAAATGGGTAACACAAAGCCCGCTTAGTTGCCAGTCCCTATAAAGAAGACAGTAAGAGAATAAAATAAAAAAGAGGGGTGAGCCAATTTAGTTCGGGAGGTGTCTTGTTACTCTTCTTTTGAAAAGATGTTAGTCATAGGAAAGTGGAAAACTAGAAACAGGAAGAGAGTTCCAGAGTTTACCAGTGGAAGGGATGAAAGGGTTGCCAACCCTGCGTACCCCGCCAAATTTGAACTAAATTTCTGCCAATTTCCTCAGTTTTTGAAATAATGATACCTAATTAATGCCTGGGTTATCCTGCTGAGTGCCCCTTTCTACCCTGCACTCCTCGTCAGGATGGATAAGCTAGTCCTCGTGTCGCACGCCAGCACCACGAACACACTCCTCTCTTTTTTCACAGGATCTCTCTTGACGAGCTCAAGCTAGCCCGTGGTCCTCCCTGCTGGAGGCCCGGAGAAAAAAAAAAAAAAATGCCTGGGTCGATTAGTGCCGTTGTTTTGAATGCCGGTTAAATGAGGTTCTCCTGTATCTCTATCCCTTGCCTCACTTCTTCAATGCCCAATGCTGCCAGATCCTCTTCAACACACTGCCTCCATGTCTTCCTTGGCCTGCCCGGTGGACGGCAACCTGAAACTTCCACTCTAACAGCTCTCCCCAATGCCTCACCACCTTCTCTCCTCTTCACGTGCCCAAACCACCTCCATCGCCTTACTCTCACCTGGCACTTCCACTCCAACAGCTCTCCCCAATGCCTCACCACCTTCTCTCCTCTTCACGTGCCCAAACCACCTCCATCGCCTTACTCTCACCTGGCACTTCCACTCCAACAGCTCTCCCCAATGCCTCACCACCTTCTCTCCTCCTCACGTGCCCAAACCACCTCCATCGCCTTACTCTCAGCACTGTACTCAGCTCCTTCAATCCACATTTTCTTGCCACCTCTTCACTGGACACTTCATCTCTCCAAAGGATCCCAGGAAAGACAACTCATCATATTGATATTTTGTTATGAGCCAAGAAGGATGTGAGATGCAGACAGCCCTACAGGAGTATAAGTTTTTTTTTTTTTTTTTTTTTTTTTTTTCCCCCCCCATAAGATCTCATAAGATTAGAAGTGCGGCCCATTGAGTGCCTGCCCCCCCCACAGATGCTTGCCATGAGTGCCGGCTACTTCTTCAAGTGTCCGCTGTGCAACGACACCGAAGTCTTCCTGCCCGAGATGAGACAGCAAGGCATCTATGTCCCCGAACAGTGAGTAGCAGGTGTCTCTCTCTCTCTCTCTCTCTCTCTCTTCTCTCTCTCTCTCTCTCTCTCTCTCTCTCTCTCTCTCTCTCTCTCTCTCTCTCTCTCTCTCTCTCTCTCTCTCTCTCCTCTCTCTCTCTCTCTCTCTCTCTCTCTCTCTCTCTCTCTCTCTCCTTCTCTCTCTCTCTCCTGTATGTTTCTCTATATATACTATGTTTCTCTATACCGTATGTTTCTCTCTTTCTCTTCTCGTCTCTTCTCTCTACTCTCTCTCTCTCTCTCCTGTATGTTTCTTATATACTATGTTTCTCTATACTGTATGTTCTCTCTCTCTCTCTCTCTCTCTCCTGTATGTTTCTCTATATATACTATGTTTCTCTATACTGTATGTTTCTCTCCTCTCTCTCTCCTGTATGTTTCTCTATATATACTTGTTTCTCTATACTCTCTCTCTCTCTCTTCTTCTCTCTCTCTCTCTCTCTCTCTCTCTCTCTCTCTCTTTCTCTCTCTCTCTCTCTGTCTCTCTCTCTCTCTCTTCTCTTCTGTATGTTCTCTATATATACTATGTTTCTCTATACTGTATGTTTCTCTCTCTCTCATCTCTTCTCTCTCTCTCCTCTCTCTCTTCTCTCTCTCTCTCTCTCTCTCTCTCTCTCTCTCTCTCTCTCTCCTCCTCCCCCCCCCCCCAAGTCATAGCCTAGTCATAAGTAAGTTGATGGAGGGGATGGTGAAGCATAAGAGTGTTAACCAAGTGTTGTGCTTGACAGAGATGCCAGCTGGGAAACAGAGCCCAACGCCTTCAGTGAGTTGCTGGAGCGGCCCATTCGCTGTTGTGCCGCCAGTTGCCGCTGTCCTGACGGCCGGGATAAAGACGTGGACGGAACGTGAGTCTGCCTTGTGTTGTGGTACAGTGACAACTCATTTATGTACTGTCAATAACACTATAGTCGCCAGGTGCCATATATCACAAATTTTAGCATCACTACAGATTTGTATGTGCCACTAAAGAGACATGCACAGTAGTTTATATTATGTATGATGTGTCTTTATTGGCACATACAGGTCTGTAGTGATGCTAAAATTTGTAATATTCGCCTGTAAAATTTGCATGGCGACATTTGTGCAGTGGCGACTATGGCGACTACCGTGTTATTGACGGTAGGGTTATAGATTATAATAAAAACAAATATGCATCTAGATTCAAACTCCTCTATAGTCTTATTACTGTATTTCATTGTATGTCTATCTAACACAACTCCTCCACTCCTTGCACCTCATCAGTGACAATCTTAGTCAATGATTTGTGGGAAAAACTCACCTTTCTTGTTTGCTGTTTCATTTCCCCCACAGGTTTTTCCCACACAAACTCACCCACCCACCCACCCACCCCCACCCCCCACCCCACCCCCCTTTGGAGATGGGATAGTACGAGCATAGCTCTTTTCCTGTAAGTTACAACTAGGTAAATACACACACACACACACACACCGCGCGATGGTCAGGTGACAGCGTGCCGGGCTCCCATTCTGTGGGTAGGCGGTTCGAATCCTCGCTCTCGCGGCGATTTGTCACTGACAAATTCGGGCGGTTACTGTCCCCCTTGAGCAAGGGGATGGGGGTGTGTGGTGTGTGAGAGGTCCCAGCATTGCCCAAAGATCGGTAATAATGAGCTCCAAGCTCGCACTGAGAGGGTGAAAACTGGCGATCGCGAGCCGCTCGCGTGGACAAGACCATGGGTGAATAACACATACACAGTCGTTCATTGCACATCAAAATCTTGTTCTTCCATTCAAAGCTTCCTTCCATTAACCCTGACCACCTCTCTCTATCTCTCCCCCCCACTCAGGTCTTGGGAGGTGCTGTTGTGTAACCTGTGTGGCTCGACGGGTGTGCATGTGAGGTGTGGCGGCCTGTCCTTCTCTGCCACCACCTGGACCTGCAAGGACTGCGCCCACCCCACACCCGCCACCACCTCCGCCACGCCCGCCACACCCGTGCACTACCTCACACGCCGCGCCCGGGAGGCCATGGGGGACCCAGGCGATGGCTGGGCACTGGCCAAGAGAAGGAAGCTGGAAGGTGTAAGTGAGAGGCTGTCATACCATCATTAGGCTTCACTCTGTTCTGTTGTCTTACATGCCATCCATCCATCATCCATTACATGCCATCTGTTGTCTTACATGCCATCATCATTCTTCACTCTATTCTGTTATCTTTGTCATCCGTTACAAGGCTGTTTCCGCCTTCGTCAAAACCATCCATTAGTACGTTTGCCATTGAACCTAATATTCCCTCGTCACCCTTGCTGCCATTATTGGCTTTTTATTTTATTTTATTTTATTTATATACCTAAGGTACTTCTTACTTTTTTTCAATCATTGGTCCTAACATGTCTGACAAAAATGGAATAAGCTTATGCAAGGAAAACCAACTCTTGGCCAGTAGGGATTTACTACCCAACTCTTTGTAGAGAGTGTCCTACCTTGCCCTTACCTCCTGCAGGCCGCCAGCCCCATGGAGGACGGTGCCACCGCTGTGCCACCCAACACGGTGTTGTGGGAGCTGGAGCAGCTGGGGGAGGAGGTGCCGCCAGCACTGCAGCACCTCAAGGAAAGGGTGCAGCTTGCCAACGCCAGGATGAAGGAGCTGAGGCTGACGGAGGGAGAAGTTGTGAGAGCGGCCCAGCGGATCTCCTCTCCCGTCGTTACTCTGGGAGCGCTCACCACCGTGGGGCAACAGCCTCACGCCAGCAGAGAGGCCTCACACCCTCAGCCTCAGCCCAGTGTGCCGCAACCCAGGCTCTCTCTGTCCAGGAGTCAAACCCTTGCCGACAAGACTCAACTCACTCTGGTGGGTGTGTTCCAGTCCCCTGTCCGCACCCAGGCTCCTGCCTCACCCCTCCTGCCCAGCCTTGGGAGGCACCAGAGGGACAGGCCCCTCTGCCAGACATTTGCTCTTGACAAGGCACACCTATTGGCACTGTGGCGCTGTGCACTGCCACTGGCACGCATTGAGGAAGTGCTGGGCATGCTGGAGGCTGTTTTCACCCAGCGAGAAGCTCAGGTAGCCAAGGCAGCCCTCACCCATGCCTCACGCCACCGCCATTCAACGCACAAACAGAGTCGTGGTGCACGCTGCATAACGCCCACCACCCCTTGTAATGCAGAGCTAACCCCTTACACCCCAGTAACACCACAGAGTGCCTCAGGGCAGCTTGCAACACCAAAGAGTGCCTCAGGCCAGCCTGTAACCCCACGGACACCCTCAGAACAGCCTGTAACGCCACAGACACACTCAGAACAGCCTGTAACGCCGCAGACACACTCAGAACAGCCTGTAACGCTACAGAGTGCCTCAGGCCAGCCTGTAATGCCACAGATAGCTTCCGTGCAGCCTGTAACCCCACAGTGTGCTTCAGGGCAGCCTGTAATATCACAGATAGCTTCCGTGCAGCCTGTAACGCCACAGACACCCTCAGGGCAGCCTGTAACGCCACACAGAACTTTAGAGCAGCCTGTATCACCTCAGGAAACTTCAGGGCAGCCTGTAACGCCACAGGAAACTTCTGGGCAGCCTGTAACCCAACAGAGTGCATCAGGGCAGCCTGTAATATCACAGATAGCTTCTGTGCAGCCTGTAACGCCGGAGAGTGGCTCAGGGCAGCCTGTAACCCCACAGAGTGCATCAGGGCAGCCTGTAATATCACAGAGTGCTTCAGGGCAGTCTGTAATATCACAGATAGCTTCCGTGCAGCCTGTAATGCCGGAGAGTGGCTCAGGTCAGCCTGTAACCCCACAGAGTGCTTCAGGGCAGCCTGTAATATCACAGAGTGCTTCAGGGCAGCCTGTAATATCACAGAGTGCTTCAGGGCAGCCTGTAATAACACAGAGTGCCTCAGGACAGCCTGTAATGCCGGAGGGTGACTCAGGGCAGCCTGTAACACCCTACAGTGAGACACTGGCTTCTGGGATGCCGTCCAGTGACACATGTCAGCCTGCACCACCACATCCTCCCAGCACACCAGCACACAGGTCAGGTGTGCACCCCCCAGACACCCTGCTGAACCAGCCTCATCAACAGGTCATCCAACAGGACGGTGGCTGCTGTGACGGTGACCCGACATACAATGAGTCACAGCGTCCCGTCACAGCCAAGAATGAAGCTGAGCAGTGTTCTCCAACCACCACACACGATACCAGTGGTGTGGCAGCCAGGGAGGTGAGTGTTTGTTTGTTTGTTTGTGTTAGTGTAGTGCAATGGTGAGGCCTCGCCCACCTTTGCTACTCATGAGGATGAAAGGATATACAAATGTTCCAGGGTATATGTACATACGTATGCCTGCTTGTAGGTATATGCCTTAATGTACCCATACTCACACTTACACATGTCTTATAGGTCTTTTAGTAGAATAATGCATGTCATGCTATAATAAGGTCATGGATTGTTGAAAAAAGGGATGCCGGGAAGCCTCAGAATTGATAATTATTTTCACAGGTAGACACATGATTCAGGTTGTGTGAGTCCACAGTTTTGTGACATTGTTGGAGGAGAAAGCAAACACTCAATTTGGGTAACCACTTTGTACTATCTGTGGAAATTTTATGTCACAAACATTGTCAAGGCCGAGTTTGTTATCAATTATTATTTCCAAGCTTTAGAAATAGGGGGGGGGGGGTCAAGGAGTATGATTACCCAAAATATATTTACACGTCAACAAGAATAAAAAAAACTGGCTAGCCGCCAATTAACAGCAACCAAACAACAAACTGCAAAATATCAGAGCAGGGGTAATGTCACCCTAAGAACTCCCTGGAACGCTGCCTGAAGAGGTGAATTGCAACAGCAATCTTCAGCACCGTATATTCCACTTCAGACGGCGGGGAGCGTTGAATGGTGTCCGGGACAGTGAAGGGCAGTCAGGAGGACTGACTTAATTCCTAATTCTCTGGGCCCAAATCTCCAGGGAGTGCCTTCAGGGGTTGAGAGCAGCAGCAATTAGTGGAGGTGTAGTCGAAGTGAGAGTGGCTAGCTGTCTGCTTAACTGTGGGTGGCGAGGCTCTTGTCATCACAATGGATAGAGTAACCCCCTTACCCTGGGACATGGGGCGAGAAGTGTTGACGTGGATAGTCGGTTAACTGTGCTTGAAGCCCCGAAGCACGCCGCTTGGCAAAGGTGAAAGTGGCAATCACCGTTACCGTAACGAGGGAGGTGTAGGTCAGGTGTAGTTCCTCACACATGCCCCCACCAAAGCATCTGCTGAACTTACTCTCTTTTCTGGGCTCCGAAGTAGGCTCAGTTATGACCGGTAGCGGCTGAAGTCTATGGTGTTTATTAAAAAAAAAAAAAAAAAACCCCCCGACTTTTTAAGGCTGAAGGTACATTTTTTTATTGAGGAGGCACGACTGTTAAGGGCTAAAGGGCTACAGTGTTTATCTAGAGGGAAACGACTGTTAAGGGTTTTAAAGGCTACAGTGTTATTGGGGATGGCCGATGTTAGGCAAAAGCTCAGTGTTTATCTGAGGATGGCACGACTGTTTAACGCTGAAGCTACGTGTTTATCGAGGATGGCAGGGCTGTTAAGGGGCTAAAGGGTACAGTGTTTATCTGAGGAGGGCCCAAGACTGTTCCCGGGCAAAGGCAAAGGGTTTTTACTGGGGAGGGCACACTGTTAAGGTTGAAGGCTACAGTTTTTTATCTGAGGATGGCACGACTTTTTAAGCTGAGGCTACAGTTTTTATTGGGGAGGGCACACTGTTAAGGCAAAGGCACGTTTTATTGAGGAGGGCCCCGACTGTTAAGGTTAAAGGCTACGGTTTATCTGAGGATGGCCGACTTTAACGGCTGAAGGCTACAGTGTTTACTGAGATGGCAAACTGTTAACGGCTGAAGGCTACAGTGTTTATCTGAGGATGGCACGACTGTTAATGGCTGAAGGCTACAGTGTTTATCTGAGGATGGCACGACTGTTAACGGCTGAAGGCTACAGTGTTTATCTGAGGATGGCACGACTGTTAACGGCTGAAGGCTACAGTGTTTATCTGAGGATGGCACGACTGTTAACGGCTGAAGGCTACAGTGTTTATCTGAGGATGGCACGACTGTTAACGGCTGAAGGCTTACAGTGTTTATCTGAGGATGGCACGACTGTTAACGGCTGAAGGCTACAGTGTTTTAGTCTGAGGATGGCACGCTGTTAACGGCTGAAGGCTGACAGTGTTTATCTGAGGATGGCACGGACTGTTAACGGCTGAAGGCTACAGTGTTTATCTGAGGATGGCACGACTGTTAAGGGCTGAAGGCTACAGTGTTTATCTGAGGATGGCACGACTGTTAACGGCTGAAGGCTACAGTGTTTATCTGAGGATGGCACGGACTGTTTAAGGCTGAAGGCTACAGTGTTTATCTGAGGATGGCACGACTGTTAAGGCTGAAGGCTACAGTGTTTATCTGAGGATGGCACGACTGTTAATGGCTGAAGGTCTACAGTGTTTATCTGAGGATGGCACGAGCTGTTAATGGCTGAAGGCTACAGTGTTTATCTGAGGATGGCACGGCTGTTAAGGCTGAAGGCTACAGTGTTTATCTGAGGATGGCACGACTGTTAAAGGTGAAGGCTACAGTGTTATCTGAGGATGGACGAACTGTTAAGGCTGAAGGCTACAGTGTTTATCTGAGGATGGCACGACTGTAACGGCTGAAGGCCTACAGTGTTTATCTGAGGATGGCACGACTGTTTAAGGGCTGAAGGCTACAGTGTTTATCTGAGGATGGCACGACTGTTAAGGCTGAAGGCTACAGTGTTTATCTGAGGATGGCACGACCGGTACCGGCTGAAGGCTACAGTGTTTATCTGAGGATGGCACGACTGTTAATGGCTGAAGGCTACAGTGTTTATCTGAGGATGGCACGACTGTTAAGGGCTGAAGGCTACAGTGTTTATCTGAGGATGGCACGACTGTTAACGGCTGAAGGCTACAGTGTTTATCTGAGGATGGCACGACCGGTACCGGCTGAAGGGGTACTGAACGTACCCGTCTCTTAGTTGACAAGCGATGACATTTGTCGCAGAAACGACAGTAATCCCAGATGTCCGCGCACATTCCTGGCCAGTAGAAGTCTTGAGAGATCTTCATCAGGGTCTTAAGATGGGAGACATGACCAGCCAAAGGATCTTCGTGAGCCAAACGTAGGATGACGGGACGGCACTTACTAGGGATAACTAATGATAAAGTATTTACCTTACTTGGGCTATCAGAGGAGAGACACTGCCGGTACAAGATGCCGTGTTTGTGTAGAAACTTGTAGGTGGCACCATCCCGTGCCTTCTCTACTTCACAAGTAGACGTTGAGGCACGTAGACACTGCAGTGAAGGACATGATTCTTGTAGGTGACGAAAATCATCAGGGGTCACAGACAAAGGGTGGAGTTCAGGCAGGACTAGAGAGTGGATCCATTTCAGTTCTACCAGCAACCGGGCTCCACAGGACACACTTCAATTGGAGGAGAGACACATATGGTGGTAGAGGTTGACATTCAACAAGGGGAGCGTCCTTGGCATTAAATGAGATGGAGTCTTCGGGAGAAACAGTCATCAAGTAGAAGAGGAGGAGGAGGTAATTGATCTTGTGGCCTTGAAACATTAGTGGTGGCCTGGTTCTTATCATTATGGAGAGAATGGTCATCACAAAGTTAAGGGTCAGGACTATAGGGACTAACACCGGGAATATTCCCAATCAATGCACTCGCAACTTTAAGTGGGGCCCTTATGGCATCAGTCCAGCCAGTGTAAAATGGACACCGTGAAAGTGAAAGTGGTAATCACCGTTACCGTGACGAGGGAGGTGTAGTTCGGGTGTAGTTCCTAACAAACATATAATTAATTGAATTCTTACCTTCAGAAAACTGATGTCTATCTCATCCCGACAAAATACCCCAGCTAGAACTAACTAAGATACTTATCGGTGGTAGGAGGGTTGATTGGGTTGAAGGACTTTATTAATACTGCCTGTCCATGGCTGGCCGCGGCGTGATCAGGGCCAGAGGTGAAGGGCGGAGCCGAGTGTTTTGATCCGAGACGTCAGGCGGGTTTCAAACAACAGTGACGCGGCGGATAGAATCACTGTGTGGATAAGAAGTGTCCCGTGGTTTATCACTTATATTTACAAAAGGTATATACAATTCTTCTCAATTTAATCAGAGAAGCTTAGAGAGGTCTAGCTCTCATGGGAAAATGAAGTACTTATACACTCGACCCTCAATTTTCCGGACTTTTAGGGGATTAGACTGGTCCGGGAACCCCAAATATCCGGGAACCGCGGTAGTTTGGGAGGTGTGGCACATAATCCATGGGGAAATTTTTTTATTAGTCCATCGGATCTCCCGTCCGTACCCGTCTATATATACTCCTTCACACCCGTGCACAGCTGGGCACTAAATACATTGAATGTATTTAAATACTAAATGCTAAATACATGTGAGAAATGTATTTAAATACTAAATACATTTTACGAATGTATTTAAATACTAAATATTATATACATCAATTTTATTTAAATACATTTGTAAATACATTTTAAATACACACAAATTTTAACATGTCCGAAAAAAATGAATTTCCTTAGATTTTGGGTTTCCTTAGAAATGTCCTGCTCAGGCCTAAATTTCTTTGAAATCAGGACATTTCCTTGCAAGTGGAAACACTGGTTCACTGTAACATCAGGGTTGCCAGATAGTTGGGCGGGTTTATGGCCAAATTAACGGATAAAAAAGTATTTACATTTTTATATTAAATGTATTTAAATATTCATAAAAACCAATGTATTTATAAATAAATTTCTAATTACACAAATTTATTTAAATACTGCCCAGCTCTGCACCCAGCCACCCATGCATACCAAAACATATATAAATTATAAGTTATGCTTGGAAATGATAAAATAAACATATTGTTGCTTACCTTCAATCTAATAGGGCTGAGTTCTGGGCGGGGATCGCCTGCTCACAGCTGATAACTTGTAAACAAAACCACATCGACGATGTGGACGACGACGATCCACATCCTTCAGCGTGATGTCCGTTTCCGGACATCACGCTGATGTCCGTTTCCGGCCCTTTCGAAACCTTTCCGGTTTCCGGCAAGACAAAGGCCCCAACCCTGGGACCCTACACTACCTTCTCTTGCATCACGCCGCGTCCCCTACATTACAACGTCTTTTTAGCTTGTTATGCATGTTTTATGTTTAATTAATGTGCAGTTATGTTATTTTGTGTGCCATTTTCTCTTTCAGAATGTTTTTTCTACAGAATAGGTAGTACAGTGTGGGTAATATAGACGCTGTGTGTTTGTTGTGTTTGCTATAGTTTATTTTAGCTTGAAAAACATGTCTTTCTTTCTTTCTTTCTTTCTTTCTTTCTTTCTTTCTTTTTTTTTAATTTTTTTATTTTTTATTTTTATATTTTTTTATTTGATGGGGTCTTGGAACCAAACCTATATTTTACCATTAGTTATGTGTTTCGTTATACGAGATCGCTTTACGAGTATGCCAGGTGGAACCTAACTGCTCGTATCTTCGGGACCTCCCTGTACCATTATAATTATATATATACCTTCCTACTCTCCCCCTATGATGAGCGAACAATACCTCCCTCACAGGGGGGGGGGGGGGGGGGGGGGGCAACCACCACTCCACCAATTGAGATTGTGGTTGGTGGATAATTTCCACACTATCCTTAGTACCGATTTTACTCTCAACAAATCACAAAGCCAGTCAGAATCCTGCCTTTCATGATTCTTGACTCCTTTTCTTGGGTTTCATTTCCTGTTTGGCTACAAGTGAGGAGAGTTGGTCACCTTTTGTCCCGTGTTCACACTCCATCATGTGTTGGGGCTCAAGAATGTTTCTTGTTTCAGAGTAACTCAATGAATAATCTTGTGGATTACATTGCAGTCATCTGTGAAATTATTTATCCATTAAGCTATTCAGATATTTATGAGTGCAGTCACGTATCCATTGTGTTTGTCAGTGCTGCAGTCTTCCATCCATGCATGATGCAAGATGAGGACTGTGAAGTCCAGTCAGTCTGGCAGCCTTTTGTTGAGCCCTGGAATGAGTTTGGTTTTCATGATGACTAACCCATCATCACCTGTGCCACCCACCACTTGCCACTAACTTCTCTCTCTCCTTTCCAGCAAGCCAGCCCGGCCCGGGGGGCGTGTCGGCGGCTGTTGCTCCAGTCTGGCGGCAGCAGCAACACCGCCGCTTCCAAGACAGACCACACTTGTGCCAGCAACACCAAGGACTCGCCTGGCTCTGACAGGCATGCCACGGAGGACGCCGCCTCTGACAGGCATGCCACGGAGGACGCCGCCTCTGACGGCATGGCACGGAGGACGCCGCCTCTGATAGGTATGCCACGCCACTGTTGGCTGTCTGTCTTAACACTCATGACAAGAAACACTTAAGTCAGCCGGTGAGGAACAAACAGAACAAATCAGGGCTAGTTCAGAGCAGACGGTCACAGGTGAAGGACTCTATAAAGTACACCCAGAAGTCCATCTCTTCCTTTCTTCTCAAGCAACCCAAGTAACTACTTAAGGATACTTGTACTTGCTTGTAGGTTGCTCAGGTATCCATGAATACTTAATATGCACATGGTAGAGAGAGAGAAAGAGAGATCATGTTTTCATAATGAAAGGTTTTTGAGGTATCATTGGGAGTCATGACAGATACAATTAGCAGCTCAGGCAAAGTTGCAAGTTGGTGTCAGAGACCTAAAGGAACAATTGCGGTAATGAGAAGTAATGAATTGTGACTTAATGTTAAAGCCAAAAGTACTAATATCTATTTATTTTAAGAACCCTTCATTATTTGATCTGGTGTGATGTGTTTGTGTGGGCGTGCTGCTGGGTATGTAAGAGCATTCTAAGACTTCCTTGTAATAAAAAGAATGAGTAACAAAAGTAACAAAAGAATGAACAAATCACAAAAAAGTAATTAACTATGTACAGTTGTGATACAGTACATAGAAAGTATGCACGTGACGTCACGATCACGTGACAAAACAATAACAAAGCGACTGGCCGTGGGGTTGGCCGAGGAACCCGGGGAAAAATTACTTTGTAGAGTAATTTTCCCCTTACCAAATACATTCATCAGTATAAATGATATACTGTTTTCTTCAGAAATGTTTGGTTTGTTGCAGAGGTGATAATAGCGGCCTTGAGCTTGAGTGGTGAAGGTGGTGGTGGTGGCGGTGGGTGGGTGCGGCTGAGGCAGGAGCGTACAGTAGTCAGCTGAGGGGGCGGAGTCAGGTGCGTCGTCTTCCTCACTTGTGATGCCACCCTCTCCTCCTCCAAATGTTTCACCTCTTCCTCCATGTCTTGTAGCCTGCAGAAGTTGTTGATAACAGCGGCGCTGGTAAAACATTTTGATGTAGCAAATGACCTCTTGGTTCAGCGCTGTAGGAGTGAGGTGGTGTTTGGGGGAGAAATTCCACCTTAACACACTTGTGCCTTCCGATGAGTAACCGAGGGCGTGACGGTGCGTTGTCCAGCAGCAGCAGCAGCACTTTGAAGGGGAGGCCGAGTCTTCTGCAATGCCGGCGAGCATCGGGGATGAAGCGGGTGTCAAACCAAACCAGGGTCTAACCCTGCCCGTAGTCCTTACAAAGGTGGGAGCGAGTGGACTGGAAGGGAGGAGGGAGCGGCCTGAGACAAGGAGGAGCAGGAGTTCTGATTGGCTAGTGGCTGAGAGGCTGAGAGAGCAAGACGGATCAGGCGTGATTGGCGGTGAGCCTGATGACGCCGCATTACCACAGATTTCAAACAGAAGCTAGCCGCGCACTGCCCGCCTGGTTAAAGATATATATACAAAAAGTTAAAAACGCGGTACAAATTTTTTCCGCGGTAGAGTTAGAATTACCTTCCGCGAATAGATACCGCGCTAGACAAATTGTGCGTTACAATAAACTGCGTTAGACGAGGATAAACTGTACTTCAAATTACATAGGGGTAAGGAGTACTTTTGATCTCTTATTGAATTCCTGATTGAAAATATCAATTAACCGCCGTGGTAATTGATGAGTCGTGATGTCCTTCCACTTGTGCCGCGGAATGTTATAAGGATAATTTTGTATTCCCTATTTGCTTGCATTTTTAATGTAACGAGGAATATATCCAGAGTCCAACATGAACATCATCAATCACTTTCCCAGCCATCAAAAAAGAGGTCAGTAAGCGTGAGTGTACCACGGTTACAGGAGAAGTAATGCCTTGTTTACATCACCCCACGGCCAGCGTGTGCTTGGGAGCGGAGCTTCGTGACGTCAGTGCATACTATCTATAGGAGAGTAGGTCTATACACTTGTCTGTATGGCTGGCCCGGCTGTGACTTCGACAAGCTACCGCGTTCCACCCACGAACCCGGTGACGATTGTAACGATAGAAAATACACGGATCGCTTCATCACGATGGTATTTGCATATATCTGATAATGGTTAGGCTTAGCACATTACGGTGAAGTTATGTACGCCTTGAATTTAGCATACGTAAGGTCGCACACACAGACATATCTTTTTCGTAAAGTTCCTCCGCGACATAATACCAGCTGAATATAAAACAAGTAAGGCACTGTCCCCATGTGATCTTACGCTGGCTCGGGGTACAATGGGGGCCAGGTAGAGGCACCATTGGGCCCTGTACCATTGGCACCATAGGTAGAGGCACCATTGGGCCCTGTACCATTGGCACCATAGGTAGAGGCACCATTGGGCCCTGTACCATTGGCACCATAGGTAGAGGCACCATTGGGCCCTGGGGCTGTAAGGGATTCTAGGCACACAAAAATCCACAGGCGAGCGCAGTGAACCAATTCAGCTGGATGATTCGGTGGCCGCCCGGGTCCATCCGAGAATTATTTTCATTTTGCCACTAATAGAGCCAATCTGAAGGCATACATTGACATTTTTTCTTAGATAGGACATTCTGAAAATTATTAAGTTAATGTTATTCCTACACACATCATGCCCGGGCCGGCTCCCTATGAGGCCGGGCCCTGGGGCTGAGATACCAGTCCCCCCTCTCTCTCCCGGGCTCGGGGTACAGTGAATGATGCCAATATTATAATGGCCCTGGAAAGTGTGATAATGGGATATTACCCGGCCTCTGTGTTCGTCCCGAGGATTCCGGTGGTCCAGCCTTCGGGTTTAATGCCTCAAGGTCTACTTTTGCCTCGCACTCACTGGAAGTATTGTACGGTAATTAAACATGTACTATGGGTAAAACAAGTATTGGTGCACTATAGGCGTGAAACATTCTGACACGACGGAACCAAGAAAACGAAAACCCTCCCATATCATCAGCATTTGACCGAATGTTTACAGTATTCATCGGACCCCTCTGCACCGATACTTGTTTTACCTATAGGACAGTAAAACCTCTCGTATTCGGACACTCATTATTCGGACTTTGACATTATTCGGACCTCTGTATTTTTTTTTTTTTTTTTTTTTTTTTTTTTTTTTTTTTTTTTTTTTTTTTTTTTTTTTTTTTTTTTTTTTTTTTTTTTTTTTTTTTAAGGGGTCGAAATTTCCTGGCTGTATATGCACCTAGATTTTTTTTTTTTTTCAGGGGTCGAAATTTCCTGGCTGTATATGCACCTAGTTTTTTTTTTTTTTCAGGGGTCGAAATTTCCTGGCTGTATATGCACCTAGATTATTATTATTATTATTTTTATTTTTTTTTTATTTTTTTTTTATTTATTTATTTTTTTTTTTTTTTATTATACATATCCCCCCATATATAATCCCCCCATTACTCGGACCACTCCTTGGCCCAATTAGTCCGAATAGGATAGGTTTTACTGTACTTGTGCGTTGTTGCAGAGGTGACGGCTAGTGATGAATACTTATGGAAACATTTCACCGAGACCAACAAACCGTCTTTAATCTACTTGGAAAAAAAGTTGCAATGGAGGAACAAAATTAAGGCTTTATTAAGGATGAATGAAATTGTGGAAGTGAGAGGTTCAAGTAGTGTGAGTGTGTGAGTTATAGTCTATTTTTTTAACAAGGCAAAAAATCCATTCTATCTTAAGGTCTCATGCTTAAAAGGATGCCTATGTTTACCTGATAATAGGGTTAACTATGATAAAATACAACTGAAATAAAGAAGAAGCGTAGTATTCCCTTCTCCTGGCATCAAATATCGGTCAGTAAGCAACAAGGGGTCAGGATTTTTTGCCTCGTTAAAAAAAATAGACTATAATCCGAGGAGGGAGGCTGGGGATGAAAGGCAGACTGGGTTTGAGGAAGCCACAGGTCCTTGGTGCAGAATATCTGGGTAAAGGAAGGCCAAGCTAGAATGTGACAACTAAGGCAAATGCAAATGTCATGTATAAACCAAGGCTTACTTCTATCCAGATACGTGACAGTACAGCCTAACCCTCGTAACCTCACCAGAATAGAAGGGAAGGTGTAGAGCAGGGGTTCCCAACCTATGGCTAATTTCCCAACCTATGGGTAATTACCCACTAGTGGGTAATTTGGATATTTAGTGTGGGTAATGGAAGGCTGAGAATAAACCCATTCATATATCATGGACAAAACCAACTGTAAACTAGAGAAAGTTAAGACTTTAGAATTTATATTAGGATATCTGAATTATATCATATTTTAGGCTACTATGGTTGGAGGTGAACCCTCCAATTGAGCAGCTTCACACCACTGGGTGAGGGCAGTGGATGCAGATCCTCCCATTGACGAAACCAATCAGGTACCTGGGCAATCAGTACCATTCCTCCTGACTGGAAAAGGGGGTTGGTCGTCCCTATCTGGAAAGGGAAAGGGGACCGTCAGGACTGCAACAATTACCGCGGTATTACACTGCTCAGCGTGCCAGGCAAGGTGCTTGCCCATCTATTACTGACACGGATTCGCAGCCATCTGCTGAAGCATCAGAGACCTCGGCAGTCTGGGTTCACGCCTGGTAAGTCAACAACGGACCGTATCCTAGCGCTTCGTGTCCTGGTGGAACGCCGACGTGAGTTTCGACATGGGGATGCTTGCAGCCTATGTTGATCTCAAGAAGGCGTTTGACTCAGTGCATCGTGAGTCACGCTGGGATCTTCTGCGACTTCGCGTGATTCCTGCAGGGACTATTGGTCTGTACTCTGGGACTGAGAGTGCTGTGAAGTGTGGGGCAGGTGTATCCAGCTTCTTTCCTGTGAATACAGGAGTGAGGCAAGGGTGCGTCCTTGCCCCATCACTTTTCAACGCTTGTATGGACTGGGTATTGGGCAAAGTTGTAGATCAAAGTGATTGTGGAGCATCCCTTGGCAACACCAAGATCACTGATCTAGGTTTTTGCCGATGATGCAGTAATCTTTGCTGAGTCACTGGAGGTCCTGGTGATGGCTCTCGAGGCGCTGCACAAGGAGGCAAAGCCTTTGGGACTTGAGGTCTCCTGGCTTAAGACCAAGGTCCAGGTGTTTGGAGGCTTACTAAATGAAGCAGTACAGTCTGTTCATGCGTGTGGCGAGGACATTGAGATCTTGGAAAGTTTTACATACCTTGGTTCATAGCGCAGTCCATACTGACGGCGGATCACGTCAAGAAGTCTCACGGCGGACTGGCATAGCCCACGGTGTTATGGACTCGCTCAGCAGGAATATTTGGCGTTGTCGGTACCTGTGCAGGAGGACAAAGATCCGGATCTTCAAGTCGCTTGTGATCCCTGTCTTACTCTATGGTTGTGAGACATGGACACTAAATAGCGACTTGAAGAGACGAATCAATGCCTTTGGTAATAAGTGTCTTCGCAGAATCATGGGGTATCGCTGGGATGATTGTGTAAAATCAGCGATTGCACCGTGAGACTGAATCGAGTCCTATTACCTGCATAGTCCGTCAGCGCCAACTTTGGCTATATGGGCATGTGGCACGCTACCCTGCAACCGATCCTTCCCATCGGGTTGTATCTGTAAGAGACAATCCGGCGTGGAGGAGGCCAAGGGGGCGCCCACAAGGCTCGTGGCTGGGGCAAGTTGATGTTTCTTGTCAAGAGCTGCCTGGTATGGGAAAGGAGCCTGCATGGGAACTCGCGCGTGGTGACCCCCGGGAGTGGCGTCGTAGGGTGGGCGAGGCGACGCGCCCCCCGGCGTATGCCCCCAATAATTGAATGATTAGGCTACTATATAATTTATACTTGATATCTTATAATTTATAAATTGAAAAAGATGTGAGTTGGCAACTCAAAATATGCGAGTTGGCAACTTTGCCTGAGAAGCCAGACGTGGGTAGCGGTGGCTGGCGGCCACGAGCCACGACTGACTCATCAGTCGTGTGATCACTTTCAATAGTGTACCACAGTTTCTTTACAGCAGTCTCCGTTGAAAGCTCATTAAAAGTATTTTTTTCAAAAATGTGCAGGTATTAACAGTTTTAGAGTAATACTCTTAATAGATAGTATTCACATGACATCACAACATCCGGGTATTGTTGGGGGCAAGACTTGTAAACACAGAAGAAGTGTCCATAAGTAATATGGACGCATTGTGTTATCCATCGACCACTTAATGATGTGGGTAACACGACCTTGAAGAAGTCAGTAAACGGGTAATGAAACAAGAAAGGTTGGGAACCACTGGTGTAGAGCATGTGTTAGAGAGGGCGAGGGAGGCCATGGGGGGGCAAAGTGCATGTAGAGAGTGTAGTGTTGCAGCATTGCTTGTGTTTCTGTGTGTGTGTGCAGCGTAGAGGTAGTGAGTTACCTTTTGCCTTTGTTAAGCTTTTTAGTGGTGTTGGGTTATAGATTATCATTATTATTGTCATCATCATCATCATTATCACCATTCCCATTATTAGTAGTGTGGCAGATTACTTCAGTGTTACTGTTGCCAAAATAACATTAGATCCTATGTTCCTATTGCTATAGTTGGTGTGCCTAATAGCAATAGTCATCTTTGCCTCTAGGGAGGGAGTGCACCGGAATCTCTATTTCCTCTCTCACACACACACACACACACGCTGCCTGTGTGGTACAGTGGTAAAGTTCTTTGTGTGTCATTTGGCATACGCAGGTTAGAGCCCCAAGAATGCAGGCAGTTACTGTCCCCCTTGAGTAAGAGGATGGAATGTGTTTGGTGTGAAAGGTTTCAGCTTTGCCCGAAGATCAGTTTCTATGAGCTTTGAGCTCTATCTGGGAGGGTGACAGCTGGCGGTCACGTGTGTAGCACATGATCAAGGCTGTGGATGAATGACACAGCCACGCACCCCCTGTGGTCGGCCTCACAGTCTAGGGTTTCCTGTTTTTGGGGTTCCTTAGCATCCCTGGATTCTGGGACAAACCAGGATATTTCCCGGGATCCCGGGATTTCCCGCATCAGGTAATAATAGAACTAACTAATGCTGTGTGAAGTGTGAACCTCACATCCTTCATTAGGGTAGTATCTGTATATTATTTGAAAGACAATTGAATTGATACATTTTATGACACTGAAGCAATGCTCTCTTTATTAACTTGCATACTGCTGCAGAAATAGTTACATCATCTGACTAAATAAGCAAAATTTTGATTATGTAATTAATATCATTCCGTCAGCCATAAAAGAAACTCAGACATTGGGAATGGCATTCAGAGTTACCTATTAGAAAAGAATAAGAATTATATATTTAATGGCATTTGGAAGCCACATTCTATAAAAACCTAAACAAACACTTGAATGACCAGTGGAAAAAAATAAAGATAATAGCATAAAATTATTTGTGGTCGGTGCACACAAGACAGTCACGCACACATCAAAAGTTGTTCATGAAATGACTCCAATAAGCACAAACAGTCATTTCCTGCTGTTAACCACAAAAGAAATCCAATGATATATACGTAGAATGACATTAAAAGACAGCCATTGTAAAAAAAAAAAAAATGATTGTATGGCATTTTGAAGCCCTACCCTACAAGAAAAGACTTAGTGTTCTCTTTAGAACACTTTCCCTCTCTTTCATGCGTTTTTGTATTTTACATAGTGCAAATCCGAGATAAGGAACAACAATAAGAATCCCGGGATTTGAACCAATTTCCCGGGGGAAAAACAACCACTTACGCCCGGACTACCGAGGTCCCGGGGAGGAAACCCTAGCTCACACCCGGGTCTGCTGCTGCCCCCCACCTTGTAGCAGCAGTGTTTGCTTTCCATCTTTTGTTCCTCCACCTCCACCCTCCACCCCAGCCTCTGTGCAAGGCAGGAATGCAGATGTGGACCTGCATGTTAATGTGATCACAAATGTGGATGCGGATGTTTGCTTTTGACACAAATGTGGATGCGGATGTTTGCTTTTGACACAAATGTGGATGCGGATGTTTGCTTTTGACACAAATGTGGATGCGGATGTTTACTTTTGACACAAATGTGGATGCGGATGTTTGCTTTTGACACAAATGTGGATGCGGATGTTTGCTTTTGACACATGTGGATGCAGATTTAATAAATGTGGATGTTTCATATCAGTGGATGTGGATATCTGATACATCTCAAATACACACACACCACACACACACTGATAGAGATCTGTTTGTGTGGGACGATAGAAGTACAAGAGGTCATGAGAAGAAATTGAAAAGGACAACATGCAAGAGTGACATAAAAAAATACAGCTTCCCGTATAGAAGCATAGAAGCCTGGAACAACCTTGATGCAAAAGTGATTAATGCAAAAAGTATTCAGGACTTCAAAGGCAAGCTGGATAATAGTAGATTTGGAGACGGGACAGTACGAGCATAGCTCTTTTCCTGTATGTTACAACTAGGTAAATACAACTAGGTAAACAACTAGGTAAATACAACTAGGTAAATACAACTAGGTCAATACACACACACTGGAGACAGATTCACATGCAGCCTAAACTTCCCACTATATTTGATATTTTTATGATGATACTTTCCGTGAGGCTGATCAACAGAATGATGGTGTGTTTGGATCCACTTAATTAATGGGTGACTTTATTTACTTATTTTATTATTTTATTTTTATTTTTTCATCACAAAGGACTGGCCAAGGGCACAAAAAAAAGAGGTAACACAAAGCCCGCTTAAGGGGCTATTACACTGGGCAAATTTTATGTGCATCTTCAGTCACACCGATTACCGCTGGCATGGTTCTCATTTCAGTCAATTTTGAGGGTATCCACGATTTCCCAATGCTACGGGAGGTTTCACCGAAGGACTGCGATTATACTTTGATACCCCGATGAACATCCATGACAAATATCAATGTAGGCAAAAATCCACTATTTTTTACCAGAGATCCATGGAAAATTACCCAAGTGTAATAGCCCCTTTAATTGCCAGTCCTTAAAAAGAAGACAGTAAGAGAATAAAAACAGGGGTAGGCCAATTTAGTTCGGGAGGTGTCTTGTTACTCTTCTCTTGAAAAGATTTAAATCGTAGGAAGGTGAAAAAATTAAAACAGGAAGAGAGTTCCAGAGTTTACCAGTGAAAGGGATGAAAGAGTAAAGATACTGATTAACTCTTACATTAGGAAGATGGACAGAATACGGATGAGAATGAGTAGAAAGTCTTGTGCAGCGAGGCTGCGGGAGGGGGGAGGCATGCAGTTAGCAAGTTCAGAAGAGCAGTGAGCATGCAAATAACGGTAGAAGATAGCAAGAGAAGCAACATTGCGGCGGTGATTTAAAGATTGAAGACAGTCAGTCAGAGGAGGGGAGTTGATGAGACAAAAAGCTTTTGACTCAACCCTGTTTAGGAGAGCTGTATGAGTGGATCCTCCCCAAACATGTGAGACATACTCCATACATGGGCGGATAAGGCCCCTGTAGAGAGCAAGCAACTGGGAGGGAGAAAAAAAAGGACGCAGACGCCACAGGACACCTAACTTCTTAAAAGCTGTTTTAGCAAGATTATGAGATGCGAGATTTCCAGTTCAGATTTTTAGTAAAGATCAGTCCAAGAATGTTCATTGTAGAAGAAGGAGACAGTTGAGTGTCATTGAAGAAGAGGGGATAGTTATCTGGTAGGTTTTGTAGAGTAGATAGGTGAAGAAATTGGGTTTTTGAGGCATTGAACAAAACAAGGTTTGCTTTGTCCCAGTCAGAAATTATAGAAAGATAGAAAGACTGACCTCCCCACCTCCATCCCAGGGGCTGCCGTCCCCTGAGGGGCTTGGCTCCCTGCCCTGCCCTGCCCCTTCAGGTGTGCTGTGCTGGGTAGGGGGTGTTCATGTATTGCTTGTTTGATCAAGGGAAATGTGGCATATCCATCAAGTTTATCTGCACACTGTATTATAAATGATTTTTGTAGTTTCATTATTGTATAATGTTGCATCAGAGAGGCAGGATATGGGAAAATTCTACATATAGTATATTCAACTTTTTGCATCAATAAAGTGTTTATAAGTCATCTGTATTCTCCCTACTTATCCTTATAAGTGTAAGATGGTGTGTCAACATTGAAATGTCTTGTCAAAAGAAAGTGATGTATGTTCGTGCCATAACTACTGATGGAGCCGCCTTTGAGGAGGCCATGACAGTTATCTCGCTAGCTCTCCTTCCCATGTACACACACACACACTACTTGGGTACTCCGTGGTGTAGGGGAAGCACGCTCGGTTCACAACCGAGAAGTCCCGGGTTCGATCCCCGGGCGGGGCGGAAACAGATGGGTTGTTTCCTTAAAACCCGAGCCCCTGTCCACCCAGCAGTGAATGGGTACCGGGTGTTAGCCGGGGTTTTTGACCTGCTCTCCGGGGTGGTGGCTTCGGCCAACACAAAGCACTAAGGATGAATGATAAAAATGTTGATATGGAGACGGGGCCACGTGAGCATTGCTCAGGCCCTGTAAAATACAACTAGATGAATACACACACACACAAGTTTATGTGCCTCCACACTGAGCTTTTTATACTTACTTACCTTCTAAGTATGTCTTTCCTTGATATCTCATTCTTTCAATATGTTCTCTTATTATTTTTCTTCTTTTTTCGCGATAGTATACTTATCTCTGTTTGTGAACCCCGAATTGTGAACCCCCTGATGGCCATGTTACAGTCTACATGTTGACAGTGAACCGTCCCCTGCCTCTCCTGTGACCAACATTATACTATTATTTTGTTATTGTTATTTAGAGTCAATTTTGGGTTCATAGGAAGCCAAGGTATGAGAGGAAGGATTGTCAAGCAAGCTCTGTCATCGTCCCTATTAGTTAGCCATACGGACATGTGGGGAACACAGGGCAGGGTGTGGCAGCCAGGCAACATTCTAGGCTCTACCTGGGAGGACAACGGTCTTTAGTTTTGCTTTAAGCTGTGAAAATCTTCTCAAAACAATTGCTCTGTAAAATCATTTATATCATAAGCTTGAAAAATTCTGTCAAAGTTGATCACCTTTTGAAATCAAGAAGATAAATAATTCCCACCTTTGATATGTAGTGGCCGGGTCTCCGTCAAGAGTGTTAGGGCAGGCGGCTCCTCTGTTGTGGCTTGCAGTGGCCTTGGTTGATGGTCTGCTTGTTTTTGTACTTTACCAGTAACAATGATCCGCCTTTATAGTCTATTTTTTTTATTATGGTCAAAATACAGTAAGGAAGTCACGCCCCCTGCCTCCCCTTCTATTCTACGGGGCAGCTGATTGGTGCATTCCTCGTATCATCACTACCAATCACAATATCTTCACTACTTAACAGCGGCGTGACCACTGGACAGAGCAATCTTCACTACAAAGGGATTTTTGATTTTGTCACCCTCTGTAGTGAAGATTGCTCTGTCCAGTGGTCACGCCGCTGTTAAGTAGTGAAGATATTGCGATTGGTAGTGATGATACGAGGAATGCACCAATCAGCTGTCCTGTAGAATAGAAGGGGAGGCAGGGGGCATGGCTTCCTTACTGCATTTTGACCATAATAAAAAAATAGACTATAGTCATTCACCTGCACTGGTTTCAATCTTGCGCCAGAAAAATAGAGTAAGAAAGCTCTTTATTATAAATACCCTGGAAACTGGGAAATAAATCTTTGTCAAGCAGGAAGATGGAATTGTGTCACAGATCTAAGTGTTGAATATGGCTAACATGGCAACATGGCTAAAAAACACCTTGGAATCCATGTTCAAAGTGAAGTATAAAAGACTTCCACTGTGAGTCACCCAAGTGGCCCAGGAAGGATGCCTCGCCTCCCTAGCTCCCCCTAGCTCCCTCCCTTCCCACACGCTGAACAACCTGCCTAACTCAGGTAAGGAACAATACTTTTTTGTTGTCAATTTTATATTAATTTTTTATTTCAAAAGGACAAGTAAGGTACACGATAGGCATATAATTAGATATTTTATTTTGTTTACATTTATATGTATGACTGTATTATATTTTGTGTTATAATATTGTGTGGCAACTTTAGTCTCGGATGTGGGTCCGGGATGGATTGCCCTTCAATATATGTACTAATGTGTGTGCCATTACAACCAGAGCTGCTCAGAGCACAGTCTGGAAGCCACTTAGTTGTCGCATCCTTGACTGTGATACGAGTCATATGCATGTAGTGAACTCGCCCTTTATTTACTGGTGGGAGGGTAATGTCTGGTCAGGCAGTACTGGTGTTGGCAGTAGAAGGGTGACTGCTGCCCTTTATAGTGCGGCCCATTAATATACCAAATCTGTTCAACCTGCCAAAAACTTTCATTAACCCCTTGAGGCCCAGAACGTAATTTTCATTGTAATATAACCACCATTCGACAATTTTAATGAACATAAGCAATATTATATAGATATGACCTGTTTAATATCCTTGTCCTTTAGCTAATTTGGTTTATTTAGTTACTTTTTTGTAGTTTTATGGCTAATAACAGACGATTTCATAGAGCAAAGGAAAGATCTGGGCGTGAAGGGTTAACCGAGACCACCGAGAGACAAGGCCTGGTGGATCGCCCGTGACGTCACACCATAAGGATACCACCCGCTCCGCTCCCCGTACAAGTTTACCTACCTAATATAATGTTTATCAGTATAAAAGATATACTGTTATCTTCGGAAATGTTTGTTCTATAATATTATCAAATAAAAAACCGTAAAACACACAAAGAAAATGCCATTATGAGACTTTCAAGAAATATGCATTAACTTAAACTCTTTGCCATTTAATATTTTGCTCGCAAACATTTTACATGGAGAATATCAATAGAAGCGGAGTTTAATTAGCTTTCCATTGATATATTTCGTTTAGTGATAAATGAATTAGCGGCATGCATAAATTAGCGTTAACTAAATATAAAAAATCATGAAATCGGGTAATTTCCTACCTAATATATGTTTATCAGTATAATATATATACTGTTATCTTTGGAAATGTTTGTTCTATAATATTATCAAATAAAAAACCGTAAAACTCACTAAAGAAATGCCATTATGAGACTTTCAAGAAATATGCATTACCTTAAGCTCTTCGCCATTTAATATTTTGTGGAAAAACTTTGTCCATGGAGAATATCAATAGAAGCAGAATTTAATTAGCTTTCCATTGATATATTTTCTTTTCTGATAAATGAATTAGAACTATGCATAAATTAGCGTTAACTAAATAAATAACATCATGAAATCGGGTAATTTTTCCCGATTGATGATGTTATTTATTTAGTTAACGCTAATGTATACATGGTTCTAATTCATTTATCAGAAAAGGAAATATATCAATGGAAAGCTAATTAAATTCCGCTTCTATTGATATTCTCCATGTATAAAGTTTTTTCACAAAATATTAAATGGCGAAGAGTTTAAGTTAATGCATATTTCTTGAGTCTCATAATGGCATTTCTCTAGTGTGTTTTACGGTTTTTTATTTGATAATATTATAGAACAAACATTTCCGAAGATAAAAGTATATATTTTATACTGATAAACATATATTAGGTAGGAAATTACCCGATTTCATGATTTTTTATATTTAGTTAACGCTAATTTATGCATGCCGCTAATTCATTTATCACTAAACGAAATATATCCATGGAAAGCTAATTAAATTCCGCTTCTATTGATATTCTCCATGTAAAATGTTTGCGAGCAAAATATTAAATGGCGAAGATTTTAAGTTAATGCATATTTCTTGAAAGTCTCATAATGGCATTTTCTTTGTGTGTTTTACCGTTTTTTATTTGATAATATTATAGAACAAACATTTCCGAAGATAATAGAATATCTTTTATACTGATAAACATTATATTAGGTAGTTAAACTTGTACGGAGAGCGGAGCGGGTGGTATCCTTATGGTGTGACGTCACGGGCGATGTACCAGGCCTTATCATCTCGGTGGCCACGGGTTAACCCCTTGAGACCCAGAGCGTAATTTCCAATGTAATTTGGGTACCATTAGACGATTTTTAGTGAATATAAGCAATATTTTATAGATATGACTTGTTTAGTACCCTTGTCCACTACCTAATTTGGTATATTTAGTTTCTTTTCGTAATTTTATGGCTAACAACAGACGATTATATATAGCAAAGGGAAGCTCTGGGCGTGATGGGATTAATAGGTAATGTCAAAATCCCTTCAGATCCAACTCTGTAGGCGACTTCTGCCACCTAGCCAAAAATATCTCCAACCATTTTTGCAATACCTTCCACGCTTCTGTCAAAACCCATCATCTATGTGCACTTTATTCATTCCTGCACTCTTTTTCCCCCTCAAATAGCCCACCCATTGCACACCCAAAGCAGCATGCACAGATCCCACCCCCTTAACCCATCCATGTTAAAATGTTTCAGCTTTTTTCTGTGTGACCCAAAAAGCACCCTTAACCCCTTCCGCACCGTCACGTACACATGTACGGGATGAGCGTATATGTAAAATAAGCCGTCACGTACCCATATACGTGATTAATTCTAAGGAATACTGTAAGGCGGTTTTGTTGCTTGGAGTTGTATTTATGGTACTGTGTGCCGCACTGGGGATACTGGAAGCTCCGCCCACTCCACCACCAGCTAATCACAGACCGTAACGTCACGCTGTCTCGACTATTAGGAGGAGGTTTACGCAAGGGATGCCAGTCGTGCTTATGCCCCCAGCAAGGAATGACATACTGCTTTATGTCTCCGTAGCTTAGCAATCTTGGATCTTTTATATTTCGTGCGTTTTTCACCATGGAGGCTGATACAGAGTCCACTTCCGGTTCAGAATACCTGCCAGGTGACTCTGATCGTGAGAACAGTGATGATCGTGAGGACAGTGATCTAGATGATGATAGTGAAGATGAAGTATGGGCCGACAACGAGGCTGTTGTTGACGCAGGTTGGTCTTTCATATCTGACATCTTTGAAGACGCTAGACTAAACGCTGTGCCCGCGTTCAGTGGTGACGTCACCGGGGAGATTCGTGCGTCCGTGCCCAGTTTTTCCTCCCCAAGAGAGGCGTTTTGTCACATTTTTGATGCGGAAGTGATAGATAAATTATGTTTGTGGATGAACGAAAGGGCCGATGAATATTTTACTAGTACAGGTAAAAGAAAAGTGAATGGAATTATTTGGCGGCCTGTCAAAGGGGATGAAATGCACGTGTTCATTAGCTTGTTGATGGTGATGGGGGTTATGAAATTACCGAGGATGTACAGGAAAACCTCGTTTATCCGGCACCCTCGGGGGGGGAGCGCATGCCGGATAACTCATTTTGCAGTTGTTTTGAGAGTTACTCTTATGGAATCGCCCAAAATCCCTTTTTTTTTTTTTTTTTTTTTTTTTTTTTTTATACATCAAAGGAACTGGCCAAGGGCACAACAAAATGGGTAACACAAAGCCCACTTAGTTGCCAGTCCCTATAAAGAAGACAGTAAGAGAATAAAATAAAAAAGAGGGGTGAGCCAATTTTGTTCGGGAGGTGTCTTGTTACTCTTCTTTTGAAAAGATGTTAGTCATAGGAAAGTGGAAAACTAGAACCAGGAAGAGAGTTCCAGAGTTTACTAATGAAAGGGTTGCCAACCCTGCGTACCCCGCCAAATTTGAACTAAATTTCTGCCAATTTTCTCAGTTTTTTAAATAATGATACCTAATTAATGCCTGGGTTATCCTGCTGAGTGCCCCGCACTCCTCGTCAGGATGGACAAGCTAGTCCTCGTGTCGCACGCCAGCAGCACGAACACTCTCCTCTCTTTTTTCACAGGATCACTCTGACGAGCTCAAGCTAGCCCGTGGTCCTCCCTGCTGGAGGCCCGGAGAAAAAAAAAAAAAAAAAAAAAAATGCCTGGGTCGATTAGTGCCGTTGTTTTGAGGCTGCCGTTGTTTTAAATGCCGGTTAAATGAGGTTCTCCTGTATATGTATTGGTCACATACTGTGCAGGTTGGAGGCCCAAGTATATTTTGCAAGGATGTGATGGGTAGTTTAGTGGGTGGATACTCTGCGGGGGAGCGAGCGGCGAGAGTGATACAGCGCCTAATGAGCGGGGAGCGGTGTGGAAGGGGTTACGTATTCCCAGTGATCGGTGTGAGAGGGAGGAAGAGAAGGTCGGATATTCGAGTAAAGACGAGAGTGGTGAATAGGGGCAGGATTTGTGTCAAAGGAATAATAAATGTCATGTGAGTAGAATGAATGGATGGACTGAATCTGCCGTGTACTTTCAGAGCTCCGTCAGTACTTCCCTCGGGGGTTACCGCAGGGGACGCTACGCCCACCACCACCACTGCCTCTGCCACCACCACCACCATTACCAATAACAACAACAGTGAAGCAATGTCCTCCGCAGCACTGGAAATGACCAAACCTTTCACTCCCTGTAATCCTCCTCCCCTCCTCCTCTTTCATCCAAAGCAAGCCCTCCCTCTCTTGCTTCATCCTCCTCCTTCAACCAAAACAGACCCGGCCTTGTACAAAACAGACCCGGCCTTGTACAAAACAAACCCTACCATGTACAAAACAGACGCAGCCTTGTACAAAACAGACCCGTCCTTGTACAAAACAGACCCGGCCTTGTACAAAACAGACCCGGCCTTGTACAAAACAGACCCGGCCTTGTACAAAACAGACCCGGCCTTGTACAAAACAGACCCGGCCTTGTACCAAACAGACGCGGCCTTGTACCAAACAGACCCGGCCTTGTACAAAACAGACCCGGCATTGTACAAAACAGACCCGGCCTTGTACAAAACAGACCCGGCCTTGTACAAAACAGACCCGGCCTTGTACAAAACAGACCCGGCCTTGTACAAAACAGACCCGGCCTTGTACCAAACAGACGCGGCCTTGTACAAAACAGACCCGGCCTTGTACAAAACAGACCCGGCCTTGTACAAAACAGACCCGGCCTTGTACAAAACAGACCCGGCCTTGTACAAAACAGACCCGGCATTGTACAAAACAGACCCGGCATTGTACAAAACAGACCCGGCATTGTACAAAACAGACCCGGCATTGTACAAAACAGACCCGGCATTGTACAAAACAGACCCGGCATTGTACAAAACAGACCCGGCATTGTACAAAACAGACCCGGCATTGTACAAAACAGACCCGGCATTGTACAATTCAGACCCGGCCTTGTTCAAAACAGACCCGGCCTTGTACAAAACAGACCCGTCCTTGTACAAAACAGACCCGGCCTTGTACAAAACAAACCCTACCATGTACAATTCAGACCCAGCCTTGCTCAAAACAGACCCGGCCTTGTACAAAACAGACCCGGCCTTGTACAAAACAGACGCGACCTTGTACAAAACAGACCCGGCCTTGTACAAAACAGACCCGGCCTTGTACAAAACAGACCCGGCCTTGTACAAAACAGACCCGGCCTTGTACAAAACAAACCCTACCATGTACAATTCAGACCCAGCCTTGTTCAAAACAGACCCAGCCTTGTTCAAAACACCCGGCCTTGTACAAAAGAGACCCGGCCTTGTACAAAACAGACGTGGCCTTGTACAAAACAGAACCAGCCTTGTACAAAACAGACCCGGCCTTGTACAAAACAGACCCGGCCTTGTAATAAACAGACCCGGCCTTGTACAAAACAGACCCGGCCTTGTACAAAACAGACCCAGCCTTGTAATAAACAGACCCGGCCTTGTACAAAACAGACCCGGCCTTGTACAAAACAGACCCAGCCTTGTACAAAACAGACCCAGCCTTGTACAAAACAGACCCGGCCTTGTACAAAACAGACCCGGCCTTGTACAAAACAGACCCTACCATGTACAAATCAGACCCTACCATGTACAAAACAGACCCGGCCTTGTACAAAACAGACCCGGCCTTGTACAAAACAGACCCGGCCTTGTACAAAACAGACCCAGCCTTGTACAAAACAGACCCTACCATGTACAAATCAGACCCTACCATGTACAAAACAGACCCGGCCTTGTACAAAACAGACCCGGCCTTGTACAAAACAGACCCAGCCTTGTACAAAACAGACCCTACCATGTACAAATCAGACCCTACCATGTACAAATCAGACCCGGCCTTGTACAAAACAGACCCGGCCTTGTACAAAACAGACCCGGCCTTGTGCAAAACAGACCCGGCCTTGTACAAAACAGACCCAATCTTCAACAAAACTGACCCAATCTTCTACAAAACAGACCCTACCTTGTACAAGACAAGGTAGGGTCTGCCTTGTACAAAACAGACCCGGCCTTGTACAAAACAGACCCTGCCTTCTACAAAACAGACCCTGCCTTCTACAAAACATTCCCTGCCTTCTACAAGACAGATATCCCTTCTCCCAGAACACTCCCCCCCTCCTCTCCTCCCTCTTTCATTTTCATCCCTCCAATAGCTCCTCTTCCCCCTCCCCTTTCATGCCGCAAGCTCCTGCTCTCATCAATGTTTCTCATCAGCTCTCACGTGAACTAATGCAGGCACGGCTTCTAGTATCTTTGTTAGCACAGAAGTGAAGCATTGATTCATGTATTCCCCATTAACCCTTATCATAGACCACTGTATACCTGGACTGCACATGGAATATCGGCCTGTTGCACATGGGCCTGAACTTGCCCTGAAGTCGGAGGGCCGCTCGGATTCATATAGTATATATATACGCATCAAATAGACTGGTTTATCAGTATATATGATATACTGTAATCTTCAGAAATGTTTGTTCTATAATATTGTCAAATAAAAAACAGTAAAACACGCTAAAGAAATGCCATTACGAGACTCTGAAGAAATATGCATGAACTTAATATTCACTTCAACTCTTCGGCATTTAAAACTTTGCGAGTCAACTTTTATCATGAAGGGTATCAATAGAAGCGCAATTTTATTAGCTTTCCATTGCTGTATTTCGTTTTCTGATAAATGAATTACCCCCATGCATAAATTAGCGTTAACTAAATAAATAACATCATCAATCGGGAAGATTACCCGATGGATGAGGTTATTTACTTATTTAACGCTAATTTATGCATGGTTCTAATTCATTTATCAGATAACGAAATATAGCAATGGAAAGCTAATAAAATTGCGCTTCTATTGATACCCTTCACGATAAAAGTTGACTGGCAAAGTTTTAAATGGCGAAGAGTTAAGTTCATGCATATTTCTTCATAGTCTCGTGATGGCATTTCTTTAGCGTGTTTTACTGTTTTTTATTTGATAATATTATAGAACAAACATTTACGAAGATTACAGTATATCATATATACTGATAAACCAGTCTATATGATAGTCCATAGACCACTATATCTCTGTCGGGCGCCCCGCAGGCCCCTATGCAGCTTGTAATTTCAAAACATTGTCGCGTGAACAGTCCAGGTATACAGTGGTCTATGCCCTTATGTATGTGTGTGGTAGTGTGCTTCATTTGAAAGAACAAGTACAAAATATATGTTGCAACTTGTTCATTCACAGGAACATGAAAAATGTAAACCTCCTTGTCTGAAATGTTACTTACGGTAATTAACCCCTTGAGACCCAGAACGTAATTTCCATTGTAATTTGGGTACCATTAGACGGTTTTTAGTGACTATAAGCAGTGTTTTATAGATTTGACCTGTTTGGTATCCTTGTCCACTATTTAATTTGGTAAATTCAGTTACTTTTTGTAATTTTATGGCTCGACAACATACAAATTTTTATAGCAAAGGAAAGATCTGGGCGTGAAGGGGTTAAAACAATGCACTGCTCAGGAACTGTGAAACCTTTAAGTCAGGATGTAAAGAGCCAGGGCTGGGCAAGGCATCACAAGGAAGGCTTGATAGGAGAGTGAGAGTGCTGCTGTGATAATCATCCTCTTGTACCTCAGAATGTGTTGCCTGTGTCACCTCTCCTCCCAGTATGCCTGTGTCCCCTCTCCCAGTATGCCTGTGTCCCCTCTCCCAATATGCCTGTGTCCCCTCTCCCAGTATGCCTGTGTCCCCTCTCCCAGTATGCCTGTGTCACCTCTCCTCCCCGTATGCCTGTGTCCCCTCTCCTCCCAGTATGCCTGTGTCCCCTCTCCTCCCAGTATGCCTGTGTCCCCTCTCCTCCCAGTATGCCTGTGTCCCCCTCCTCCCAGTATGCCTGTGTCCCCTCTCCTCCCAGTATGCCTGTGTCCCCTCTCCTCCCAGTATGCCTGTGTCCCCTCTCCTCCCAGTATGTCTGTGTCACCTCTCCTCCCAGTATGCCTGTGTCCCCTCTCCTCCCAGTATGCCTGTGTCCCCTCTCCTCCCAGTTGCCTGTGTCACCTCTCCTCCCAGTATGCCTGTGTCTCCTCTCCTCCCAGTATGCCTGTGTCCCTCTCCTCCCAGTATGCCTGTGTCCCCTCTCCTCCCAGTATGCCTGTGTCACCTCTCCTCCCAGTATGCCTGTGTCCCCTCTCCTCCCAGTATGCCTGTGTCCCCTCTCCTCCCAGTATGCCTGTGTCCCCTCTCCTCCCAGTATGCCTGTGTCCCCTCTCCTCCCAGTATGCCTGTGTCCCCTCTCCTCCCAGTATGCCTGTGTCCCCTCTCCTCCCAGTATGCCTGTGTCCCCTCTCCTCCCCGTATGCTGTGTCACCTCTCCTCCCAGTAAAGCCTGTGTCCCCTCTCCTCCCAGTATGCCTGTGTCACCTCTCCTCCCAGTATGCCTGTGTCCCCTCTCCTCCCAGTATGCCTGTGTCACCTCTCCTCCCAGTATGCCTGTGTCACCTCTCCTCCCAGTATGCCTGTGTCACCCCTCCTCCCAGTATGCCTGTGTCCCCTCTCCTCCCAGTATGCCTGTGTCCCCTCTCCTCCCAGTATGCCTGTGTCACCTCTCCTCCCAGTATGCCTGTGTCCCCTCTCCTCCCAGTATGCCTGTGTCACCTCTCCTCCCAGTATGCCTGTGTCCCCTCTCCTCCCAGTATGCCTGTGTCACCTCTCCTCCCAGTATGCCTGTGTCTCCTCTCCTCCCAGTATGCCTGTGTCCCCTCTCCTCCCAGTATGCCTGTGTCCCCTCTCCTCCCAGTATGCCTGTGTCACCTCTCCTCCCAGTATGCCTGTGTCCCCTCTCCTCCCAGTATGCCTGTGTCACCTCTCCTCCCAGTATGCCTGTGTCCCCTCTCCTCCCAGTATGCCTGTGTCACCTCTCCTCCCAGTATGCCTGTGTCACCTCTCCTCCCAGTATGCCTGTGTCCCCTCTCCTCCCAGTATGCCTGTGTCCCCTCTCCTCCCAGTATGCCTGTGTCCCCCTCTCCTCCCAGTATGCCTGTGTCCCCCTCTCCTCCCAGTATGCCTGTGTCCCCTCTCCTCCCAGTATGCCTGTGTCCCCTCTCCTCCCAGTATGCCTGTGGGCACCTCTCCTCCCAGTATGCCTGTGTCCCCTCTCCTCCCAGTATGCCTGTGTCACCTCTCCTCCCAGTATGCCTGTGTCCCCTCTCCTCCCAGTATGCCTGTGTCACCTCTCCTCCCAGTATGCCTGTGTCACCTCTCCTCCCAGTATGCCTGTGTCCCCTCTCCTCCCAGTATGCCTGTGTCCCCTCTCCTCCCAGTATGCCTGTGTCCCCTCTCCTCCCAGTATGCCTGTGTCCCCTCTCCTCCCAGTATGCCTGTGTCCCCTCTCCTCCCAGTATGCCTGTGTCCCCTCTCCTCCCAGTATGCCTGTGTCCCCTCTCCTCCCAGTATGTCTGTGTCCCCTCTCCTCCCCGTATGCCTGTGTCCCCTCTCCTCCCAGTATGCCTGTGTCCCCTCTCCTCCCAGTATGTCTGTGTCCCCTCTCCTCCCAGTATGCCTGTGTCCCCTCTCCTCCCAGTATGCCTGTGTCCCCTCTCCTCCCAGTATGCCTGTGTCCCCTCTCCTCCCCAGTATGCCTGTGTCCCCTCTCCTCCCAGTATGCCTGTGTCCCCTCTCCTCCCAGTATGCCTGTGTCCCCTCTCCTCCCAGTATGCCTGTGTCCCCTCTCCTCCCAGTATGCCTGTGTCCCCTCTCCTCCCAGTATGCCTGTGTCCCCTCTCCTCCCAGTATGCCTGTGTCCCTCTCCCCCCAGTATGCCTGTGTCCCCTCTCCTCCCAGTATGCCTGTGTCCCTCTCCTCCCAGTATGCCTGTGTCCCCTCTCCTCCCAGTATGCCTGTGTCCCCTCTCCTCCCAGTATGTCTGTGTCCCCTCTCCTCCCAGTATGCCTGTGTCCCCTCTCCTCCCAGTATGCCTGTGTCCCCTCTCCTCCCAGTATGTCTGTGTCCCCTCTCCTCCCAGTATGCCTGTGTCCCCTCTCCTCCCAGTATGCCTGTGTCCCCTCTCCTCCCAGTATGCCTGTGTCCCCTCTCCTCCCAGTATGCCTGTGTCCCTCTCCTCCCAGTATGCCTGTGTCCCCTCTCCTCCCAGTATGCCTGTGTCCCCTCTCCTCCCAGTATGCCTGTGTCCCCTCTCCTCCCAGTATGTCTGTGTCCCCTCTCCTCCCAGTATGCCTGTGTCCCCTCTCCTCCCAGTATGTCTGTGTCCCCTCTCCTCCCAGTATGCCTGTGTCCCCTCTCCCAGTATGCCTGTGTCCCCTCTCCTCCCAGTATGCCTGTGTCCCCTCTCCTCCCAGTATGCCTGTGTCCCCTCTCCTCCCAGTATGCTCTTGTCACTTTTGGTCTCAGTCTTGTGAGAGGCGCTGCAGTGTCTTCCTCCTGTCACTTTTGGTCTCAGTCTTGTGAGAGGCACTGCAGTGTCTTCCTCCTGTCACTTTTGGTCTCAGTTTTGTGAGAGGCGCTGCAGTGTCTTCCTCCTGTCACTTTTGGTCTCAGTCTTGTGAGAGGCGCTGCAGTGTCTTCCTCCTGTCACTTTTAGTCTCAGTCTTGTGAGAGGCACTGCAGTGTCTTCCTCCTGTCACTTTTGGTCTCAGTCTTGTGAGAGGCACTGCAGTGTCTTCCTCCTGTCACTTTTGGTCTCAGTCTTATGAGAGGCACTGCAGTGTCTTCCTCCTGTCACTTTTGGTCTCAGTCTTGTGAGAGGCACTGCAGTGTCTTCCTCCTGTCACTTTTGGTCTCAGTCTTGTGAGAGGCGCTGCAGTGTCTTCCTCCTGTCACTTTTGGGCTCAGTCTTGTGAGAGGCGCTGCAGTGTCTTCCTCCTGTCACTTTTGGTCTCAGTCTTGTGAGAGGCACTGCAGTGTCTTCCTCCTGTCACTTTTGGTCTCAGTCTTGTGAGAGGCGCTGCAGTGTCTTCCTCCTGTCACTTTTGTCTCAGTCTTGTGAGAGGCGCTGCAGTGTCTTCCTCCTGTCACTTTTGGTCTCAGTCTTGTGAGAGGCGCTGCAGTGTCTTCCTCCTGTCACTTTTGGTCTCAGTCTTGTGAGAGGCACTGCAGTGTCTTCCTCCTGTCACTTTTGGTCTCAGTCTTGTGAGAGGCGCTGCAGTGTCTTCCTCCTGTCACTTTTGGTCTCAGTCTTGTGAGAGGCGCTGCAGTGTCTTCCTCCTGTCACTTTTGGTCTCAGTCTTGTGAGAGGCACTGCAGTGTCTTCCTCCTGTCACTTTTGGTCTCAGTCTTGTGAGAGGCACTGCAGTGTCTTCCTCCCGTCACTTTTGGTCTCAGTCTTGTGAGAGGCGCTGCAGTGTCTTCCTCCTGTCACTTTTGGTCTCAGTCTTGTGAGAGGCGCTGCAGTGTCTTCCTCCTGTCACTTTTGGTCTCAGTCTTGTGAGAGGCGCTGCAGTGTCTTCCTCCTGTCACTTTTGGTCTCAGTCTTGTGAGAGGCGCTGCAGTGTCTTCCTCCTGTCACTTTTGGTCTCAGTCTTGTGAGAGGCGCTGCAGTGTCTTCCTCCTGTCACTTTTGGTCTCAGTCTTGTGAGAGGCACTGCAGTGTCTTCCTCCTGTCACTTTTGGTCTCAGTCTTGTGAGAGGCACTGCAGTGTCTTCCTCCTGTCACTTTTGGTCTCAGTCTTGTGAGAGGCGCTGCAGTGTCTTCCTCCTGTCACTTTTGGTCTCAGTCTTGTGAGAGGCGCTGCAGTGTCTTCCTCCTGTCACTTTTGGTCTCAGTCTTGTGAGAGGCGCTGCAGTGTCTTCCTCCTGTCACTTTTGGTCTCAGTCTTGTGAGAGGCGCTGCAGTGTCTTCCTCCTGTCACTTTTGGTCTCAGTCTTGTGAGAGGTGCTGCAGTGTCTTCCTCCTGTCACTTTTGGTCTCAGTCTTGTGAGAGGCGCTGCAGTGTCTTCCTCCTGTCACTTTTGGTCTCAGTCTTGTGAGAGGCGCTGCAGTGTCTTCCTCCTGTCACTTTTGGTTCTCAGTCTTGTGAGAGGCGCTGCAGTGTCTTCCTCCTGTCACTTTTGGTCTTAGTTTTGTGGGAGGCACTGCAGTGTCTTCCTCCTGTCACTTTTGGTCTCAGTTTTGTGAGAGGCGCTGCAGTGTCTTCCTCCTGTCACTTTTGGTCTCAGTCTTGTGAGAGGCGCTGCAGTGTCTTCCTCCTGTCACTTTTGGTCTCAGTCTTGTGAGAGGCGCTGCAGTGTCTTCCTCCTGTCACTTTTGGTCTCAGTCTTGTGAGAGGCGCTGCAGTGTCTTCCTCCTGTCACTTTTTGGTCTCAGTCTTGTGAGAGGCGCTGCAGTGTCTTCCTCCTGTCACTTTTGGTCTCAGTCTTGTGAGAGGCGCTGCAGTGTCTTCCTCCTGTCACTTTTGGTCTCAGTCTTGTGAGAGGCACTGCAGTGTCTTCCTCCTGTCACTTTTGGTCTCAGTCTTGTGAGAGGCGCTGCAGTGTCTTCCTCCTGTCACTTTTGGTCTCAGTCTTGTGAGAGGCACTGCAGTGTCTTCCCACCCATGTTCTGAGAGACGCTACATAAGGAACAAGATGATCTCAAACACTCCTCTGATCAGGACCAGTAAGGGGGAGGGAGTGAACTGTGAGTGGTGGTAATGGTGAGCCCCGCCACCTTGAGGGAGTCGAGACACTGGGAGAGGAGGGATGAGAGAGAGATGACAACAAGGATATGGAAGAGTAGAATAAGTGCTGGAAATGTGCAAGGGGGAAATGTGTCCCACTGTTCAACGGAAAGATGTTGGAATATAATGTGAGAATGAGGTGCATGGACATTGGACAGGGTTGTGTTATTCAGTAAACTGCCATGTAAACTAAGCCATAATGATTTGATAAGTTCCATTCTTTTAGATATAGTAAGTGTAAGATGTAATAATTGATGTTTATTGTGTGTAGTATTTAGAAGACAAACAAATGTTCCTTGACATAGACAGACAAGTTCACAGCTTGTTCTTGTTCATGTTGTGTTAAGTTGTTCCTGATACATAGGCCTTAGCCCAATAACTTGTTCCCTGCAACCAAGAGTTCCTGATGTACAATTATCACTTACCGTGTGTGTGTATATATATAGCTACTTGTCATTAATCTATTTTGAGTGAATCCCAACGTGTTCCTTTATGTATTTAAAGTTATACTCAGGGCAGCATGTGTTCCCATTCCTGGTAGTGTAGATTTCCCATTCCCCCATTCCCATACCCATTCCTGGCAGCCCATATGTCTCCCATTCCCTCATTCCCATTCCATTCCTGGCAACCTAGCTCTCCCATTCCCATTCCTTGCATCTTAAGGGGAGCGTCACACCATTTCTTAATTATCAGTGTATTGTCATGATTTTTTTGGTCAAAAGTATGCTTGTGCTGAAATAATCCTAGCTCATTTTCAGATCCATAGCTCGGTAGGCAGAATAATTTTTATTTTTAAAGAAATTTCACTCTTAACCCCTTGAGGCCCAGAACGTAATTTCTATTGTAATTTGGGTACCATTAGACGATTTTTAGTGACTAAGCAATATTTTATAGCTATGACCTGTTTAGTATCCTTGTCCACTAACTAATTTGGTATATTTTCTTAATTTCTTAATTTTATGGCTCGACAACATACCATTTTTTATAGCAAAGGGAAGATCTGGGCATGAAGGGGCTCACAACGTTCTACCATGACTTTTNGTAATTTCAAAACATTGTAACGTGAACAGTCAGGTATACAGTGGTCTATGCCCTTATGTATGTGTGTGGTAGTGTGCTTCATTTGAAAGAACAAGTACAAAATATAGTTGCAGCTTGTTCATTTACAGGAACATGAAAATGTAAACCTCCTTGTCTGAAATGTTACTTACGGTAATAAACCCCTTGAGACCCAGAACGTAATTTCCATTGTAATTTGGGTACCATTAGACGATTTTTAGTGACTATAAGCAGTGTTTTATAGATTTGACCTGTTTGGTATCCTTGTTCACTATTTAATTTGGTAAATTCAGTTACTTTTTGTAATTCTATGGCTCGACAACATACAAATTTTTATAGCAAGGAAAGACTGGGCGTGATGGGTTAAAACAATGCACTGCTCAGGAACTGTGAAACCTTTAAGTCAGGATGTAAAGAGCCAGGGCTGGGCGAGGCATCACAAGGAAGGCTTGATAGGAGAGTGAGAGTGTTGCTGTGATAATCATCCTCTTGGGCCTCAGAATGTGTTGCCTGTGTCACCTCTCCTCCCAGTATGCCTGTGTCCCCTCTCCTCCCAGTATGCCTGTGTCACCTCTCCTCCAGTATGCCTGTGTCCCCTCTCCTCCCGTATGCCTGTGTCACCTCTCCTCCCAGTATGCTGTGTCCACCTCTCCTCCCAGTATGCCTGTGTCCCCTCCTCCTCCCAGTATGCCTGTGTCCCCTCTCCTTCCAGTATGCCTGTGCCCTCTCCCTATGCTGTGTCCCCTCTCCCATATGCCTGTGTCCCCTCTCCCAGTATGCCTGTGTCCCTCTTCCCAAATGCCTGTGTCCCTCTCCCGTAGCGTGTCCCCTCTCCCAGTATGCCTGTGTCCCTCTCCCCATATGCTGTGTCCCTCTTGCGTCCCCTCTCCCAGTATGCCTGTGTCCCCTCTCCCAGTATGCCTGTGTCACCTCTCTCCCAGTATGCCTGTGTCCCCTTCCTCCCAGTATGCCTGTGTCCCTCTCCTCCCAGTATGCCTGTGTCCCCTCTCCTCCCAGTATGCATGTGTCCCCTCTCTCCCAGTATGCCTGTGTCCCCTTCCTCCCCAGTATGCCTGTGTCCCCTCTCCCAGTATGCCTGTGTCCCCTCTCCTCCCAGTATGTCTGTGTCCCCTCTCCTCCCAGTATGCCTGTGTCCCCTCCTCCCAGTATGCCTGTGTCCCCTCTCCTCCAGTATGCTGTGTCCCCTCTCCCAGTATGCCTGTGTCCCCTCCTCCCAGTATGCCTGTGTCCCCTCTCTCCCAGTATGCCTGTGTCCCCTCTCCTCCAGTATGCCTGTGTCCCCTCTCCCCAGTATGCCTGTGTCCCCTCTCCTCCCAGTATGCCTGTGTCCCCTCTCTCCCAGTATGCCTGTGTCCCCTTCCTCCCAGTATGCCTGTGTCCCCTCTCCCCAGTATGCCTGTGTCCCCTCTCCTCCCAGTATGCCTGTGTCCCCTCTCCTCCAGTATGCCTGTGTCCCCTCTCCTCCCAGTATGCCTGTGTCCCCTCTCCTCCCAGTATGCCTGTGTCCCCTCTCCTCCCAGTATGCCTGTGTCCCCTCTCTCCAGTATGTCTGTGTCCCCCTCCTCCCAGTATGCCTGTGTCCCCTCTCCTCCCAGTATGCCTGTGTCCCCTCTCCCAGTATGTCTGTGTCCCCTCTCCCAACATGCCTGTGTCCCCTCTCCCAGTATGCCTGTGTCCCCTCTCCCAGTATGCCTGTGTCCCCTCTCCCAGTATGCCTGTGTCCCCTCTCCCAGTATGCCTGTGTCCCCTCTCCCAGTATGCCTGTGTCCCCTCCTCCCAGTATGCCTGTGTCCCCTCTCCAGTATGTCTGTGTCCCCTCTCCCAGTATGCCTGTGTCCCTCCTCCCAGTATGTCTGTGTCCCCTCCTCCCAGTATGCCTGTGTCCCCTCTCCTCCCAGTATTGCCTGTGTCCCCTCTCCCCCAGTATGCCTGTGTCCCCCTCTCCTCCAGTATGCCTGTGTCCCTCTCCCCCAGTATGCTCTTGTCACTTTGGTCTCAGTCTGTGGAGGCGCTGCAGTGTCTCCTCCTGTCACTTTTGGTCTCATGTCTTTGTGGAGGCACTGCAGTGTCTTCCTCCTGTCACTTTTGGTCTCAGTCTTGTGAGAGGCGCTGCAGTGTCTTCCTCCTGTCACTTTTGGTTATCAGTCTTGTGAGAGGCGCTGCTGCAGTGTCTTCCTCCTGTCACTTTTGGTCTCAGTCTTGTGAGAGGCACTGCAGTGTCTTCTCCTGTCACTTTTGGTCTCAGTCTTGTGAGAGGCACTGCAGTGTCTTCCTCCATGTTTGGATCAGTCTATGAGAGAGCACACAGTGATCTTCCTCTGTCACTTTTGTCTCAGCTCGTGAGAGGGCACTGGGCAGGTCTTCCTCCTGTACTTTGGTCTCAGTCTGGTGAGAGGCGTGCAGTGTCTTCCTCCTGTCACTTTGGCTCAGTCCTGTGAGAGGCGATGCAGTGTTTCCTCTGTCACTTTGAGTCTCAAGTTGTGAGAGGCATATGAAGTGTTTTGGGAAATTTTGGTTGTCTTGTGAGAGGGCCGAATGTGCTCCCCTGATTTCAGGGAGAGGGGCAGGTTCCCGTATTGGTAGGTGGGGCGGAGTGTCTTCTCTGACGGGGGAATTTGTGAAGGCCATGAGTCTCGTACGGGCCAGTTGGAGAGGCGGCAGGTTTCCTCTGTCATTTGGTTCAGCTGTGAGAGGCCGCAGGTTCCTCTGTCACTTTTGTCTCATCTTGTGAGAGGCACTGCAGTGTCTTCCCTGCACTTTGGTCCGCTTGTGGAGCACTGCATTTTCCTCCTCACTTACTTGCTAGTCTTTGAGAGGCTTGCAGTGTCTTCTCTGTCATTTTGGTCTCAGTTTTGTGAGAGCGTGCAGTGTCTCTCCTTCATTTGGTCTCAGTCTTGTGAGAGGCGCTGCAGTGTCTTCCTCCTGACTTTTGGTCTCAGTCTGTGAGAGGCGCTCAGTGTCTCTCTGTCATTTTGGTCTAGTCTGTGAGAGGCGCTGCAGTGTCTTCCTCTTCCTTGTCCAGTCTTGTGAGAGGCACTGCAGTGTCTTCCCCCTGTCACTTTGGCTCAGTCTTGTGAGAGCTGCAGTGTCTTCCTCCTGTCACTTTTGCTCAGTCTTGTGAAGGCGCTGATGTCTTCTCCTGTCACTTTGGTCTCAGTCTTGTGAAGCGTGCAGTGTCTTCCTCCTGCCTTTGGTTCAGTCTTTGAGGGGCGCTGCAGTGTCTTCCCTGTCACTTTTGTCTCAGTCTTGTGAGAGCGGCATGTTCCCTGTCACTTTGGGCTCAGTCTGTGAGAGGTGCTGCAGTGTTCCTCCTTCCTTTGGTTCATCTGTGAGAGGCGCTGCAGTTCTTCCTCCGTCACTTTGTTCATCTTGTGAGAGGCGCTGCAGGTCTTCCTCCTGTCACTTTTGGTCTCAGTCTGTGAGGGCGCTGCGTGTCTTCTCCTGTCACTTTTGGTCCATTGTGAGAGCACTGCAGTGTCTTCTCCTGTCACTTTGGTCTAGTCTTGTGAAGGCGCTGCAGTGTCTCTCTGTCCTTTTGGTCCTCTTGTGAGAGCCTGCAGTGTCTTCCTGTCACTTGGTCTCAGTCTGTGAGAGGCGTGAGTGTCTTCCCCGGGAACTTTGGTCTCAGTCTTGTAACCTGCAGTTTTCTTCCTTGTCATTTTTGGTCTCAGTCTTTGAGGGGCGCTCCCAGTGTCTTCCTCCTGTCACTTTTGGTCTCAGTTTTGTGAGAGGCGCTGCAGTGTCTTCCTCCTGTCACTTTTGGTCTCAGTCTTGTGAGAGGCGCTGCAGTGTCTTCCTCCTGTCACTTTTATTCTCAGTCTTGTGAGAGGCGCTGCAGTGTCTTCCTCCTGTCACTTTTGGTCTCAGTCTTGTGAGAGGCGCTGCAGTGTCTTCCCACCCATGTTCTGAGAGACACTACATAAGGAACAAGATGATCTCAAACACTCCTCTGATCAGGACCAGTAAGGGGGAGGGAGTGAACTGTGAGTGGTGGTAATGGTGAGCCCCGCCACCTTGAGGGAGTCGAGACACTGGGAGAGGAGGGATGAAAGAGAGATGACAACAAGGATATGGAAGAGTAAAATAAGTGCTGGAAATGTGCAAGGGGAAAATGTGTCCCCCTGTTCAACGGAAAGATGTTGGAATATAATGTGAGAGGACTCTAGGATGTGAGAATGAGGTGCATGGACATTGGACTGGGTTGTGTTATTCAGTAAACTGCCATGTAAACTAAGCCATAATGATTTGATAAGTTCCATTCTTTTAGATATAGTAAGTGTAAGATGTAATAATTGATGTTTATTGTGTGTATTATTTAGAAGACCAACAAATGTTCCTTGACATAGACAGACAAGTTCACAGCTTGTTCTTGTTCATGTTGTATTAAGTTGTTCCTGATACATAGGCTTTAGCCCAATAACTTGTTCCCTGCAAGCAAGAGTTCCTGATGTACAATTATCACTTACCGTGTGTGTATATATATAGCTACTTGTCATTAATCTATTTTGAGAATCAACGTTCTTTATGTATTTAAAGTTAATACTGGGCACATGTGTTCCATTCCTGGTAGTGTAGTATTTACCATTCCCCCATTCCCATTCCTGGACCATATGTCTCAAAAAAAAAATATATAATTCTCATTTCATTTCCTGGCAACTAGCTCTCATCCATTCCATTCCTTGCATCTAGGAGCGTCAACCATTTCTTAATTAATCAGTGTATTTCATGATTTTAATTTTTTCAAAAGTATGCTTGTGTGAAATATACTAGTCATTTCAGATCCATAGCTCGGTAGAGAATAATTTTTAATTTTAAAGAAATTCACTCTTAAACCCTTGAGGCCAGAACGTAATCTATTGTAATTTGGTTACATTAGACGATTTATTATCTGACTAAGCATATTATTTAGCTATGACGTGTTTATGTATCCTTGCCACTAACTACATTTGGGATATTTCTTAATTTCTTAATTTATTTGCTCACACTACCTTTTTTAGCAAGGGAAGATCTGGCTGAAGGGCCCAGCAATCCTCATCCCTTCCATAATCCCAATTTTCCTTCCCAAA
>JACEEZ010004847.1:0-37260 GCA_016584305.1 Chionoecetes opilio | reverse complement strand
CTCCTGCCGCCTTCTACGTCCCCCCCTGCCCCCCCCCCTGCGGATGGAGCTGGTGGCTATGCAGCACACCCTGGAGCATGCCCCGGCACCGTCGGAGGATATGGTGGTCGTCCACTGTGACTCCAGAGTCTGCCTTACAGGTCCTGCAGCAGCTGCGCCCACCAGTGGACAAAGTATGGCTCACCACCGTCACCATCTTGGGCCTCGCCCAAAGAATCGCCTCGCAGGGGCGCCACGTGCGGTCAAACTGGGTGCCCAGCCACGTTGGACTGCGAGGGAACAAGGCGGGCCTTGTCATCGCGGTAGGCAGCCTGGTATGCCACCGCCCACTGCTCCCCGCCTGGCAGCTTTCCGAGGCGAACAAGGTCCTGCTGCACCGCCTCGGGCTTTGCTATCCTGAAGGAGCTGAGGGACAACTTTGAGAGTTGACAGTGTAACCATAGTGGCCATCTCACCCGGCACCCACTGAGGCACTGCCTGCTGTCCTGCCCCGCCACGACTCAGCAGATCGGCGGCCCAGAGCACGACGAGGATAGGGCAGCCCGGGTGCTCCAGCGGGCACAAGAGGACCTGCCTCGGCTGTTGGCAGTGCTCCCCCTCCACCGCTGAGCTCACCACGCACCGGAACATGGAGCGAGGTGACGCGCCGTGCTCACAGGTGTCTCCAGCGGCGGGCTGGTGGCCGCTCATCTCTTATAAATAATGTATAGATATAAGATTAGTATAAGTTTGTGATATGGTAAGTATTTGTAAGAGATGTAAATAAACTTAATTAACTAAAATAACTATCTAAAGTGCAACTTTAATACAGAAAAAATGGATTTGTGTTCTTGAGGATGAAATATTTTAGTCAGAATAATACAAACCCTATATGACGACAAGGTATCTGTAAGGGAAGGGGCAGTGCTGGTTTGAATTTGACCCAGTGTCTTGTGAGCTTCCACACAGAGGGTTTTTGTGTTGGACATCTCTCTGACCTCGAGTATTTTGTGCAGTTTTTATAGGCTTATATTTTCTGTACTTTTGATGGTTGCTACGAAAGACTTATCACTTGAAGTTATTGCACAAATCATCGGTTTATAAAGCTGGTCATCCTCCCTAAGAAATCAGCGAGGTACTGTTTGTATCACTCTAAACCTTAGTAGGCACATGGAAGGTGGCGGCACACACATCCAAACTCCCCCAAAAAAGTCAGGGCAAGGCGTCCAAGGAAAACAACCAAACGTGTTGCTAACATGATAAAAATATAATAAAATTCAATCCACAAGGTTCTGCCAGAAGATTGCAAGTAAACAATTCCAAGGTGTTCAGTGAGGTGTCAGTAAGAAACTTATGATGTCGTGTTCATAACCTTGGATTTACTAGCCACCAGCATAGAAACGTGTGTGATACAGACTTGACTCGCAAATATAATTGGGAGAATGACCAGCTTCCTTTAACCCCTTGAAACCCAGAACGTAATTTCCATTGTAATTTGGCTACCATTAGATGATTTTTTGTAATATTTTAATGACCCGTTTAGTATCCTTGTCGACTAACTAATTTGGTATATTCAGTTACTTTTCGTAATTTTATGGCTAACAACAGACAATTTTATTATAGCAAAGAAAAGATCTGGGCCTGAAGGGGTTAAACCAGTGATTTGTGCAATAACTTCACATAATAAGTCTTTGGCAGGGACCATCAAAAGCACAGAAAGAAAAGAAAAAAAAAGACCATGAATAGTAGTACAAAACACTAGAGGTCGGAGAGATATCTTAACACAAAAACACTCCATGTAGCTCACAAAACACTTCTGTCTTCATGTCTTCCATTATTTTACTCCCAAAACTTCAGACTATCTATCAAGATGCCTTGCAAGTGTTTACCCACGGAGGAAATGGTCTGTAATCTCGCCCCTACATAAGGCAAATGTAAAATGGAGGGAAATTCGTTAGAAAACTACTAAATTGTGATGCTATTCATAACCCCTGCAGGGAGCTAGAACTCAACCACCAAGCAATGTATCACCCCATGAATATGTTCCTGGTCTTCCCTACCAGACTACAACTGCTACTGATAGGCATATAAAAACTGATGAAGCAATAAGTAGCAGTTGTAACTATGTGGGGACGTCCAGGAATACTTTTATCTGGGGGCATGTTTCCTGGCAGTAAGAGTTCTATATCGCTAAGGGAGGAAAAAATGGCATCACAACTCTGTCCCATCTTCTAACAAATTTCCCTCCAGTTCACATTTGCCTTATGTAGGGGCGAGATTACACAGCATTTGCTCCGTGGGTAAACACTTGCAAGACATCTCGAAAGATAGTCTGAAATTCTGAGTAAAATAATGCAGACATGAAGCCGTGTGGAGTGAAAGGAGGACAATTAACACAGTGTGCTCTAGCTGCCCAGTCCGAGGCAACACTGGGTTATCAATCTCTCTCCCTGTAACGAAAAGCCTAATCAAAGCACGCCATGATATACGATACAACCAAAACACTTGCAGTCTTCACTCCTACATACGTGGTAGTCCTCTCACTCTCTATGACTACATCACAACATTGTATTAACCCCTTGAGGCCCAGAACGTAATTTCCATTGTAGTTTGGGTGCCATTAGATGATCTTTAGTGAATATAAGCAATACTTTATAGATATGACCAGTTTAGTATCCTTGTCCAGTAACTAATTTGGTATATTCAGTTACGTTTCTTAATTTTATGGCTAACAGACGATTTTATTATAGCAAAGGAAAGATCTGGGCGTGAAGGGGTTAAGAATAAAAATCATTACTCTTCACCATTTCACATGTGTTCCCAAATTATTTAAAAGGTTAAGTGCATAATAATGAGAAATTTATCTTAAGTTTTCTGATGTTATAAGAAACATTCCACTTACTTTCCAAATATAGTGTACTTCAGATCCAGATGTGGCTGTGGACAGTAGGAGATGAAGAACTGTGACCCATTACTGTTTGGTCCACCGTTGGCCATGGACACTGTGCCTCTTGTTGAGTGCTGAAACAAAGAAATATATTTATCCTCAAATTTGGTGATGTTATGGTATCTGCCTGATGGAGTGATTGTTACAACTTTTTTAATAATAAATGGTACTATAACAACAACAAAAAGATATCTCCACCTTTATATTTGTTTCCAACAGTTATGTCAACCTCTTGATTCAATAAAGGTGACATCAAATTTAATGCTTTTTTTTTACTTTTGAAATGTTATAAAAAAGTGGGTAACGTTAACATGATAATCCAATGGCTACTGTACATGTAGGTGTATGAGGCAACTTTTTACCCTTGAATATCACCCAGAAAACTAGGGGGTCATCTTATACTCTGATTATATTATTCATTCATTTTGTCCCATACACAAGGCCTCCCAAGCACGTGGGGCTCACAGCACAGAGCAGCTCATTCATAAAAACTCATTCTAAATATATATCCTAAATAAACAAAAAGATCCCTAGGAATTAAAAACAAAGAATTTTTTTCTCAGATTTTAACAACTGAATAGTGTAACGAAAAGCTCAAATTCTATAAAACAAAGAAGTGTCAATTTCACAATCCTCTGCAACATTTCTCACACTACACACTTCTTTCACTCACATCCATCCTCTTACCACAATTGTTATTTCTATATTATTTCTTTTACCTTCTTAGCTGAAGTTACCCAAACATAATTAGTTTAATTCTCACAATATTCATAAGTGCATGTATACCCACATAAAGGCATAGGTATACGTCAATATACCCACACTCACGTACACACATAGTGCTCGTAAAGTTATGCTAACACTCAAATACGAGTGAGCATTATTATGGCAGAAAAAGAATGGTGTTCTTAAAGGATGACATATTCTAGTTAATGATACAAAGCCTATAATGACGTCGCTGATCTGTGAAGGGAAGGCAGCGTTGGTTAGAATTTGAATCAGTGACTTATAAGCCTCCACATTGATATCTCTCTAATGTTCAATGTTTTGAGCTATTTTTTTTTCATCTGTGCTTCTGATGATAAAGAAATAATCAGAATAATTATCTAAAGAGTTAATGTGTGACTATTTACCTAACAATTTTGAGCGCACAGTTGCTAAAATTTTACAGCAAGTCGGAGCACCTGCATACATAGCTAAAAGTGTAACAAAGTAGTTGGAATAGTTAGGTTCCTTATGTTAGTGACTGGCCAGGTAACAGCCCTGATTTAAACCCTATTGAGAACTTTCTGGCACCTGATCAAGAAAGATTGACAAGGGCACGACGTGAGCTCCTTACAAAGACTTGAGGCTGCCATTAAGGCATCGGGGGCTTATCGGGCGCGGGCGGGCCCTTCAGACCCTTGAAAATGAGGCAAAGTCTCTTCCTAAACATCTGATGGCAATAAAGAAAAACCACGGTTGAACCAATAAGTATTAAAGGTGAGTGTATTGCATTGTTTGTTTTTGTTTACTAATATTAGCATTAAGCATCTATCTGCTCGCAACCTTCCACTTCTGATAAACAGTACGGATTCCATAAAAGGCAATCCACTGGTGATCCTCTAGCTTTCCTGTCTGATTCTTGGTCATCCTCTTTTAGGAATTTTGGTGAAACTTTTCCTGTTGCCCTTTATCAAAAGCTTTTGATAGAGCCTGGCACAAATTGTTTATTTCAAAATTTCCTCTTTCTGTTTCTATTGATCTCTCTGCACCTTCATCTCAAATTTCCTCTCTGACCGCTCTATTGCTGCCATTGTAGATAGTCATCGTTCTTCTCCTAAGTCTATTGAGAGTGGTGTTCCACAGGGCTGTCCTATCACCCACTCTCTTCATATTAGTCATTAATGATCTATTAAGTTTAACTCAATTCCCTATCCACTCTCATGCTAATGACTCTAATCTGCATTTTGCAACACATTTCACCAATGTCCAACTCTACAGGAATTAAGTCATTCACGAGGGGACGCTGCAAAACGCCCGACTTCTGATCTTTCTATAATTTCTAAATGGGGCAATGCAAACCTTGTTTTGTTCAATGCCTCAAAATCCTTCATCTATCTACTCGACATAATCTTCCATACAACCTTCCCCTTCTTCTTCTTCCCCCTTCTTCAATGACACTCAACTGTCTCCCTCTTCTACAATGAACATTCTTGGACTATCCTTTACTAAAAATCTGAACTGGAAATCTCACCAATCTCTCTTCTACAATGAACAAGGTTAGAACATGCAAGCAGGGAATGCAAGGACAGCAATAAATGGAGACCCTTCTGTGGCAGCCGTCCCCTTGGGAATGTTCCTCTTAGAAACAGGCGTTAAAGAGAGATAGATATAAATTGATTTGTAAACTTATCAATTTTTTCAGTGAGATTTGAGTCCAATGGTAATATTTTGTATTGTTGGGATGTGCAAATTGTTTCTATCATGAACAATGTGATTTCTGTTAAGTGTCACCCCGTGTGTTTGGGAAAAGGTCTTTGGTATGAAAAATAAAATAAAGATGGTTAAAGTGCAAGAAAAAGACTGTTGTATAATAGAATATAAAAAGATATGCCCGTGTATATATTTTAGTAAGCCTTGGCAAACCTCATCTATTTATATACTCATGAATCAATCAACATATTCTAGCCACCTATGAAAAAGTAATGTCATGTTCTTCATACTCCTTCATGCATACATAATCATGCTGCTATCTACCAGATGGTTAATCCAGGAACTCTCGGTAACATTCTAGACTCGAATCAATGTAATAATCCACCTTATCACTATTATTGTTTTCATCTTTAGTAAAAAAATAATAATTCAAAAGTAGCAAAAGGAAGACATCAAAGAGGCAAAAACAACCTACTCTATGACTGGACAGCGGGTGCATGCTCATCAATTACACAGGCATTGTTCTGACCATAACATACTGCCTAGCTTGCATGTACTCCATGTATTGTCATGATGTGTGAGTTATGTGTATGCCTATGTGTGAGTTTCAATAATCTGAGAGGGGTCACTTATAGTAGGGTCACTTAGGGCGATTCGCTTCACATTAGGTGAAGGAAGTATTTTGAGGGTCTTATCCTAAGCATTTTGTGCCGCTGAATCCGAAAATCGTAGTTGGGTCACTCGTTAGCGGTAAGTTTTCGCGCAATTTGCAATTTGGCAATTTGGCAATAAAATTGGCAATTACAAATTGCAGAATGAGAACCAGACGTCTTTAGAGACCTCGTTTTTGACTCAAATTGAGCTTATTAAGAGTGCATAAAATGTTTTTTTAGTACCTCCGTGGTTGTATCTGTTCGCATTACTAAACTATAATGGAAATTAGAAAGTGGAAAAAATGGAAAAAATATAAAAGGAATATTTTGGCCTTAATTTCACATCAAAAGTCATGAATGTTTTCGGGCTGTATCTGTTCTCATAAAGGCACTACCGTCTGATTAATAAAATGGTAACTTTTCTCTGACTGTCCCCTCATGGTCGTATTTTTGACATAGGGTAATAAAATTTCGCAAATAAAATGTAAAATTTCATTGCTATAATTTTAGAAATTAGCTAAAAACCCGTAAATAAAATAAATTCATTTATTAAAATCGCACATTTTCCTTCCCAGGTCTCGCAATGAAATCGTGTGTCATTTGCGGTGCAACTAACGGAGATGTGGTCCTTCGACCTCGGACGCCCAAGGGGGATGTTCGGAGTATGCGGGCCAAGTGGGCTTCGAAAGGCAAATTCGTAGAGGCCCACAGGAGGTCCTCTAGAAGGGACGATTGGTCGGGCACCGACAGTGCATTGCTAAAATCCAGCCCCACAAATTCGCGGGCAGTACGGAGATGAGCAAGAGGACCTTGCGGCGGAGGCCGCCCACCCCGGACCTTCAAGGTAAAGAAGAATTTTTTATTTTTATTTTCGAAAAATCTTTGGGAGGTCCTGCATCGTCAGCCTACCAATACTTTTCAAAACGCGGGGCAAAAAAGCCAAAGTTTCAATCGGAGGAAGAGTTGATTTCACGGGATCCTCAGACTTCACTCGGCGCCTGCTGCTCGCCCTCCAACTCGACAGCATCTGGACCTTCGCACCATCATCTCCAAACTATGAGCTCTCCCTGTTCCCTTTTGCCTCTTTGACGCCCAAAGGCCACCCGCGGGTCACGACAAAAAGTGCCCTTCTCAGGGTTCTGGAGAAGATGAACGCGGCGGTCCTACGGCCTCGAAAACCCCCTTTTCATCCTCTCGCGTGCTGGTCCTCGACGGGATGGCTATCCTTCAGCAGCACCCGTTTCCGGCTCAGCAAAACTTTAAGGACCTGGTTGGATCCCTCCTGCAGAGAGTTGCCAACTGGGTGTTGGCTACGGGAGTTGCACCTTGTCTTTGACAGGTACACATCAGCGCGCCCCTCAAAGACAAAAACGAGGGAACAGCGAGCCCGAGGTGGAGGATACGATATCGACATCCAAGCAGCGACGAGGATCAAAGCTGGAATGACCATGGCTAACATCTTGTCCACCAAAACAACAAGACTGCTATAAACCTCCCCTCATTGCCTCCCAAATCCAGCACCATTCATGGGGATTAACGCGTCGTCTGCGCGTGGCGCGACAAACCCGTGGCAACTTCTGGACCGGACGGAGCCAAGTTCGTTTCAGACAAGAGGAAGCGGACACTAAGATGTATAAATCATCTCTCCATGCTCGACAAAGATGTGGGGGCAACGAGTTTCTCCGGACACTGACGTCCTCGTCCTCCTCCTCCGACACTTCCCCAAGATATTTCCCCAACACGTGCCTCCAGCTTGGCAAGACGACTTTCAACGTTCAGCTCATCCACGATGAACTGGGCTCTCACGCGGATGTGATCACGTCCTTCCATGCTCTGACTGGTTGCGACACCACTTGCGCCCTCTTCAGGAAAGCAAGTTGCAAGCTTGGCCTGTGTTCCAGGCGGCCGACCAGGCAACCCTCGACGCTTTGGGTACACTCCAAAGGGCCCGGGTCCGCTGACGCAAGAGAGCCTGGACGTGCTGTGCCGATTCGTGAGCAGAATTTAGGGATTACCTGCTCTCTGCCGCAGGCGAGGTGGACGGCACTTCGAAGAAGAAGGTTTGGGAGCAGCACTGGCCCCTCCGACAGTCAACCCCCCCCCCGCACATTATGCGAGCCCAGCTACAGGCCGTCGTCTGGGAGGGGGCTGTGAAGAAGGATTTGGGTGACCCTCAAACCCGACCAAAGTACGGCTACGGACCAAACCTGGCGCCTATCCCTTCCCCCCTGCCTCCCGCCCCGCAAAGTACATGGATGGGATGCAGTGCGGATGCAAAAACGAACTGCTCGACCAATCGCTGCCGCTGTCAACGCTGCAGACTCCTTGTTCGGAGCTTTGCGATTGCTCCCCCGAGATGTGCATCAACGCGAGGAAGATGGGCAGAGGACGTCCCATGGGGTAGACGACTAGATATTCGATTTTTTTTCAACTTGTGAACGCTCGCTATCCCCAAAAAGGGATTTTTTTGTGTTCTATTGTTATTTTCCAAAATACGCGGAGGAGACTCGGTTTCGTTGTTTGAAATTTTTTGTTCTGGATTAATACTCGGTCACTTCGGGGCGGAAAAAAAGGCTTTCGCTTCACCTTAGGTGAAGGAAGTATTTTTAGGGTCTTATCCTAAGCATTTTTCAGTTGAAATACCCTGTTCTACGCAATAATTGTACCCACCCTTGCACAATTCGTTAATTAAAAGTGTCCTAAGAACAATTGTTTGTTATTTTACTTTTTTACTAATTAAAATTAGTTTTTTAAATTTTTAAGAAATCAGGCTTTAAGGCCCAAAAATTTTTCCTTTTTTATTTTTCCCAATTTTTTTCCCACTTTTCTCTAATTTCCATTTTAGATCAGTAATCCGAACAGATACAACCACGGAGTACTCAAAAACATTTTATTGCACTCTTAATAAGCTTCATTTTGAGTCCAAAACGAGGTCCCCTACGACTCTGGTTCTCATTCTGCAATTTGTAATTGCCAATTTTATTGCCAAATTGCCAATTGCAATTGCGCGAAAACTTACCGCTAACGAGTGACCCAACTACGATTTTCGGATTCAGCGGCAACAAATGCTTAGGATAAGACCCTCAAATACTTCCTTCACCTAAGGTGAAGCGAAAGCCTTTTTCCGCCCTAATGACCCGACTATTAACTAAATGGTTGTGAATGAGAGGCCAGGTCTTTGAGGAAGGCAATGAGTGAGAAGGGTGGAGTCAGGGCCGTTTCTTACTATATGAGAACTACGTGGTTGCATAGGGCCCCCGAAGCCACCAAGGGGCCCCCAAGCTGCCATCACTTGCTCTTTTTTAGAATCTAGTCTCTTTTCCTCTTAAGTGCACCAGATTGATGTATTCCCAAAAATTAAAGGCGTGCCCCGGACCCCTTAGAGGGCTTGGAATCCCCCACCAAGTTCTACAAAATAGGGCCCCCAAACAGCATTTCGCATAGGGCCCCAAAAGGCTAGAACAGAACTGGGTGGAGTGATCAAATACAGGCATGACCAGTAGGAGACATTACTTTTGCATACTCATGACCTGTATCAGAAACTAATTATTATTACTACATTCAACATACAGTATAAGCTGATAAATGGTAATAGCAATCTCATGCAGCTTCTTACCTTCAAATCATCTCTGACTTCATCTTCAAATTTCTTTCCCCATATGGATTGTCCTCCCTTACCGGTTCCCGTCGGATCTCCAGTCTGTACCATGAACCCCTGGAATGTAGTAATGGATATTAACGACAAAGTATTTCATATACCACACATTCTTAAACCCCAACCACTTGTTTTCTACCCAACTACCTCCACCTTCACACCCACATCCACATACCCAAAAGCACCTTCATCAACATGCATTGGGTGGCCCACATAGATTGTAATCAAGAAATTGGGTTGGAGTTTCTTAACCCCTTCACACCCAATCTTTTTTCCTTCGCTCTAAAAAAATTGTCTGTTGTTAGCCATAAAATTACGAAAACTAACTGATTATACCAAATCAGGTAGTGGACAAGGATACTTAACAGGTCATATCTATAAAATGTTGCTTATATTCGCTAAAAATTGTGTAATTGTATACCCAAAGTACAATGGGAAAAAACGTTCTGGTCTCAAGGGGTTAATGAGATGAAGAAAAGGAATCCTTCATAAGATTAAAGCATTTCCACTTCACATTTAATAGATAGAGCTAGATAGAGCTAATGATAAAAAGAACCAAGATTTTAATCCAGTTTTCCTGAAATGGGGCGAATTTTCGACTTACAAGAATAGTATTGGGAATTTTCAATTCTTAGCCATAGGTTTACACCCCCGACTAGGCTACTGTAGAATATCATTATTGGTATGCAATTTTCCCACAATCTTATTTCAGTTTAGATATGGAAACTAACCCTTGAAGACGTGCTATGTGTAACCACCAAATAGCCTTAACAAATTTTTTGTTTCTTTGGAGCCTATAGCGCTGTTTTTTTTTTTTTTTAAAAAATTTTTTTGACATAAGAACATAAGAACATAAGAAAGTAAGGAAGCTACAAGAGGCCGTGAGACCTACACGAGGTAGTTTTCCTGGGATAAATCATAATGATCTGATTGACAGTTACATTACTACTTCTTTTCCTGACTCTCTTCCCATAAAATTGAGTGCCATCAAAAAATAAAATTTCCACTTACCTACTCGAATAACTGCAGAAAAAAAATGCGATGATATATGAATGAATTAATAAATGAAACACAACAGATGTATGAAAAAGTATAAAACTACGGTAAATATAGACTTAAAATTGTTTTCATGAATGCAAATTTCTGACCAGTACTCATCTCTAGTCTAAATATATTATTTTATGATACACTGATCAAACGAATTCATTTGAAATTAAAAATAAAATCTGCCAAATCTCCCCGCACTATTAATTTCCTTCCCTGACCGGGACACACTTCATCCCCTGCTGACCTTTTCTTCTTCTTTCTGTTTAACGACGATTTTCCCATATTTTATGAGGTTAGACGGCGATGATACGCTTCCACTATCTCTGTCCGTTGCCTCAACTTCTTCATGCCCAATGCTGCCAGATCCTCTTCAACCCCACTGCCTCCATGTCTTCCTTGACCTGCCCGGTGGACGGCGACCTGGCTTTTCCCACTCTAACAGCTCTCCCCAATGCCTAACCACCTTCTCTCCTTTTCCCGCGTACCTAACCACCTCAGTCGAGAAACTTCATCCACCTGTCCTTAAATATTAGAGAGAAAGAGAGAGAGGAAAGACATGCAACCGACCCAGTGAGCGAAGCAAGAAAGTGAGTGAGTGGGCGAAGCAACTGAGGAAGCGAGAAAGCAAGAGAGGAAGCAACCATGCAGGCAGATCGGCAGGCATACAACAGAGAAACGGGACAAGGAAAACACATACAAATGGGCCCCAGACATAACTACGTCACGGTTTGTTTTACATGGGTGCATTGTGGGGATAAGGCGGGGTCGCCGCGGGTGGACCTATGAAGGGAAACTACGGCGAGGGAAGAATTTCGAGTTTTTTGCGCGAAATTGATATTCCAGGTGCTAAAATTACTTTTCTCTGTTCTCGTTTGACAACACTATAAGAGAAGACCTGAGTAATTGCTGATGTGCGGGAGGCTTCTAACCAAGAAAACAGAGTCATAACAGAGCCTCGTCAAAAGGTAAGCAACTGGTAGGTACGTAATGTGTCCCTACCACTGCTTATTTCTTAATGAGACTCTGCTGTGACTGTTTTCCTGGTTTAGAAGCCTCTGCACATCAACCATCACCTCAGGTCTTCTCTAGTGTTTGCCCGCGGCACGGAAATATAGCACCGGGAATATCAATTTCGCCCAAAACAACTCAAATTTTTTTCATCGTCGTAATCTTCTTTTTGTAGGCTGTACATATTCATGGTTATGATAGTATTTAAAATACCTTATTAATTGAGTTCCTTTTGTTTCTTTGATGTAGTAGTGCTACATCATGGTTTAAGTGTTACTTGACGAGCCAATGAATACTCTTGGAGTCTATCCCAACATCACCAACCTTTGCTTTGATTTATCTTATTAACTCCATCCATAAACAAGTTGCATACCACGGTGACATTACCCATCCTTGCCTCATGATACCTTTGCATGGTACTGTCTTCTACCCGATATTTTGTCCCTACACAAATCGGGAAAGCTCGCCGACAGTAGGGTTTAGGTTGGTACCCGGGTTTCATTTCGCCATACCATAGTCATTTCGCATACCATAGCCCATTTCGCCCACAGGTCATTTCGCTCACACTATGGAGTCATTTCGCCCACACTATGGAGTCTATAGGGCTAGGAGTTAGGTTATATTTGTTTAGTGTGTCGAGAACCCCAACCCCCCGCTGGGAGGTTAGTTAGATTTCTTTAGGTTAGGTTAGGGTAGGTTAGATTTGGGTAGTTTGGGTTAGATTTGGTTAGGTTAGGTTAGGTTAGATTAGTTTTGGGTTAGGTTAGGATAGGTTAAATTTGGTTAGGTTAGCTTAGGTTAGATTTGGTTAGGTTAGGTTATCGGTGGGTCAAGCCCCTGCTAGGGTAGGTTATTTTGGTTAGTTAGGTTTATTTGGTTAGGCAATTTCGTCATTTCGCCCACAAGACATTTTCGTCCACATGTAAGTCAATTCGCCCACATATAAGTCAATTCGCCCACTCAAGTCAATTCGCCCACACGATCCATGTCACGGAGTCATGTAACTATATCTTCCTCTGGCAGAAATGGAATGAACCACCAGTAACCTTGGGCGAAATGACGTAAAATTCTAGTGTTTGCCCATACTCTCCCACTTCCCCAACAAGTTTGGGGACCTGTGGGAATGCGGGGTTTTCGGGGGGGGAACAAATTATTCGTCGGAAACACGAAATTAAAAGAGTTGTGTAGGGGGGTAAATTCCCTAGACTAGGGTAATTTCCTTATATCTAGAGAAAATTGCCTAACCAAAATAAACCTAACCTAACCAAAATTAACCTACACTAGCAGGGGGCTTGACCCACCGATAACCTAACCAAACCCAAAATCTAACCTATCCTAACCTAACCTAACCAAATCTAATCTAACCTAACCTAACCAAATCTAATAGGTTAGATTTGGTTAGGTTAGGTTAGCTTAGGTTAGATTGGTTAGGTTAGGTTATCGGTGGGTCAAGCCCCCTGCTAGGGTAGGTTAATTTTGGTTAGGTTAGGTTTATTGTGGTTAGGCAATTTTCTCTAGATAAAAGGGAAAATTTACCCTAGATCTGGGAAAATTTTACCCCTTACACAACTTTTTAATTACGTGTTTCCGACGCATAATTTTTTCCCCACCCAAAAACCCCGCACTCCCACAGGTCCCCAAACTTGTTTGGGGGAAGTGGGAGAGGGATGGGCAACACTAGAAATTTACCGTCATTTCGCCAAGTTGGGTTTATTTCCCTTTCTGCCAGAGGAAGATAAGTTACATGACTCCGTGACATGGATCGGGGTGGGCGATTGACTCTTATATGTGGGCGAATTGACTTACATGTGGACGAAATGTCTTGTGGGCGAATGACGAAAATTGCCTAACCAAATAAACCTAACCTAACCAAAATTAACCTACCCTAGCAGGGGGCTTGACCCACCGATATGCTAACCTAACCAAACCAAATTTAACCTATCCTAACCTAACCATATCTAACCTAACCTAAACCCAACCTAACTACCCAAATCTAGCCTACCCCAACCTAAAGAAATCTAACCTAACCTCCTAGCGGGGTTTGGGGGTTCTGTCACACTAACAAATATAACCTAACCTCCTAGCTCTATAGACTCCATAGTGTGGGCGCAAAAGACCGGATACCAACCTAACCATTCTGTCGGCGAGTTTTCCCGATTTGTGTAGGGACAAAAATATCGGTAGACACATTACCATGCAAGTACCATGAGGCAAGGATGGGTAAAAGTCACCGCGGTTATGCAATTTGTTTATGGATGGGTAATAAGATAAATCAAAGCAAAGGTTGGTGATGTTGGTATAGACCCCAAGAGTATTCATTGGCTCATCAAGTAACACTTAAACCATGATGTAGCACTAAATTTTTATGAGGAAAGACAACAAAAGGAACTCAATTAATAAGGTATTTTAATCTATCATAACCATGAATATGTACAGCCTACAAAGAGAAGACTACGACGATGAAAAAATTCGAGTTGTTTTGGGCAAAATTGATATTCCAGGTGCTATATTTCGTGCTCGCTGAAAACATAGAGAAGACCTAGGGATGGTTGATGTGCGAAGGCTTCTAGACCAGAAACGCCACAGCAGAGTCTCATTAAGAAGTACAAATGGTAGGGACACATTACGTACCTACCGTTGCTTACCTTTTGACGAGGCTCTGTTATGACTCGTTTTCTTGGTTTTGAAGCCTCTGCACATCAGCCATTACCTCAGGTCTTCTCTATAGTGTTGTCAGCGGAACCCGAGCACAGTAATATAGCACCTGAATATCAATTCGCGCAAATAACTCGAAATTTCTTCCATCGCCGTAGTTTTCCCTTCGTAGGTCCACCCGCGGGGACCCCGCCTTATCCCCACAATGCACCGATGTAAACAAACCGTGACTTTAGTTATGGTAGGGGCCATTACAGAGATTTTTTAAAAAGGAACAAACGAGAAAAAACAAAAATGAACAAAACAGATAATAAGTAAACAAGGGACTGTACTAATAATTGCCAGTAGCAGAAAATAGACGGTCACCCAAAAAACAGAATCCTCACAAAACTATAAAAAATTTAAACTATAAAACAGAGACAGGTGATCAATACAGCTGTAAATATTTGTAACCATAAAAAAGACATATTTACTGAGAATATACAAACCTTGATATTTCTATGGGAAAAGACAGCCTTGTAGTAGCCAGAAGCACACAGAGCTAGGAAGTTTTCACACAAGTCTTTGGACACTGCTCACAAACAGCTCAATCTTGACATCGCCAAGTTCCGTGTGTAGTGTAACACTCTGAGGAGATGGACAGAGGTCAATATTGAACATTATCACTGTATCAAAATTAATCTTTCTAGGTTACAGTACCCTCCCGAGTTTCACGCTATGCGAGTTTCGCGATCCTCGAGTTTCGCGCTGAGTCCTAAATTCTTACCATCCCGAATTTCGCGCATTATCTCCCCGAGTTTCGCGCTGCTTCGTACACGTTTTTTTCTTTCTTTTTTCTTGTGCCTATAGCACCGTTTGGCAGTGACCTCCAGGGGTGGGATGGTAGGCCCTGTACTCGAGGGCTGTAATGGTTGGTCCTCACCTGTGGTGGCGCAAGCAGGACTTTTATAAGAGTTAATGGGCTGCATTAGTAGAAGCGAAATTGGATTAGCTTTCCATTGATATATTTCGTTTTCTGATAAATGAATTAGCACCATGCATAATTAGCGTTAACTTTATTATTTATTTGTTTTAACTTTTTTTTACATCACAAAGAACTGGCCAGGGCACAACAAAATGGGTAACACACAAGCCCGCTTAGTTGCCAGTCCCTATAAAGAAGACAGTAAGAGAATAAAATAAAAACAGAGGGGTAGGCCAATTTAGTTCGGGAGGTGTCTTGTTACTCTTCTTTTGAAAAGATTTATGTCATAGGAAAGTGGAAAAATAGAAACAGGAAGAGAGTTCCAGAGTTTACCAGTGAAAGGGATGAAAGAGTAAAGATACTGATTAACTCTTGCATTAGGAAGATGGACAGAATAGGGATGAGAATGAGTAGAAAGTCTTGTGCAGCGAGGCCGCAGGAGTGGGGGAGGCATGCAGTTAGCAAGTTCAGAAGAGCAGTGCGCATGAAAATAACGGTAGAAGAGAGCAAGAGAAGCAACATTGCGACGGTGATTTAAAGATTGAAGACAGTCAGTCAGAGAGGAGTGGAGAGACGAAAAGCTTTTGACTCAACCCTGTTTAGGAGAGCTGTATGAGTGGATCCTCCCCAAACATGTGAGACATACTCCATACATGGGCGGATAAGGCCCCTGTAAAGAGCAAGCAATTGGGAGGGAGAAAAAAAAGGATGCAGACGCCACAGCACGCCTAACTTCTTAGAAGCTGTTTTAGCAAGAGATGAGAGGTGAGATTTCCTAGTTCAGATTTTTAGTAAAGGATAGTCCTAGAATGTTCATTGTAGAAGGAGACAGTTGAGTGTCATTGAAGAAGAGGGGATAGTTATCTGGTAGGTTTTGTCGAGTAGATAGGTGAAGAAATTGGGTTTTTGAGGCATTGAACAAAACAAGGTTTGCTTTACACCCCAATCAGAAATTATAGAAAGATCAGAAGTTAGGCGCTCGGTGGCATCTCTCCGTGAATCACTTAACTAAATAAATATCATCATCAATCGGGGTATAAGCAAGCGCGCCACCCTCAGTACTCACTGATTGTGTAAGCAACTGGGCGAGGCTCTCTCCGCCGGCCTCCGCTCCCGCACACCACAGTCACCGTTCCTCTCACACACACACAGTAGTAGCTACAGCTCCTTATTATTACTACGTTGGCACTGCTTAAGCTGTGTATTATACTGCAGTGCGAATTGACTAGTCTTTAAGAATTGTAGACATGGGTAGAGTGATTGAATATAATTCAAGCTCATAAGGTAGTGGTATATACAGAGCTGGGCAGTATTTAAATATAATTGTATTTAAATACATTTGTGTATTTATAAATGTATTTATAAATACATTGGTTGTCATGTATTTAAATACAGTATTCAAATACTTTTACGAGTATTTAAATACATTGTATTTAAATACATTTAATATAAAAATGTAAATACTTTTTTATCAGTTAATTTGACCATAAACCCGCCCAATAATCTGGCAACCAAATCTGGTTACAGTGAACCAGTGTTTCCACTGGCAAGGAAATGTCCTGATTTCAAGGAAATTTAGGCCTGAGAAGGAAATTTCTAAGGAAACCCAAAATCTAAGGAAATCATTGCAAATCATTGCAAAATCTAAGGATGCATTGCGTATGGTGTATCTATTACCAGGTTTTTTTCTATGAATGTTGGTAGAAAAAACCCTGGTAATAGATACACCATACGCAATGTATTGCTGAAAAGATCAGAAGGTGAAAAAGATTTTGGAGTAAGGGTGAGCCCAGACCTCCGACCTAGGAAACAATATATTGAGGCTAGAAACAGAGCTAATAGAGTGTTAGGATTAATTACCAGAAGTGTTAAAAGTAGAAGTGCGGAAGTTATTCTAAAGCTTTATCTGGCTCTAGTCAGACCTCACCTAGACTATGCAGTTCAGTTTTGGTCTCCATATTACAGGATGGATATAGCCTTGTTAGAATCAGTGCAGAGAAGGATGACCAAAATTATTCAAGAGATGCGTAACTTTAGTTATGAGAAGAGATTGGAGGTATAAAAGTTACACTCACTCAAGAGACGCAGAGTAATGGGCGATCTGATCGAAGTTTTTAAGTGGATAAAGGGATTTCATAAAGGAGAGGTAAGAAAAGTTCTTACGGCTATTAACCAGGGTAGAACCAGAAGTAACGGATTCAAGCTGGAAAAGCGTAGATTTAAAAAAGAAATAGGGAAAACTGGTTCACAAATAGAGTGGTGAATGATTGGAATGGTCTCAGTAGACAGGTAGTTAGTGCGGAGTGATTAGGGAGCTTTAAAGAGGGGCTGGATAGGTTAATGGAGGAGGATGAAAGGTGGATGTAGTAGTGTAGNGAAGTGCACGATTGATCAGCTTTCTTACTATATGAAATACGGGTTGCATAGGGCCCCCGAGCCACAAGGGCCCCCAAGCTCCATCACTTGCTCTTTTTTTAGAATTTAGTCTCTTTCCTCTTAAGTGCCCAGATTGATGTATTCAAATATTAAAGGCATGCCCCCGGACCACCTTAGAGGGCTTGGAATCCCCCCACCATAGTTCTACAAAATAGGGCCCCCAAACAGCATTTCGCATAGGGCCCCCAAAAGGCTAGAACAGAACTGGGTGGAGTGATCAAATACAGGCATGACCAGTAGGAGACATTACTTTTGCATACTCATGACCTGTATCAGAAACTAATTATTATTACTACATTCAACATACAGTATAAGCTGATAAATGGTAATAGCAATCTCATGCAGCTTCTTACCTTCAAATCATCTCGGACTTCATCTTCAAATTTCTTTCCCCATATGGATTGTCCTCCCTTACCGGTTCCCGTCGGATCTCCAGTCTGTACCATGAACCCCTGGAATGTAGTAATGGATATTAACAACAAAGTATTTCATATACCACACATTCTTAAACCCCAACCACTTGTATCTACCCAACTACCTCCACCTTCACACCCACATCCACATACAATAGCACCTTCATCAACATGCATTGGGTGGCCCACATAGATTGTAATCAAGAAATTGGGTTGGAGTTTCTTAACCCCTTCACACCCAGATCCTTCCTTTGCTCTAAAAAAAATTGTCTGTTGTTAGCCATAAAATTACGAAAACTAACTGATTATACCAAATCAGGTAGTGGACAAGGATACTTAACAGGTCATATCTATAAAATGTTGCTTATATTCACTAAAAATCATGTAATCGTATACCCAAGTACAATGAAATTACGTTCTGGTTCTCAAGGGTTAATGAGATGAAGAAAAAGGAATCCTTCATAAGATTTAAAGCATTTCACTTCAACATTTATAGATAGAGCTAGATAGAGCTAATGATAAAGAGAACCAAGATTTTAATCCAGTTTTCCTGCAAGTGGGCGAATTTTTTCAGACTTAAAAGAATAGTATTGGGATTTTTCAATTCTTAGCCATAGGTGTACACTCTGACCTAGGCCTACTGTAGAATATCATTATTGGTATGCAAGTTTTCCCACAATCTTATTTCAAGTTTAGATATGGAAGCTAACCTTGAAGACGTGCTATGTGTACCACCAAATAGCCTTAACAAATTTTTTTTTTCTTTGGAGCCTATAGCGCCTGTGGTTTTTTTTGTTCTTTTAACAAATATTTTTGACATAAGAACATAAGAACATAAGAAAGTAAGGAAGCTACAAGAGGCCGTGAGACCTACACGAGGTAGTTCCTGGCATAAATCATAATGATCTGATGTGACAATTACATTACTACTTCTTTTCCTGACTCTCTTCCCATAAAAAATTGAGTGCCATCAAAAAATAATTACCACTTACCTACTCGAATAACTGCAGAAAAAGAATGCTGATGATTATATGAATGAATTAATAAATGAAACAACGAACAGATGTATGAAAAAAAGTATAAAACTACGGTAAATATAGACTTAAAATTGTTTTCATGAATGCAAATTTCTGACCAGTACTCATCTCTAGTCTAAATATATTATGTATGATACACTGATTCTAACGAATTCATTTAAAATTAAAAATCAAATCTGCCCAAAGTCCCCCCGGGCACTATTAATTTCCCTTTCCCTGACCTGACACACTTCTTTCCCACCTGCTGACCTTTTTTTCTTCTTTCTTTTTAACGCAGTTTTTTTCCCAGTTTTTATGGGGTTTAGAACGGCCATAAATACGTTTCCCAAAATATCTCTGCCCCGTTGCCTAAACTTCTTAAATGCCCAATGCTGCCAGACCCTCTTCAAAAAAACTGCCTCCATGTCCCCCCTTTTCCCCTGCCCGGTGGAGGGCGACCTGGAAATTTCCACCAAAACGGGCTCTCCCCAATCCCTAACCCCTTTCTCTCCTCTTCCTCCCAAAACCCCTCGGGCGAGTATTCTCCACCTGCCCTTTAAAATTTAAGAAAAAGAGAGAGGGGGAAAAGACAGAAACCGACCCCAGAAAAAGCGAAGCAAGTAATGAGTGAGGTGGGCGAAGCAACTAAAGGAAGCACAACAAGAGGGGAAGCAACCATGCAGGCGATCGGCAGGCAACAGAAAAGAAACTGGGACAAGGAGAACAACATAAAAAAGGGGCCCCCAACCCAAAACATTCAGGGTTTTTTACATCTTTGCAATTGGGGGGATAAGGGGGGGTTCCCCCGCGGGTGCCCTATGAAGGAAAACTACGGCTTGGAAGAATTTCGAGTTTTTTTGGCGCGAAATTGATATTCCAGGTCTATATTACGGTGCTCTGTTCTCGCTGAAAAACACTTAAAAGAAGCCCCTGATTTAAGGGCTGATGTCCCAGAGGCTTCAAAACCAAAAAAACAGAGTCTAACGGGGGCCTCGTCAAAAGGAAAGGAAACTGGTGGGTACGTAAGGTTCCCTACCACTTGCTTATTTTCTTAATAGTTTCTGCTTTAACTGTTTTCCTGGTTTAGAAGCCCTGCACATCAACCCCCCACCCTCAGGTCTTCTCTAGTGTTGCCCGCGAGCCGGAAATATAGCCCCTTTGAATATAAATTTCCCCCAAAAACAACTCCAAATTTTTTTAAATCGTCGTAATTTTTCTTTTTGAAAGGCTGTACATATTCATGGTTATGATATTTAAAAAATCCCTTTTTAAATTGATTTTCCTTTTTTGTTGTCTTTGATGTAGTAGTGCTACATAAAAGGGTTTTTAAGTGTTTTTGGACGACCCCAATAAATACTTTTGGGTTCTATACCAATCACCCCCTTTGCTTTATTTATCTTATTCTCCATCCTTTAAACAATTTTCCATCCAAACGGTGACTTACCCTCCTTCCCTCATGAAAACCTGCAGGTTTACTGCCCGTCCCCGGGGGGATATTTTTGCCCCTACCCAAATCGGGAAAGTTTCCCCGACAGTAATGGTTAGGTTGGTACCCCGGTCATTTCGCCATACCATGTCTTTTTCCCCATACCATATCTTTTTCGCCCACGGGGGTCATTTCGCTCCCCACTAGGGATCATTTCGCCCACCCCTAGGGGAGTCTATGGGAAGCTAGGAGGTTTTTTTTATTTGTTTAGTGTGTCGAAAACCCCCCAAACCCCCCGCTAAAAAAGGTTGGGGTTAATTTCTTTGGTTAGGTTAGGGTAGGTTAGATTTGGGTATTTTTTAGGTTAGTTTTTGGGTTAGGTTCGGTTGGGTTTAAAATTTTAGATTTGGTTGGTTAGGATGGGTTTAAATTTGGTTAGGTTAGCTTGGTTTAAATTTTTTGGGTGGGGGTTTGGGTTTATCGGTGGGTAAAAGCCCCCTGCTAGGGTGGGTTTAAATTTTTGGTTAGGTTTTGGTTTTTTTTGGTTAGGAAATTTCGCCCTTTCCCCCCCAAAAAACTTTTCTCCACATGAAAGTAAATTCGCCCAATAAAGTAAATTCGCCCATTTCTAAAGTCAATTCGCCCAAACGCCCCATGTCACGGACCCCATGTAACTATATCTTCCTCTGGCAGAAAGGGAATGAACCACCAGAAACCCTTTGGGCAAAATGATGGTAAATTTCTAGTTTTTTTGCCCTACTCTCCCCCCTTCCCCCCAAAAACAATTTTTGGGGACCTGTGGGAATGGGGGGTTTTTCGGGGGGGGGAAAATTTTTCCCGTCGGAAACCGTAATTAAAGAGTTGTGGGGGGGGGGGAAAAAATTCCCTAGATTTTAGGGCCCTTTTTCCCCTTATATCTAGAGAAAATTGCCAAACCAAAATAAATTTAACCAAACCCAAAAATTAAACCCAAAACCTAGCGGGGGGCTTGACCCCCGATAACCAAACCTAACCAAATCTAACCTTCCAAAACCAAAACCAAACTAATCAAATCTAACCAAACCCCAAAAATCTATAGGTTGTTTTGGGTTGGGTTTTAGGTTAGCTTGGGTTTTAGATTTTTTTTTGGGGTTTTGGTTATCAGGGGGTTAAAGCCCCCGGGCTAGGGTGGGTTTTAATTTTTTGGTTAGGTTAGGTTTATTGGGGTTTAGGCAATTTTCTCTAGATAAAAGGGAAAATTTCCCCCCTAGATTTAGGAAATTTTTCCCCCCCTTACACAATCTTTAATTACGTGTTTCCGCGCATAATTTTTTTCCCCACCCAAAACCCCCGGCACCCCCACGGGCCCCCAAACTTTTTGGGGGAAGTGGGGGGGGGGGGGGGGGGGGGGGGTTTTATTTGGGCAAAACATTTAAATTTTTAAACCGGGTCTTTTTTCGCCCAAGTGGTTCATTCCATTTCTGCCAGAAAATATAGTTACTGACTCCGTGCCCAGGGTCGCGTGGGCAAATTGCTTTTAAAAGGGGGGGCGAATTGCTTAAAAGGTGGACAAAAAATGTCTTGGGGGGCAAAATGACAAAATTGCCTAACCAAAATAAACCAAACCCAAAACCCAAAATTAACCTACCCTGAAAGGGGGCTTGACCCACCGATTTTCAAACCCAAACCCAAAACCCAAAAATTTAAACCTACCCCAAACCTAACCATATCTAACCTAACCTAACCAAACCCAAATCAAACCTAAACTCCCCAAAAACTAACCTCCCCCCCCTAACCTAAAAAAATCTAACCTAACCTCCTACCCGGGGGGTTGGGGGTTCCCTTTCACCCTAAAAAAATATAACCTAACCTCCTGCCCCTAAGACCCAAAATTTTGGGCAAAATGCCCGGGATCCCAAACCAACCAAATTATTTCGGGGGTTTTTTCCCGTTTTTGGTGTAGGGACAAAAATATCGGTAAAAACGACATTCCCAAATGCAAGTACCATGAGGCAAAAATGGGGTAATTTTCCCCGGGGGTGGTTATGCAATTTTTTTATGGATGGAGTAAAAGATAAATAAAAGGGAAAAGGGTTTTGTGAGGGTTGGGTTTATAGACTCAAGAGTATTCATTGGCTCGTCAAGTAACATTTAAAACCATGATGTACACATTTTTATTATGGGGAAAAGAAAACCCAAAAGGAACTCAATTAATAAGGTTTTTTAAATCTATCAAAAAACCATGAAATTTTAAAAGCCTACAAAGAGAAGACTACGACGAAAAAAAAAATTCCCAGTTTTTTGGGGGCAAAATTGATATTCCAGGTGTTTATTTTCCGTGCCCCGCTGAAAAAATAGAAAAAACCCTGGGTGATGGTTGATGTGCAAAAGGTTTTTCTAGACCAAAAAACAGCCACAGCAGGTCTCTTTTAAAAAAGTAAGCAAGGGGTTTGGGAACATTCTCCTCCATTGTTTAAACCTTTTGACGAGGCCCCCTGTTATGACTCTGTTTTCTTGGTTTTAGAACCCCTCTGCACATCAGCCATTCCCCGGGTCTTCTCTAAAAGTGTTGTCACGAGAACAGGCCAGTAATATACACCTGGAATATCATTTCGCGCAAAAAAAACCTCAAAATTTCTCCATCGCCGTAGTTTTCCCTTCTTAGGTCCACCCGCGCGACCCCGCCTTACCCCCACAATGAAACCGATGTAAAAAAACCGTAAACAAAATTTTTTTGGGAAAAAGGTCCATTACAAAGATTTTTTACAGAAAAAAAAAAAAAAACCAAAAAATTTGAAAAAAACAAATATAAGAAACCCGGGGAACTGTAAAATAAAAATTGCCGGGTTTACGACATGACAGGTCACCAATAACAGAATCCCAAAAAACTAAAAAAATTGAAACAAAAAAAACCCAGAGACAGGGGGATAAATACAGCTTTTAAATATTTGAAACCATAAAAAAGGACATTTACGGGAGAATTTTAAAAACCTTAAATTTTTTCTATGGAAGAGACACCCCATTGTAATTTAGCCAAAAAGCACACGAGCTAGGAATTTTTCACAAGTTTTTGGGGACACTGTCAAAAAACAGCTCAATCTTGACATCGCCAATTTTTCCCGTGTGTAGTGAAAACACTCTGGGGAATGGACAGGGGTCAATTTTGAACATTATCATTTAAAATAAAAATTTAATTTTTCAAAAAAAAGGTTACATTTCCCCCCCGAGTTTAAACGTTTATCCCGGTTTCCCCGATCCTCGGTTTCCCCTGCGGGGTTCCTAAATTTTTAACCTTTTCCCCCCCAATTTCCCGCGCTTTTATTTTCCCCAGTTTCCCCCTTGCTTCGTACAATTTTTTTTTTTTTTTTTGTGTCCCTATCACCTTTGGGGGGGGGGGGACCCTCCAGGGGGGGGATGGTGGGCCCCCGGTACTCGGGGCTTTAAGGGGTTTTGGTCCCCCCCCTTTTGTCCGGCAACGGGACTTTTATAAGATTTAAGGGGCTGAAAGGGTAGGAAAAAAAAAAGGGGGGTAGCTTCTTGAAAATTAATTTCTTTTTGGGTTTAAAGTTTGGCGGGGAAGGCAAAATTTTTTTTTTTTTTTTTTTTTTTTTTTTTTTACATCACAAAGAACTGGCCCCAAGGGCCCAAAAAAAAAGGGGTAAAAACAAACCCCCGCTTAGTTTGCCAGTCCCTATAAAACCTTTTAAAAATTTTAATAAAACAGATTTTTCCCAATTTATTTCTTATTTTCCTTTTACTCTTTTTTTTGAAAAATTTAGTTTTTTGGGAAAGGGGAAAAAAATTAGAAAAAAGGAAAAGATTTTCCAATTTTTCCCCAGTAAAAGGGATAAAAGGGAGAAAAGATCTAAATTAAACCCCCTTTGCATTAGGAAGATGGAAAAAAGGGGGATGAGAATGAGTAAAAAAGTCTTGGCAGCGGGGCCGCAGGGGGTTGGGAGGCATGCATTAGCAAATTTTGAAGAGCATGCGCATGAAAAAAACGGTTAAAAAAGAGGGAAGAGAAGCAACATTGGGGACGGTGATTTAAAAAAAATTGAAGACAGTCAGTCCCGAAGGAGTTGATGAGGGGCGAAAAGCTTTTTCTCAACCCTGTTTTTGGAGACTGATGATTTGGGGAAACCTCCCCAAAACATTGAGCATACTCCCCTACAAAGGGGCCGGGGTAAGGGCCCCTGTAGAGAGCAAGCAAAATTGGGGGGGGAGAAAAAAAAAGGGTGCCAAAAACCGCCACAGCAAAGGGCCCAACTCCCCTTTGAAACTTTTTTTGGGAAAGATGAAGGTGAGGTTTCTAGTTTAGATTTTTTTGTAAAGGAAAGTCCCAGAATGTTCATTGGGAGAAGAGGGGACAGGGTTTTTTTCATTGAAGAAAAGGGGGTAAATTTTTCTGGTAGGGGTTTTTTCGAGTAAAAATTTTTAAGAAAATTGGGTTTTTTTAGGCATTGAAAAAAAAACAAGGTTTGCTTTTTCCCCCAATCAGAAATTAATTTGAAAGATCAGAAGTTGGGGGCTTTTGGTTGGGAAACTTTTCCGTGAATCACTTTAAAATAAATAAATAAACACATCAAACGGGGGTATAAACAACGCGCCCCCCCAGTATCCCACTGATTTGTTTAAACAACTGGGCGAGGCCTCTTTTGGGCCCCGGCCCCCGCCCCCCGGGACTAAACCCCAGTCACCGTTCCTCTCCAAAAAGGGGGGGGCCCCAAAAGTGTTTCCCACAGCTCATTATTATTTCTTTCTTTTTGGGAGTCTTAAGCTGTGTATTTTACTGCAGTGGGAAAATTTTAAAATAGGGCCCTTTTTGAATTGGGAGACCCCCTGGGTTAAAAATGATTTAAATAATTCAAGCTCAAAAAGGTAGTGGGATAAAACAGAGCCCGGGCAGTATTTAAAAATAATTTTATTTAAATACATTTGTGTATTTATAAATTTCTTTTAATTTTGTTTTGGGGGCCCCTGTATTTTAAAATACAGGGTTTCAAATTTTTTTACAGTATTTAAATACTTTTTTTTATTTTAAATTCATTTAAAAAAATAAAAAAAGTAAAAACTTTTTTTTTTCCCGTTAATTTGACCATAAACCCGCCCAAAATTGGCAACCAAAAACTGGTTACAGTGAAACCCGGTTTTTCCACTTGGGAAGGAAAAAGTTTCCCGATTTTAAGGAAATTTAGGCCCCGAGAAGGAAAATTTTTAAAGGGAAACCCCCCAAAACTAAGGAAAACATTGCAAAAACATTGCAAAAAACTAAAATGCATTGCGTATGGTTTATTTTATTTACCAGGTTTTTTTCTATGAATGTTGGTAGAAAAAAACCCTTTGGGAATAGATACACCATACGCAAAGTATCGCTGAAAAGAAACAGAAGGTGAAAAAGATTTTGGAGTAAGGGGGGAGCCCCCGGACCTCCGACCTAGGAAAAAAATATATTGAAAGGGTAAAAAACCAAACTAATAAGTTTTTATTTTAATTCCCAAAAGTTTAAAAATAGAAGTGCGGAAGTTATTCTAAAGCTTTATCTGGCCTAGTCAAAACCCCCCTAGACTATGCATTTCATTTTGGGCTCCTATTAAAAGGGTGGATATGCCTTGTTAGAAACAGTGCGAGAAGGGTGACCAAATTATTCCAAAGGGTCTAACTTTAGTTATTTGGGAAAAGGGGTTTGGGGGTTTTAAAAGTTTTCACTCCCAAAAGGGCGCAGAGTTTGGGGCCCTTCTGATCCCCCAAAATTTTTTAAATGGAAAAAAGGGTTTCATAAAGGGAAAGGGAAAAAAAAGTTTTTACGGCTAATTTAAACCGGGTTTGAAAAAAGTAAAAGGGTTCAAGCGGAAAAACGTAGATTTAAAAAAAAAAATAGGGAAAACTGGTTTTACAAATTAAAAGTGGTGAAAAAATTGGAATCGTCTCAGTTAAACAGGTAGTTAAGTGCGGGGGTGATTAGGGAGCTTTAAAAAGGGGCTGGAAAAAGGGTTTTAAAGGAGGGGGATGAAAAGGGGGATGTAGGTAGTGTTTTTGGGAACAGGAAAATACCCCTTTTAGGCCTCACGGGCCCCTTTTTAGCTTCCCTTAAATTTTTTTATGTTCTTATATTCCCAATTGTTAATCTTAAGGAAATTCTTTTTTTTTTTGGCGTGTTAAAATTTTTGTGTATTTTTAAAAAGTTTTACAAATGTATTTAAAAACAATTGATGTATTTAGTATTTTTGTATTTAAAAAAACATTCGTAAATTAATTAGTATTTAGTATTTAAAATACTTTATCCCCCCTGTATTTTAGTATTTGTATTTAAAAAACATTCAATGTAATTTTTAAAAAGCTCTACTTGCTACTAACCCGGCCGTGGAGATGGGTACGAGTTTTTTGGTTTGGGCCCCATGGGTCCGGACCCGAAACACCCCAACCCGTTTTTCTGCTTTTGAACTTTTTTAAAGGGGGCCCGAAGGTTGAGAATTGGGGGGGAGGTTCTTGGGGATCAGAAAACCAAGCTGCACCGCCGGCATGGTATAAATTTAATTTCCGGGGGGTACTAAGGAATCCCCCACCAAAAATCCTCGTTAGTTTCCCCCGTTGTGAGGATCCTCCAGAACTGCGGGGTTTAAACCGGGGTTTCTGATTTTTTTTTGGAACAGATCCAGACTTGTTGTTTTCTACAAATTAAGCTTTATGTCCCAAATCCGAAAATCCCCAAAAGGAACCATACTTTTTTTCATTTTTGAGAAAATGAAAGGGCTTGACAAAGTTCATGGTATGCGGGGGATCCTTTAAACGGTTTTTTTTGGTTTTCTCGGGGGGCTCTCGGGGATCCTTTAAACTGTGGGTACCTTCAAACTGGGAAAACCCACAGCTGCCAAAGGGTGTAAAATTTAGGACACCCGAGGTCAAGGCGGGTTTTTTCCCGACGGAGACGCTGGGGAAAAAAAGGGGGAGTCGCGTGCCAAACTGGCTGGGAACCGGGGGGGGCCGCACAGGGCCCCTGTCACGCCGGACTAAACCCTCCTGAGGAGAGACAAGGGGAAAGGTTTTGGTAGGAGTCCTCGGGTGAGGATGTTTGAGGGGGCTTTGAACGCTAATTGGGGCCCCCACCAAGCCCTGAAAAAGCTCCGTTCCAAATCTCCTTCTTGGGGGAAATGCTATTCGAACACAGATGGGGGGCCCCTCGGGTTGGGGGGAAAATGGATGGGGGAGATGGCTCGTTGGGCCTTTGGGACTTTGGGCAGTTTTTTTCACGGGGGACCCTCCAAATGGGGGCACTTCACACCCCTGGGGGACAGGCAGGGGGGTCCGATCCTCCCATTTACGAAACCGGCCCTCCTTGGAATCAGGGGAAAGGGTGTACAAAATTGAAGGGGGGGAAAGGCAGCTGGTGGTTTTTTAATTCAGTGCGGAGCCCCCCTCAAAAACTGGGGGGGAGGCCATTTATCCCCGGGTTTTTATGCTGGGGGTGCTGCCGGGGGTGGCAATTTAGGTTACCTTTTCCCCCTGACGGGGAAAAAGGGGGCTGGTCGTCCCTAAACGGAAAGGAAAGGGGAAACCCTCAGGGGCTGCAAAAAATTAAACCCCGGTTTTTAAAACTTTCTCAGCTTTTCCAGGGAAGGTGCTTTGGGCCCCTCCCATTGCTTTACCAAATTTTGCAGTCTCTTTATGAAGCATCAGAGACCCTTTAGCATTCCCGGGTTCACGGGGCCCGGGAAGGGTCAAAAACGGACCGTATCCCCAGGGGGCTTTCGTGTCCTGGTGGAACGCCCCACGGATTTTTTGAAAAGGGGGGTCTTTGGCAGCCTATGTTTGATCTCAAAAAAAACGTTTTTCTCAAATGCCTTTGTGAGTCTTCTGGATCTTTTTTGCGGGCTTTGAGGGGTTCCTGCAAGGGCTATTGGTTTTTTATAAATTTTCTGTATTTTGGGGACTGAGAGTGCTGTGAAAATGTGGGGGGAGGTGTTCCGGGTTTTTTTCCTTGGGGGATAAAGGAGTGAGGCAAGGGGGCGTCCCTTTCCCCCTCACTTTTTTTAATGGCCCTTTTATGGGCTGGGTATTGGACAAGGTTTTTAGATCAAAAAAAATGATTTTTGGGGCATCCGGGCGGGAAAACCAAGACACTGATCTTTTTTTTTTGCGATGATGCATAATCTTTGCTGGTTTGTGGGGGTCCTTGGGGATGGCTCCGAGGGGCTGCACGAGGAGACAAAGCCTTTTGGGGCCCTTTAGGTCCCCTGGCTCAAGCCAAGGTCCAGGTGTTTGGGGACTTACTAGAGAAGCGTACAGTCTGTTCATTGGGATCTGGCGAGGACTTTAAAACTTTGGAAAATTTTTACAACCTTGGGGACCCCAGTCCTAAAAGACCGGGTCACGTCAAGAAGCCCTTTTCGCGGATTGGGATAGCCCCCCTGTTTATGGACTCGCTCAGCGGGGGGGATTTTTGGGGTTTTTCGGTAAAACCCGTGGGAGGAAAGGCAAAGATCCGAATCTTCAAGTCCCCTTGTGAAACCCCGTCTTACTCCCATGGTTGTGAGACATGGACCCCAAATAGTGACCCTTTAAGAGACGAATCAATGCCTTTTGGGAATTTAAGGGGTTTTTCTTCGGGAGAATCAGGGGGGTTTGGGTGGAAAGATTACGTGTCAAAACCCGATTGCACCCGAGACTGGGGTCGAGGCCCCATTACCGCATAGTCCCCTCCCAAAGGGCCCAATTCGGCTATATGGGCATGTGGGCACGGGTACCCTGAAACCGATCCTTCCCATCGGGTTTTATCTGTAAGAGACAAACCGGGGTGGAGGGGCCAAGGGGGCCCACAAAGGGTCCGGTTTCCCGGGGGGAATTTTTATGTTTCTTGTCGAGACTGCTTGGGATGGGAAAGGAGGGCCCGCAGGGGAAAACCCCGCGTTTGGGGGACCCGGGAGTGGGTTTATAGGGTGGGCAGGCGAAAGCCCCCCCCCGGGGTAATGCCCCCAATGATTGATTGATTGATGTATTTTTGTGCCAGCTCTGGGGATATATCACTGGTGTAATAAGCCTGGAAGATCGCCAAACCCAAACAGAGTCATGATGTCCTTCCTTTTTTGCCGCGGTAAAAGTTATCTGGATCATATTCCCTATTTTTATTACAAATTTTTCCCAAAGTAAAGAGGAAAAGTCTGGAGTCCAACCCTCCGGGGGGGCATAGTCTGAAGTTAACCCTCAATCACTTTTTCCCCGCCCTCAAAAAAGAGATTAGTAAACGTGAGTGTAACCCCCGTTTACAGGGGAGGTAAAGCCCTTTGTTTACATCCCGCAAAGGCCACTGTTTGCTGTCCGGGCCCCCCCGCCAGTCCCTGTGGGTCGGGGCGGGGGGCAGGCTCCCCATCGCCTCCCATCGGTGATCCAAAAGTGTCTTTCTGTTGGGCTGTTTCCCCTTTTCTTTGACGTTCGTATAACTTTTAACTTGATGGGGATAGTACACACAAAAATCGATTTCCCGGACTAATTGGGGGGGGCCTGGGGCCGGGAAACCCCAAAAGGGCCCCGGGAAAAACCAAAAGTTTTGGGTGCCCCTTTTTTTTTTTTTTTTTTTTTTTTTTACGAACAAAGGGAAATGGGCCAAGGGGACAAAAAAATTGGGGAAAACAAAGTTGTTAGTTTCAATTCCCCCATAAAGAAAACTGGTTTTAAAAAAGAAAAAAAAAAAAAACCCAAAATTAAACCCCCCCGCCAACCCGGGCGCTTATCCTACTCTAGTATTTTTCTGTCCGGGAACCACCCAAAACAACCCCCCCCGCCGGGGCTTTTACTTTCCCCTGAGGCATGCTGCCCCCCTTGGGGGGAGGAGCAGCAAAAATGTTTTTAATAGCTCAAGAGGCGTTCCTGCACCAGGGAAAATTTGGGGGCCCCCAACTAACTGAGCAGTTCAGGTGAACCCTGATTTTCGTGTGCCCCAAAGTAAACATACGACCGGGGTGACTGCCCGCCAAACCCGGCGGGGAAACGCGGGGCACTGACCCCGGGTGACCCGGGGACGCTCGCCCGCCCGGGGCAAATTTGTCAATTTACGAACAGGACCCGGCCCTTTCAACGTGTAAAAAAAAAAAAAAAAAAAAAAAAAAAAAAAAAAAAAAAAAAAAAAAAAAAAATTTGTCCCCGGACTCTGAAAATATTCCCCCGGGCCTTGGATTTTGTTTCCCGGCCAAATTTCCCTATCCCCCAAATCCCAGGTCCCGGGGAAAACGAGGGTTTTTGGGGTATTAGCAAATGGTTTTGATGAATTCGCCAAAGGTGATAATTTCCAGACTTTAAAAACTTAAAACGTTGACCCGCCTTTGTGGGTTAAAATTTAAAATCAAAACTAGCAAAAAGATTTGATTTGGGGGCTGTTGGCGGCATCGCGGGAATCTGCCCCCAAAAGGGGGGAAACTAAAAATACCAGCGTTGGGGGACAGATTTCGTATTTTATTTGGAAATTTTTTTGGTATTTGAAATCTTGTAACCCGGTTAAAATACTGATTTCACTGAGTACTTTTATTTAAATACTTAAAAAACATTCGTCTTGGAAGACCTTTGGGATTTTTTTTAGGGGATTTTGGGGGGGGGGGAAAAGTGAGTCTTATAAGCCGTAAAATAAAGGTCCCAAAAGCCAGACCGGGGGGGTAAACAAGCATTTTTCCAGGGTTTTAAAACCCGAGTTTCCCCGATCCTCGAGTTTTAAACGCTAAAAGCCTTTTGAATAAAACAAACGGGAAACTCGGGGGGTACTGTACATTCAAATTCATAAAAAACGTTCTCAAAAAAAGCTTGGGCAATTTTTTTTTAATTTTCTCTACCTTCTCACACATTTTTGCATTCCTTTTTTCCCCCTCCTGCCCTTTTTTCTGTCCCCTTTGCACATTCCTCTTTTTTTATGAAAAAGTTTATTGATTTCCTCCAAAAAAAAGAGTGCCAAATTCACTCAAAAAAAAAACACATACTAAAAAATTGGGAGTCTTCAAAAAAATTTTGGGGCCATAAATTTAAAAAAAAATACAATTTTTTTTCCCCCCGACATGATGGTAGAATTAATTTTCTGGTGCAAAGTTTTTTTTTTTGATTCCTAAACCCCTTCTAACCTAACCTCAACCTAATTTTAGTGCCCCCCTTTTTTGATTCAATGTATTGTTAAATGCTACTACTTGCTACTACTGGCACTGTGAGAGATGACTACGAGTTGTGTGTTGGTCCCCATGGCTCCGGTACCAGAAACACCAACAGTTCTCTGCTTCTGAACTTTGCAAGTCCAGAAGGTTGAGAATTGCAGGTCTTGGATCAGAGACCAGAGCTGCACCGCTGGACATGGTATAGTAATGCCGGAGGGGTAGCTAAGGAGATCGACCACATCCTCGTTAGTACTCGTTGGAGGATCCTCCAGAACTGCAGGGTTTACCGGAGTGCTGAGTTCTTTGGAAACAGATCACAGACTTGTTGTTGCTACACTTAAGCTTCATGTCAAGTCCAGAAGAATCTCAAGAGGTAACCATACTGTGTTTCATCTTGAGAAACTGAAGGACTTGACATGTGCTCATGAGTATGCGGTGGCAGTCTCAAATCGGTTTGTTGTGCTCGGTGCTCTCGGGGATCCTGTAGAACTGTGGGATACCTTCAAACGTGAAACTCTACAGGCTGCCAAGGAGTGTATTGAGGAGCACCCGAGGTCAAGGCGTGGTTTTGTCTCGACGGAGACGCTGGAGAAAATCGAGGAGAGTCGCGCTGCCAGGCTGGCTGGGAACCGGGACCAGCACAGGGCTCTGTCACGCCGGACTAGAACCCTCCTGAGGAGAGACAAGGAGAGGTATGTCAGGAGTCTCGCTGAGGATGTCGAGGGTCATTTGAACGCTAATGACCCGCCTACCAAGCCCTGAAGAAGCTCCGTTCCAAGTCTCCTTCTTGGGCAAGTGCTATTCGAACAGCAGATGGGCGCCTCGTGTCGAACATGGATGGGCAGATGGCTCGTTGGGCTGAGTACTTTGGGCAGTTGTTCACGGTGGACCCTCCAACTGAGCAGCTTCACACCACTGGGTTACAGGCAGTGGATGCCGATCCTCCCATTGACGAAACCGCACCCTCTCTTGACGAAGTCAGAGAGGCTGTAGCAAAGTTGAAGGGTGGAAAGGCAGCTGGTGTTTGTAATATCAGTGCGGAGCTCCCTCAAAGCTGGGGGTGAGGCCATGATCCGCGGGTTGTATGCTGTCCTGACTGCCGTGTGGCAATCAGGTACCATTCCTCCTGACTGGAAAAGGGGGCTGGTCGTCCCTATCTGGAAAGGAAAAGGGGACCGTCAGGACTGCAACAATTACCGCGGTATTACACTGCTCAGCGTACCAGGCAAGGTGCTTGCCCATCTATTGCTGACACGAATTCGCAGTCATCTGATGAAGCATCAGAGACCTCAGCAGTCTGGGTTCACGCCTGGTAAGTCAACAACGGACCGTATCCTAGCGCTTCGTGTCCTGGTGGAACGCCGACGTGAGTTTCGACAGGGGATGCTTGCAGCCTATGTTGATCTCAAAAAGGGACGTTGACTCAGTGCATCGTGAGTCATTCTGGGATCTTCTGCGACTTCGAGGGATCCTGCAAGGGGACTTTTGGTTTGATAACTGGTCTGTATTCTGGGACTGAGAGTGCTGTGAAGTGTGGGGCAGGTTGTATCAGCTTCTTTCCTGTGAATACAGGAGTGAGGCAAGGGTGCGTCCTTGCCCATCCACTTTTCAATGCTGTATGGACTGGGTATTGGACAAGGTTGTAGATCAAAGTGATGTGGAGCATCCGTCGGCAACACCAAGATCACTGATCTTTTTTTTGCCGATGATGCAGTAATCTTTGCTGAGTCGCGGAGGTCCTGGTGATGGCTCTCGAGGCGCTGCACGAGGAGACAAAGCCTTTGGGACTTGAGGTCTCCTGGGCTCAAGACCAAGGTCCAGGTGTTTGGAGACTTACTAGATGAAGCAGTACAGTCTGTTCATGCATCTGGCGAGGACATTGAGATCTTGGAAAGTTTACATACCTTGGTAGCGCAGTCCCTAATGACGGCGGGTCACGTCAAGAAGCCTTACGGCGGATTGGCATAGCCCACGGTGTTATGGACTCGCTCAGCGGGGAGTATTGGCGTTGTCGGTACCTGTGCAGGAGGACAAAGATCCGAATCTTCAAGTCGCTTGTGATCCCTGTCTTACTCTATGGTTGTGAGACATGGACACTAAATAGTGACTTGAAGAGACGAATCAATGCCTTTGGTAATAAGTGTCTTCGCAGAATCATGGGGTATCGCTGGGATGATTACGTGTCAAATCAGCGATTGCACCATGAGACTGAATCGAGGCCTATTACCTGCATAGTCCGTCAACGCCAACTTCGGCTATATGGGCATGTGGCACGCTACCCTGAAACCGATCCTTCCCATCGGGTTGTATCTGTAAGAGACAATCCGGTGTGGAGGAGGCCAAGGGGGCGCCCACAAGGCTCGTGGCTGGGGCAAGTTGATGTTTCTTGTCGAGAGCTGCTTGGTATGGGAAAGGAGCCTGCATGGGAACTCGCGCGTGGTGACCCGGGAGTGGCGTCATAGGGTGGGCGAGGCGACGCGCCCCCCGGCGTATGCCCCCAATGATTGATTGATTGAATGTATTTAGTGCCCAGCTCTGGGTATATATCACTGGTGTAATAAGCCTGGAAGATCGCCACCAAGCAGAGTCATGATGTCCTTCCATTTGTGCCGCGGTATGTTATCTGGATCTATATTCCCTATTTCATTACATTTTTCAATGTAACGAGGAATAGATCTGGAGTCCAACATCCGGGGGACATAGTCTGACAGATGAACACCATCAATCACTTTCCCAGCCCTCAAAAAAGAGATTAGTAAACGTGAGTGTACCGCGTTTACAGGGGAGGTAATGCCCTTTGTTTACATCACCGCACGGCCACTGTCGTCTGTCGGCCAGCCGCCAGTCATGTGCTCGGGGCGGATCACTCGGCCATCGCCTCCCATCGGTGATCCAAAAGTGTCTTTCTGTTGGTCTGTTTCCATTTTCTTTGACGTATCGTATAACTTTTAGCTTGTATGTGATAGTACACACAAACCTCGATTTCCCGGACTAATTGGGGGGAGCACTGGTCCGGGAACCGCAAAAGTCCGGGAAACGCAACAGTTGGATGCCATTTTTTTTTTTTTTTTTTTTTTTTTTTTTTTTTACGTAACAAAGAACTGGCCAAGGGCACAACAAAAATGGGCAACACAAAGTCTGCTTAGTTGCCAGTCCCTATAAAGAAGACGGTAAGAGAATAAAAAAAAAAAAAACCCACATTACCCACCCCCGGACGCTTATCCTACTCTAGTATTTACTGTCCGGCAACCACCAATATCAACTACCCCGCCGCGGACTTTTACGTCCGCTGAGCATGCTGCCACCTGGCGGGAGGCAGCAGAAAGTGTTCAATAGTCTCAAGAGGCGTTCCTGCACCAGGAACATTGGGGGTCAGGAGACTAACTGAGGCAGTGCAGGTGAACCGTGAGTGTCGTGTGCCCAAATGTAAACAATACGACCGCTGAGCATGCTGCCACCTGGCGGGAAGCGCGGACACTGACCAGGGGTGACCGGAGACGCTCGGACTGCCGGACAACTTTGTCAATTTACGAACAGGACCAGGCATTTCAACGTGTAAAAAAAAAAAAAAAAAAAAAAAAAAAAAAAAAAAAAAAAAAAAAAAAAAAAAAAAATTGTCCAGGACTCTGACATATCCCCGGACCTCGGATTTTGTCCGGCAAATCCGATATCCGGCAAATCGAGGTCCGGGAAATCGAGGTTTGTGTGTATTAGCAAATGGTTTTGATGAATTCGCCATGGGTGATAATTTCCAGGACTGAAAAGAGCTTAAGATACGTGTGACAGCCTAGTGGTAAATTATACATCAACACTAGCAGACGATAGATGGCGCTGTTGGCGGCAATCGCGGCAATCTGCCGCCAAAAGGGGGAATCTAAATATACCAGCGTGAGGACAGATTACGTAGTTGATTTGAATGTCTTATGGTATTTGAAATACTTGTAACAGGTAAGTACTGAGTTACTACTGAGTACTGAGGAAGTACTACAACATTCGTCTTGGAAGACCATTAGTATTTTTCAGGGTATTTTGGGGGGGGAAACGTGAGTCTTATAAGCCGTAAAATATGGTACTACGCCTAGCACCGGACTAAACAAGCATTTTTACAGGGTTTTCAATACCCGAGTTTCGCGATCCTCGAGTTTAGCGCTATGCCTTGTGAATAAAGCAAGCGGGAAACTCGGGAGGGTACTGTACATTCAAATTCATAAAAAGGACGTTCTCAAAAATAGCTTGGGCAATATTTTTTTAATTTTCTCTACCTTCTCACACATCTTTGCATTCCTTTACTCTCCTGCCCTTTCTAACTGTCCTTTGCACATTCCTCTGTTTTATATGAAAACGTTTATTGATTTCCTCCAAAAAATGAGTGCCAAATTCACTCAAAACATAAAAACACATCACTAAAAATTGCAGTCTTCAAAAATTGTGGTGCCATATTAAAAAAATAATACAATTGTTTTCCTCGACATGATGGTAGAATTAATTTCTGGTGCAAAGTTTTTTTATGATTCCTAAACCCATTCTAACCTAACCTCAACCTAATGTAGTGCCCCCTTTTGGCTAGATGTTAATTTGAAGGCTCCACAAACCTGGCGATTACGCTGCCACCACCCACAATAACAGGGAAAAAAAGAATGTAAAGATTTAGAGAATATATGAGGATAACTGGGACTTAATGAACGACTCATTAACAGGGTTGCTTTGTAATCATCACGATCAGTAATCACATCACAGCTCCAATGGTTTCACCGAAAACTCACTCGAAATAATAATACCCGAAACGACTAACTTCTCATCCGGGCTTAACACAGACACAAAAGTTCCTATACTCAGTTATTAGGTACTATACCTATCTACATAAATAAACAACGGAGCTACCATAGGGCCTTAGCTCTAGTCTGGTTCATGGCATCTGGCTCATATAAAATGCATTAACAATTAAGCATTCCAATATTTTTCTTTCCTTTAACTTCACATAACTGAAAAGGAATGGGGTAGGGCATAGACCACTGTATACCCGGACTGCACACGCGACAATGTTTTCTATTGATATACAAGACACTATAAGGGACTATATATAGTCCCTTATAGTGTCTTGTATATCAATGAAAAACAATAGACTTTCATATATTCTAATAATAATAAAAATGAACCTAAACCCAACCTAACCTTTACCTATACCTAAGCTAACTCATACCTAACCTAACCTAACATATACCTAACCTAACCTTTACCTAACTAGAAAAGGTTTTTAGGTAGATAGTTTTGTTTGTTTTTTTAGTTAGGTAAGGGTTAGGTTAGGTATAGGTTAGGTTAGGTTAGGTTAGGTATGGATTAGGTTAGGTTTAGGTTCATTATTTTTATTTTTTGTCATTTTTGGCCAAAAAAAAAAAAAAAAAAAAAAATTGCGACAGAAACGGTTAGCAGATTTATTCAAAACACATAAAACACACCAGAAAAACATAAGGCGCATCAGAAAATCGTTGGTTGGGTGAACTATAAATTAACCTATCTTCTATAGCCACAAGCTTGGGACATGGT